>CM022753.1:3777442-4114942 GCA_012411365.1 Ameiurus melas
CCGCCAACTGGAATGTAGGTTTCACGTCCTGAGGATTTATGTGGTGGGGAGACGCGTCGTCGTCCGACCCTCTTGAAGCACGTCCGACGATTTTCTTGAACTGAACCGCACAGCACACAGTGTGTGTGTGTGTGTGTGTGTGTGTTTTGAAAGCAAAGACTTCTGGGATGTTTGGGTTTTTGAGCTCGGTGTCCACCGAAACCAAAAACAAGGGATTTTTTTTTTCTTTTTTTCCAGAGACTTGCAGAGATCAGGTGAAATGTTCAGGAAATGGTTCCTGTTCAAAGCCAAAGCTATCACCACATGCCTTCAGCAGCCAGTCCGTCGCCGAATCGGAGATTCTCTGCCTTTTAAAGCGGACGCTGCCTCGTTGGGTTTTGTTTTGTTTTTGTTTGTTTGTTTCCTCTATAGATTTTGATTACACCAGTCCCACAAGGCCTTAATGACGTTTTTAAATGTTTATTAGAAAGATATGAGTTATAAAAGAAAAAATTATACAAAACCGAGTCGAGAAGATGTGAAGTGTCCTTTTATTATTTTATTTCTTTTCTGGTTTCACATTGTGCTGCCTCACTTTTTTCGGCCTTGTTAGAGTTTTCCCGGGTTTTTCAAAAATTTTTTTTATTTTAATTCAACTTAAATCTATGCAGTCACGAGGTCCACTAAATAAAATGTGATCGAATATCATACAGTCAACGTAAAGTGCTAATCTCGAAGACCTCGTCCTGGTCCGAACGCGTGTCCCGTGTACTCCAGGCTGAACCGGCCTTCTAAATATCGGCCTTTTGTACGCAGTAAAAAATGTTTTGAATCGGCGTCTGAAGCACTTGTTTTTAAGAAACTCCAAAGAAAAACTGTCGCAAGCCAGGTTTTTTTTTATTTGATTTGATTTGATTTTTTTCCCCACTTCTCCTTTTTCCTGGGCTCGGATCCGAGCCGTGATTTACGTTTATGGATTTAAATCATGGGAGAAAAAAAAGAAAAAGAAAAGAAACGATTTGGATATCGAAAGTGATTTTAAATTTTTAGCTGGGAAAACTGTCTTTGTAACAGATAAGTTATTTGTAAAAATAAACAAAAAAAAAATATTCCGAATTGTTGGGTTCTTCTTTTTTTTTTTTTTTTTTTTTTTACCGTGTTGTCTGGACGTTTCAGTCGCACGTTTCTCCCCACTAGATGGCAGCGTTGTGCTTTAAAGGACGTTCACGTTTCCCGTTCTCGGCACAGCTGCGTTCTTCGGCGCGGTGTGAGGACTCGCGGATCCGAGGACCGCGTCTTCGCAGAGGTAAGGTCAGTGGGTAAGAGTGGTGGTGGTGAAATACGGCCTCCATTTTGGCGTCTTTAGTCATTTAGCGTATTATCGGACAAGGTCGTTACTAGGATTTGGGGAAATTCTTTCTTTTTAGTCGCGAAAAGAAAGGGAAATTTCACTGAACTTGAACAACTTGGGTTAAATCGATCAAATTCTGGCGTCACTGCGTGGGGGGGGAGGGGTTTAAAAACGAGCCCGAAACCTCACGCAGTTATCGACGAGGTGGTTTTGTGTTTGTCTTCAGGACCTGAACGAAAACATGACCTTGTCGAGGCTTGGTAGAAAAAGAAAGAAAGACAGACAGACCCTAATCCCCGAGTGTTTTATTCCCTCTCTCATCCATTCCCAGATCTGGGAAACCTCGGTAGAATCCCATCATGAAGTGTAAGATTTTAAGCTACCTCTGCCAAGAAGTTAGAAACGGGCCGTGGTTAGATCTTCCAGCGATTCAGAACGTATGTACCATTTTAAAAATTTATTTATTTATTTATTTTCGTGGACTCGGATTCGAGTGAGGGTTTTTTTTTGTGGATTTTTTGTGTGTTCCTTTAAAACACCAAATCGATGTTAGTCATAATGTGAGAATGAATCTGGGGTTATGCGCTCGTTTTTTCCCGCACGTGGCTTTAGCGGCGTGACCTGTACAGGATGGGGATCGGGTGTAGAATCAGAATCGTAGGATCTAGGAGGAAATGTAGTGATTTAATTGAATTGTTTTTGACATGAAGATGATGTTTGTTTGAGGCTGTGATGTTGGTTAGAGGTGTAAACCTCAGGCTTCTACACGACGTGATTAACTTTTGATACGCCGGCAGTTCCTTAGTCCATTTTTAACATTGATTTCTGTTTAAAATCATGATTAGGTCTCAACAGTTATAACGGTGGATTTAACGTTTTAATCATTTATTTCTTTTATCCTACCCTTCCTTACCCCATGTCTATGTTCACAAGTCTCTGCTCTGAGGATCTAGAGTGTGTGTATATATATATATATATATATATCCAGGTTATTTGTACAAGTAAGAAAAAAATTGTTCACACACAAGTTGTTCGTTTTTGTTTGTTTTTATGACGAATAATCGAATAAACACGCGATCGTCGCATCAATCAGTTCATTTTCGTTAAAAAAAAAACCCGTTCCCACTCGTCCGATCGCGGCACACGTAGCATCAAACCGAGATACCACGGTGCAGGGTGTTGCCTCCTGGTCGAACGCGCGTCCTCGTCGGGTTATCGCTAAGATCTGGACTGCGAGAGTAAAAACGAAACACACTTTGAACGGGATTATGGCTTATTTTAATTATTAGGTGGTAACAAACGGGGAAGCACATTCAGACAATACAAACAGCACGAAAGGATTTCGCCAATCGTAGCTACATCACATTTCAACTAGTAGTCATCCACTCCTCGTCCTCCTTGAGGACGTACGTATCGTTTGTAAAAAAAAAAAAAAAAAATTCTTTTCTAAAGGTTACATTTGTGCCAGAGCAGCACTCGGGGGAAAAAACCTCAATCCAAACCAAAGCTGGACTCTGGTTCTTCGGTCGGTTTATATTCGTGTCAATGTTCTACTCCTCAACTCATCGTCGTGAGTCGAGCGAGACCACATTTACTCTCAGAGAAGGTCAGTCTTCATGTTCACATTCAAGAAGCAACTAGTGCGGACTAATTACAGCAGACCGGGTGCTTGACGGCTTTAAAGACGGAGCGTCGTTCCGGCAAATACATTCATCTGGTCCTTTTACAGTATCAGGAGATCTACATACACACACACACACACACATATTTACAGTCTTGTCTTCTATTTCTATGTCGTTACTATACAGGGCAGGTGCTTTTAAAAAGAACACTATTATTATTTCTTTTATTACACGTAAATCAACTTTACGGAGTTTTGTGTGCAGTATTGGCTTTCATTTTGTGCTGGAGCTACTACACTAATGTATCTAAGTAACCGCGCTTCCATTCCTAGTCTTGCTTTGCTTCATCGTAATCATGGCCAGGAGACGCCCACTTTCACAGAAAGAGATCGTTTACTGACACGTACTGGTACGTGCCAAACTGCAGAACCTTTCCCATCAGCAAAGATGCAAGCAGGATTCTTAGGCTTATGGCTAGAAAAGTGTACCAAAAAAATAGTCCAAAAATGGCCGCCCGGCCAACTTTCAGCTACTCGGTGAAGTTTTGTTCATTCATATTTCTAGATTACAGAAAGTCCCTCGGTGAGTCCTGTGCGATAACGCTGGCGGAGAACCAGATGTGGTTTGAGGTTGAGGGATATGTGTAGGTAAAAAAAAAAAAAAAAATTGAAGCGAGGTAAAGTTTTATTACTTCTTAGCACCAGCGCAAAACAAAAGTCGGGAATCGTGTCTCCTTTATTAGTTGGGGCAAAGCTTGCCTTTATGCAACAGCTTTAGACTGTAATGTGGTCAGGATGCGATACTGCGCTCTTGCTACCGTTTAAGACTTCAGATTTCAGTGATTAAAAACCGAAATTGGACATTGGTTTGTGAGTATTCAAAAAAAAAAACAACAACAGTAACTCCTCTTGCATTGTGAAGTTCACTGAGATGATCTGATTTTTCCAGCAGAGGAGCAAAAAAAAAAAATCTTACAAAACCAGTTACTGTCTGTAATTCATTGTTGATGGACCGTGACGTTTGCTGCGGTTCACGTTTGGGGATTAATGATCAGCGTGTGCGGTTTAAAGCAAGGCACTGTTCCGGTATTTCTGGATATGCATGACCAGCTCTGTTGTATCCAGTGTGTGGGGGTATAATCTCATAACCTGGTCCACGATGCTCTGAGGGAAAATCGTGCTAAGCTGAGACCTCACATCCCTCCTCCTGTCCGTCAACTTGTCCCCGTTAACGACCTCAGCTTGGCCTTGACCCCAGGTCACGTCTCGTACCCTGAGTTGATTGGGCGTCGACTTAGGATAAGGTAGAGCCTCGTTGCTAAAAGGTGCGTTACTGTTTTTATAAGGGGTGTGGTGTTGATATCCGTGGTTCGGATAAAGCGGCTGAGGGTAACCAAGGCCGACGTCGGAGTGTGTGTGTTGGCAGCCTGAGATTGTGTGGAGGTCAGGGCTGTAGCAGCGCGAGGGCACATCAGGACTACGTGCTCGCCTGTCCTGCAGACTAGAACCTCCAGACAGGAAGTAATCGCTACTGCTCCCAGTCATACACCCACTGCTAAAGGCTAGTGAGGTCTGGAGGGCGGAGTCACTGAGATAAAGGCGGGATGTGAGGCCCTCCAGCGAGCCGTAGGCCTGGTCACTTTTAATGCTCTTGTACAAAGCAGGAAGGGACCTCTGCAGGATGGTGGGACTTTGTGTTTCATGCGGTGAAGAGTAGAGATCAAGACCGGAAAGAGCGCGAGTCAGCTCGTCGTGGTGAAACAAGGGCAGCATGGCCGCAGTCTGGTAGTCGCAGGGTCCGTTTGTGGACTGGGGAAAGTCCTCAGTCATGCTAGATGGCTGACTCTTCGCTCTCAGTTCATCAGCCACAGAGAGCTGCGGTTGGCTGGAGCGTTCAGGGTGGTAGAATTTACATTTCACACCGTAGGTGCACTTCTTTCCTGCCGGAAACGAACAGAGGAAAAAGTCTGTTATTAATCACGAATCATTCGAGAAAACGCATGACGGACGCTCTCGGACGTAGACCTACCGTAAGGACAGGGTTGGAGCTTGGTCTCCGATATTAAAGGCTTCTTTCTCAGGAAGTTCTCGATGGTGGGCCCGTTTCTCCCAAGTGGATCATCAGGTGGCATGAATCTTAACCGGAAAGAAGATAAAAATCACATTCGTTAGCATTTGAATCCATCAAAATCACCATTATCAAATCTCATTTGGCATTGAAAATGATTCTACGTTAAATCCCACATTGTCGTTCGTACTTTCGTGTCCGTTTTGTTCCCAACCCCCGAAAAATCCACCCTACAGTCCAGATAAATCCGAGAACATGGGTTTTACATCGTGGTGTGGACAGGGGGAAACCGTAGCTTGTCGCTACATCGCTCCAGGACGGTGGAACTTCTCGCAGTACGGTATTAAGTATTTTTCGTTCACGTTTGTCAGCTCTGTGCAGTTTACACAGTACCCAGGCCTCACTAGGGCGTGCGAGAGAGGGGGATTTTATGTTCAAAAGTGGGAAGTGATATCGGAAATCAAACTCGTTTACAATCGTTATTGAAAGAGAAAGCAGGTGGATTCAAACATTTTGGCCGTCGTTTGGAGAAACAGGAACAAGGAACTTTTTTGTGTGCCATGTATTTGTTTGTTTCTCAACAGTTCATTTCCTCATTATGTCATCTCAAACCCTGTTCTCGTAACAGCAGGCTTTAAACATTTTTTTATGTGGCATTGTTTTCCTTATCATTTTCCTCTGTGCAAAACACGCGACCGCAACCCGCCGCTCGTCCAAACTTACATATCGTTGGCGAACGTGTACATGAGCAGCCTCTCCTCGATGAACTTCTTCCATTTCGGATTCTCCTGCTGCAGGTCGCGGTAGTTGTCGTTGGACACGATGATGCCGTCCGAGCTGACGGCCAGCTTGATGATGTAGCGGTCGTCGTAACACACCACCCGCTTGCCGTTGACGCAGCGCGAGGGCGTGTACACCAGGATGTTCCTGCTCTCCAGCTCATCCAGTATGTGCTGGTCTGAAGATAACCGTGAAAACAATTTCAAACCGTTCATTTCCTTTGCCACAAAAAGTAGTTCCATCACAACAGGCTTGTTGCTACGCAACAACGTGTAACGATCTGGTTCTTTAGATATTATTTTACCAATCTTGTAGTCAGTAAGCTCTAATATAACGATCACGTGCGATAGAAAATGGCCGACTGTGTTTATATTTATAACACTTAAACATATGGGTGTTTAAAAAAAAAAAGAAAAAAAAGAAATGAGGACAAGCCAGAGCTAGAATCGTACCCTGGACTTCTTACCTGTGATGGGAGCCTCGGGTCTCGACTGTTCTTTCCTCCACATGGGCACGAACACGGTGATGTCACGAATCCCCCTGTCCCAAAACCACTGCACGGCCAGCTGGATCCCCCGGCACGAGAACACCGTCTTATTCCCGTGGCTGTGGATTTAAAAAATAAATCGTTTGTATAGACAGTCTCCAATCCCAGCGCTGATCTGAGCAGGTTACATGTTCTCAAGTGAACCGTCACCTCCATCCCTGCTGTCCCATGTGGAGCAGTTCGCTCCAGATATTTAAAGAGCTGTCCAGATGTTTTCATTCATCATAATACCGTTGTTTTGATTTTTTTAATAAGGGGATTAAAATGCCAATTTCGCAGAGAAACAGTAAAAGCTCTTTTATATACAGTGACGAGCCTAAACCAGAAAACCTTCCCAGTGTCGCAGCTCGGTTTCCCCAGCGGTCGTAAACCAAAATTTGGCTGTGTGTAGGCAATTTGGACCTTGTGGGGACTTTTAGTTAAAACTTTTAAAAGTGATTCTTTTTGTTCCCTTTGGTCCAGGGTTAGATTTTAGGTGTCCGTAGAAGATACTCAACAGTGAGAAGACAAACAACTGCGTATGTACCTCACTGTTGTGTGTGTGTGTGTGTGTGTGTGTGTGTGTGTGTGTGTGTGTGTCTTCCCACGTCCCTGTGTGTATCTTTTTTGAGAACTAGATGTCCCCATACAATACAACGAGGGCTTGATTATTGTGAGGACACTTTAAGTCCTCACTTTTCTAATCATTATATGTATATATATATATATATATATATATATGTGTGTGTGTGTGTATGTGTGTGTATATATATATATATATATAAAAACCCTGTGAATCAGGTAAATGGGTCATGACACACCTGCGGTTCTAAAATGAACAACAAAAAACAATAACCACAATACTCAGTGACGTGTACAGGTTGACTACGAAATGCTCCTTTCATTTGCATCATACACACACACACACACACACACACACGCACTTATACTATATCCAGGTCCTGGTATTAGGACCAACAAACACTAAATGAAATACTAATGAACACTAGTGAAAAGCAGAGAAACGGTGCCCGAGTTTACAATGTTGACGTAGGCGGCTAAGCAAGACGTCCTCCTAGACGTCTGTGGTTTGCTAACTGAGTCATAGCGAGACTGCTAGGCCCGAAACGCTCGCTCATACGACGGTGTCAGCGTGACCCAGACTGCTGCACTGTGGCCATGTTTCTCATATCGTATACTGATCTACATCATCACACGGCTCAGTATTCTAGTCCACATCGCCTCCAGTGATGTGCGAATGCACGCTGA
The DNA here is from genome assembly GCA_012411365.1 of Ameiurus melas. Lineage (NCBI taxonomy): Eukaryota > Metazoa > Chordata > Actinopteri > Siluriformes > Ictaluridae > Ameiurus > Ameiurus melas. Next base: position 3,785,037 of record CM022753.1, read on the forward strand.
ATAGCTTTGAAACTGGAGGGCTGCTTCCCCCACTTCGACCCCCTCCCGCTTACGCGTCAGCCACTCTTTCATGCGGTTATCTAATCAGCCAGTCACGTGGCACGGATGGATGCGAAGAGAGCTCACGACGCGACACGTCGGACCGTGAGGCGGATGAGCTATATGTCCTCACCTATGTCACGGTCCCAACAACGTACATGCGTATAATTTGCGCGTGTGTGTGTGTGTGTGTTTGGTTGTTATTGTATTTGACTAACCTAGTTCTGGGCCCCTCCACTTCGACAAGTGTCCGGAATCATGTGTGCGCTTTGCATGCAGTGCCTCGCCTGGAACTGATACGCTTAATAAGCATGCACATTGTCAAGGAAGTCGCTTTGCAGAGCACTTCCTGGACAACGGCGTACACAAACAGCCCAAACCGCCAGCACCACGACATTCAGTCTTGTGGTCTGAGATGTGCTTTTTGATTTAACAAAAAGAAAGAAGGGGGAAAATATGACCTGATGTATATGTATATGCATGTGTTGCACCAGTGGGTGTGGGCGCGTGTGCACTTTGCCACAGTTCGGCTTCCCCCTGCAGTTTTTAGGCGTCTGCTAACCGACGCAGTTCGTAATTTACTCACTGAAATAATTAAGTTTCTTGAGTTAATAATTTAGAAACTCGCTCGTCGGTGACGTGTGACTCCCACTTCTGCAACACGTACTAGACACAAGCGCAGAAGTTTAGGAGGAACTGAAACCAAGATAACATACTTTAAATACCAGTTCTAACCCGTTTATACACTCAATTCGAGACGTAGACACCCTTCTTGAACGTTATTATTATAGGCGAAACAATGCCAGGCAAATTTCAGGCTAAAACCGTGCTTGAATTTTGACGCAATTTTCCGAACACCGAGTGTTTGTGTGCGTTTTTCTTTCCAGAGCGTTGTTTCAGATGTGCTGAGCGATTATGAGCAAAGATGTTTGAATCCCGAGAGCATCGTGTAATCCCCAAGCCTTCGCTGCTTGAATAGCGAACTGCAGTCGCGAGAGCAGCCCTGCTGCCAGTTCCTCGTCTTCTCCTCTCACCTAACCCCACGACCTGTTTTGAAACTTCGTGTGAATCATGAAGTGACTTTCGAGGGGGGAAAAATAAATAAAAGAACGCCACGCCGAACAGCTCGGTTCCTGAAACATGTACTCGTTAGCTTGAAAAATAAATGTTAAAAAAAAAAGGTCATTTTTGAGTGGGCGGGTTAAAGGTCACGGCTTAACCACGATCTATAAATTCACATCGTACTCACACTAGGGATTTATAAAGAGTTTTGGTTTCTGAAAACGGACAAAAAAAAAAAACGAAACCTAGCCTGCTCTGAAATGGCTTAAAGATCACATATATACTTATGCCAATGAAGGGTGCCAATACTTTTAAAATTCCATGGTCTGGTTTTAAACAAGCAGGCCGGGTTTTCATGAATGGATGCAAATTTATTTCGATTTATTTATTTATTCATTTTTTTTAACATATTTCGCTTATCAAAATAAATTACGACAAAATTTCAGATACAATTATTATAACAACTGAGCAATTATTATTATTATTATTATTATCTAGTATCTTTTTATCCACTTTCCGCTCCAGATCTTGTAACACTTTTTCTTTCCCATCGACTCGGACTTACGAGTTTGAGACGTTTGAGTATGAAGTAATCCGACACGTTTAGTAAAATTTACCTAGCGCGTACGTGTTAACTTTTAATCTCGAGAATCGACCGCGTGCATTTGAAAGATCTCACCTTATAGCTACGTTGCTGCCGTCTATGACCACGGGCTTGAAGGGGTTCGAGTCAGCGTGTGCGGTGTCGGCGTGTTTGTGCTGCAGCGACGAGCCACATCCTCGCGGGATGAGCTGAGGGCTGCTCTCCGGCGCCCCCGGTGCTCCAGCGACGTTAGTGCGACACGTCTTGATCAGCTCCTGGAGGATGTCGTTGGTCTGCGCGTCGCGCTCGAGCGTCTGCAGGACTCGCACGATGTCCGAGCGGGAGTAACCCAGCTTGAGGAACCGCTTCACCTTGTTCTGCTCGCGCTCCATGTCCGTGTGCGTTTGCATGTGAGTGTGTGTGTGTGTCTCCTCCTGTGGTTGCCCACGTGTTCTGTGCGAGTGTGTGTTTGTGTGTGAGGAAGGCAGGAGGAGGAGGGGTTTGTCCTCGATGGGGGAATCCGCCTTCGGTCTGTCTTTCCACTGTTTGTGGAAGAAGTGTGTGCGAGGAGGCGGGTTCCCTCTGGGTAAACACAGAAAGGTCAGGTAATGTTAGGGGCTTTTACACTCTTGTCACAGTTTCACAAAGCTCTTGCAAACATCTATCGCTGCTACTACACAGACACACAGGTTCTATTTTTAACAAGCAAGACGTGTGCATCGACAGGACGTCATGCCGAGACCACAGAAGAAAGGAAGACGCTTTAACGCCAATCAGGTCGGTGCGATCGTCACCTTTAATGTGTGCGCTGCTTGCGTCAATCCTGCTGAAATCTCCGCTTCTTAGGAACCTGTTTCTAAAAGGCTGTTGTATTAATAGTGTATCGGAAAGCCCCGGTGTTTCACCAAGTCTTATTTATGAGCTTAATATGAAAAGCAGAACTGACTCTTCACACACGTCACGCCATGTGGATTAAAACCAGCGACCTTTTAACCAAAGAACAGCCGAGTCCATCCATCATGATTCGGAATCTTTCCATCAGATGGTTGCACGCGGCCCACGGTGCGGTCGTGTTCGAGTGACTAATCAGTAGTGGTAAACCTTTTTCAAACACACTTTGATATTTTTTTTCTTCCTTTCCGTCTTTGTTAAATCCTACATGACCGTGATTCAGTGTGGATTTGGGGTGAACAAAGTCTTTTTAAAAAGATTCCTGAATATGAAGAAACCCACCTCGTATTGTATCGGCCCGGGGTGTGTGAAGGTGACTGCAAAAGTAAAGATCGTCTTCCTCCCTGCCTTATCAATTTCTTTACACACGTTCCTGTAATGATAAATCGCCTGCCCCATTTTTAACCGGCTGTTAAAACTGGTACATTTGACCCACACTAATTTGACCCCACCCCCACCTGCCCAAGAGGAAGACAAATTGCCCCATTGTAGTCTTGTCTTGGCACCGTTTGGTTACTGTTTGCCCCTCCCCTTCTCTCACCTGGCACAGGTACAATTTGTTTTTGTCTTCCTCTTTCCCTCTGCCACAGGTAGGGACATGTCTTCGCTGCCTCTTTACCTCACCATTTTTGTTTTAAGTCACCACTTGAGAAGTGTTCCTTGTTGTACTTTGGACATGACATAGTTTGCCCTGCCTTCTCGCACAGGAACAGGCATAGTATTCCTCCCCTTTCCTGACCTGGCACAGGTACATACACCACGTCTTTCACCTTCCCTCACCTGGCAAAGGTACAGACCATGTGCCCCTACCCCAGGCACAGGTACAGACACTGTGCCCCTCCACCCTTTCTCGCCAGGCACAGGTACAGACACAGTATTCCTTCCCTTTCCTCACCTGGCACAGGTACAAACCATGTATCCTTACTCCTTTCCTCACCTGGCAAAAGTACAGACACTGTGCCCCCCTCCTCCCTTCTCAACAGGTACAGACACTGTGCCCCCCTCCTCCCTTCTCAACAGGTACAGACACTGTGCCCCCCTCCTCCTTTCTCAACAGGTACAGACACTGTGCCCCCATCCTCCCTTCTCAACAGGTACAAACACAGTGTCCCCCTCCTCCCTTCTCAACAGGTACAAACACAGTGTCCCCCTCCTCCCTTCTCAACAGGTACAGACACTGTACCCCCTTTTCCTTTCTCAACAGGTACAGACACTGTGTACCTCACCCTTCCCATATCCGACATATTATCCACCCCGACACCGTCCCTGTTCCAGCCGAAGGAAGAGGACGGACGCGTGGTCTGTAACTGTACCAGGTATGGGAAGGGGGACGGACACCGTATCTGTACCTCAGTTGGTACAATTAGGGACCCCCCATGTCCTTACCTCACCTCACCTTTACTCTTTGCCCCAGCACTTCTCTCTCCTAGCACAGGTGTATATAAACCATTTGCCACACTTCTTCCTCCTCCAGCTGTCCCGTGAGTTATTTTTAACTCTTACTTTTCCTTGTCGCTATATTTAGCCCGGGTTCAGTCGTGAATAATAAGGAAGCCACCTTGAGGAAAAACAAGGGCAGCTTCTTCCCCTCATCCTCAAACACACCTCTTCGTTCACGTTATTACCGTCATTTGTCTCTTATATCATCAAGTCTTTCTTATACCGTCTATATACCTACCTCGTAAACCTAGGAGCAGAGTGCACGCACACACACACACACACACACACACACACACACACACACACACACACGGCACACTTATTATAGTTCAGCTCTTTGTGTTTAAACCACAACAGCTTCATATCCGTGACGCTCGCTCATCACACTGACTATTCTTTGTTGTTGTTTTTTTTTGTTTTTTTAAAAACATATTTTTTTTTTATGCAGTTTTCTTCTTTGGAAGACACGGCTAGCTCCAGTAACCTCAATTACTTCTAGGCTTCAGTACTTTCCTGCTGTTTTACAGTGAGGAAATCTCACAAGTGATCATCTCTAGTCCTCTGAACGGTCATAAACAACAACACCACTACTAAACACACTGTTCTGACTAAGAAGTGACGTTTTTGAGTGAGCGGTTTAATAAAGGTGTACTTACAGTTTGTTCAGCAGCCACACACACACAGAGAGCGAGAGAGAGAGAGTGAGTGTGCTCGTCTCTCTCAGAATGATCAAGCATATGAGGAAGTTGCTAAATGTGTGCTCACACCATAGCGAGGAAGCCAAAGAATACAAATATGCACGCCCACACACACACACACACACACACACACACACACACACACACGCCCTTCTTCCTTCTACATATATTCGATATAAAACGGTTCTTTCCCCTCGTACTGCTCTTCCTCAACCACACACACAGGCACTGAAGGTTTACGTGACATATCAGGTTGCATTATTTTCACCTTCGTACATGGTACAAAGCCTCCCTGTGATGTCGAGTAGACTTCACCGATGGCTTCGGGGAAATCATGCCACTTGAGGCAAGGAACACAGAAGGGTGAATGAGACACTCGAGTACACAGTGACTAACGTAGCTAGCATGGCTGAGATCGTGACCGAGCGTGATCGAGTGTGTGAAAGTTTCCCAGAATGTTATGCAACCCGGTGAAGCGGAATTCCGCGTCATGTGCGGTCATGTGACTGCATTCCCATGTTTCTGGATGTAGCAACGCGAACCGAAAGGCAGCACGAGTCATTGTAGTAACCTCACATGATGAAACAAAAAACGATGAGGTGATGTCTAGATGTGTCCCGTCGTGAATAGAATCGATTCTGGATTGTAAATAGAATCGATTGCCGGTTTTTGACCTTTGTCATGTCTGGGCTTGGTTTTTATAATGGTTTTTATTTTTGTGTATGTGGAATAAGTAAGGAACAATACACTCCGAGTAGAAAAATCATCAACTAAACAGTCGTGTTGATTCTTTTCCATTAACAGCATGTCCCAGGGAGTTTATATTCCTCTTAGACCACAGCAATTTACCAACAAGTGCAGATTATTTATTGTAGAAAAACATGCCTTATCTATTTACTTGTATTCTGGAACATCCATGGAAAAAAGTTTGTTCCTATTTTCGCTTGCGTTTCCCCCCTCTCCACCCCCACCCCCCCCAACCCTTGAAATTCATTGCCACGTTGCCATGAAACCACAACTCTTCTTTCCTGAAAAGCGCTGACACAGGACACTCCTTTCATAAATGTCACACGTCCGTCACAGCTGTTCTGTTTCTTACATGTAGTCAGTTAGAATCTACACCCCCCTCCGAAAGTATCGGATCAGCGGGGCATTTTTGGGGGTTTTCCTCCAACACCCCCACCCCACCCCACCCACTATATGTTGAACACATTTGGGTTTGAGATCTAAAGATGAACGATACGACAGATCTGTCGTCTCGTTGTAGAACCGCTAGGGTTAAAAAGCGCTATATAAGTATAAGTGCCGACCATTTAACTCAACAAAGTTTATCATTGGGGGGAGGAAGGTTTTAGCCAAAGCAATCACCAGATGAGCAGTGTTTCACCTCCTCTTGAAGAGGAGGACTGAAGACCATCCCTCACTCTCCCCCAACCAAATATTAAGCGTTATTTACTTTAAGGCGATCTGTTCCTATACTTTTGCTCGTCTGACGCACTAAGCGCCGTGTTCTCAGTGGATTACCACGTCTGGATGTAAATCTGAATCGTCTCGTTCATCTTTTAATGCATTCGGTATGTAGAAAAAAAACAACAGAACTGGCCTTGCCGTTCCAATACTTTCGGAGTGGACGGCGTACCATCTTACAGCACTGGGTCCTGCGAAAAAAATTCTCATCTATGGCAAATGCATCAATGATAAGTTGTAGAAAAAATGAATTCAAGACACTGTGTTAATGATTTATTACCCATTGTATGTCATAATACCTTGCGAACAACATTTTTGTGACCTCTGACCTCTGTGACATTATCGCCAGTTGTAACAATGCGCCAGGTTTGTACTGATGTGTTTGTGATGTGCAACTATCATGTGAAATCATTTCCATAATCGGCGGAATTCGGAGCGTGTCCCGGGAACGTTGGGCCCTCAGGACGTTGGCATGAGGATGGGAGTATTTCCTGGATGTGACGATGTACACACATTCGCATTTAGGGCCACTTTAGAGTCGCCAGTTCCGCTGGCGATTTTAGGATTATAGCAGGAAATCCACACCGTGAGGCGGTGACGCGTCGTGTTCCATCATGCCGTCCTTGATCACTGTTAAACCTTTTTGAAATCGTCTGAAGAGCGTTTGTAAGCTCTTGACTCGTCACTGTGTGACACAGACGTGTCCGTACGTCACGACGCTTACGCCAGCGGCGTAACGTGCCTAAGAACTAGGTCATGCAATTCACCTGAGGCAAATAGGCAAATACTGCACGTAATTCTCACACCCCGGCCGTGTGGTATGCGTGTTCTATTCTTTTCTGTTTTTTAATTACGGTGACCTGCTGTTACTAAATCTGTCTTGGGGGATTTCCTCAGCGCTTTTAGAATGGATCTAAAAAAGCCTTCTCATGCTTCCTTTAGTGAATGAAACCAGTTTAGTGGTTTAACTCACCTGGCCAGGTGCAAGGCCTTATCAGCAGGGAGGAGTCACACTTTCCTCTTGAGCGCCGAATATTTTACTGTGTGCAGAAAACGCTCCAATAACCACGTTTTCCGGAGTCTTTTATTTTGAAATATTTAAAAGTTTAATTAAGTAAGGGACAACGCCACTTATTCTTTCAAATGTTTGTTTATTTATTTATTTATTTTACATGTTTATAGTTGTTTTAAATTTCAAAGCAAGCCATTTCCTGGTATCATTTCTTATAGCTAAAAAAAACAAGTCAGTCCCAGTCGTTGGCTGGAGCTGACACTGGAGACTCCTTCCTTAGATTTGAAACAGTCGTGACGTGAGTAATGTTGATGATCTCGTTACAGTGGCACGTCTTGAGCAGGTGGGGTGTATTTATTATTCAGCAAGTGAACAGCCGGTTCTTAAAGGTGATGTGTTGGAAGTGGGGAAAAATGGGCGAGCGTAAGGATCTGAGCTCTGGGCGATGTTCTGCTGGGAAACCTCGGGTCATTAGGATGTTTCTTCGACACGTTCCACCTTCCTAAACGCCGTCGCAGAGCGTGTACACGTCTTCACGGCAACAGTATTCCTTACTGTCCGAGGCCTCACTCCAGAAACGGTTCAGGAACGGTTTGAGGAACACGGTGGGTAGTTCGAGGTGTTGACCCGTCCGCCATATTCCCTAGATCTCAATCCAATCGAGCGTCTCTGGGACGTTCTGGACAAACACGTGCGATCCGTAGAGGAACGCAACGTACACGACTTACAGGATCTCCTCCTGACGTTTTGATCCCAGATACAACAGCACACCTTCAGAAGTCTTGTGGAGTCCACGCCTCGGCAGGTCAGAGGTCACTGTTTTATTGGCACAAGGATTAGGCAGGAGGTTTTAATGTTCTCACTGATCGGTGTATGTACATTTACGATTAGATTTATTTAGGTTTGAACACCAGGCCCAAGTCATAGCCTTCATTATAGTGTTTAAATGTTAACAATGATGTGCTTTTACCATCACATGAGGGTCTAAATGTTTGTAAAATACCCCGAGACACTGTTGTGGTCGCACTTATGAACATCATGACTTCCTTTTTCCAGTGTTGAAATAAAGGAGGGGGGAAAAAAAGACCCTTTAAAATAACACGCACACACAAAAAAACCAAAACAGGAAGGTGATATCTTTGTATGTGTGTGTTACCAGGGTCAAAACAGCAAAGGTGTGTGTGTGTGTGTGTGTGTGTGTTTGTGTGTGGAGGGGTTTCCCGTTTGCAGAAGTGAGAGTGTGCAAGTGCAGTGCAAGAGTAGTAGCACGACCTTTTTTCCACTCCGCCCCCTCCTGAGAGAGTCAGTCATGCGTTGGTGGTTTCGGCCCACGCAGGAGACCTCAGCGTGCTGTCTCTGCTGGAGCGACTCGCACCTCGGGTTTAATCAGACGAAGGCCGATGGAGGTGTGTGATAATATACCTACACACACACACAGCTTTATTTTGGTGTTCTCCATGTCATAGCTGTGGGCAAATCTGTGGTACAAACTAGTATTCAGATAAAAAAAAAACACAAACCCCCCTCCCCACACACACACACACACACACACACACAAGATGGCCGACAGGTTTTGAGATAAAGCTGGATTCTGGTTGGTCAGAAAGCATCGATTCATTTTATTCATTGAGTCATTCATCGATTCATTTCATTCACGGTAACGGCTCATTCACGGGGATTTGTACGGATTATACGCCGTGTGTAACGTTTGTGGAAGGATCGTCCAGAAGGGGGAGCTGTGGCTATGTTTTAAGTTTTTCTACAACTCGCAGAAACCGAACCGCTCTTCTCTTGAAAACGTGTATAATAGGTGGGGGCGGGACGGGGGGCGGAGCTAATTTCCAATTAACTAGCTACACCGAAAGCCGACATTTCTGTGGAAAATACCAAACCGCAGCTTTAATGAAAGAAGGAGAGTGATTTATAGCCGATAAAGTGTTTAAAATGGTAACGAGAACCAACTAGATTAAATGTGACGGTCAACGTAAAAGTTACGGGGTCTAGTCCCTCGCAAGTCGAACCGCTCTTCTGTTGAAAACGTGCAGGGGCGGAGCTAATTGATGAGAGCCAGGTCAGCGGGAAGCTGAGGTTTCTGCGGGAAAAAATCCCAAACCGCAGCTTTTATGTAAACGAGAAGAAAGGATGAGTTCAGACGTAGCAAATGAGGAAGAAAACGATCCGGCGTGAGTAGAAGTGAGCAGGTCAGGCTTGATTCAGGATCATTAAAAATTTTTTTTTTTTTTTTTTTTTACAATTCTCTTTTGTTCGCCGCGTAAAGTTGAAAAGCCGTTCACTGGAGCCGCATCACTTCCTCTTCATGCTGCAGTAGCACATTCACACCCGAGAGCGATGGGGATTTTATTCAAGCGTATAAAGTCAGACGAGAGAGAGAGAGAGAGAGAGAGAGTGCCAGTGTTTTTCATAACGAGAAGTTATGTGCTGGAACAGGATCAAAGGAACCACTTCCTTGGTATTTAGCCGTGATCTTCGCCGAACACAGTTCCCTGTAACAGGTATTTACACGCAACCTGAGACACTTTCGCTGTCCGCACGCTCGGGACGTGGTCATCAGTAACGTTCCTTCTCCAACGCTGTGGGGTTTATTTACTTTGTTTTCAGTGTGTATACAGTGGGGATCAGGGACGTGTGTATGATCTGACCCGGTTTCTCACGATCATGTGCATTGATGTACAGCTCCATCTAGTGGATGGTCGGGAGTATTTACATCTCCTCATCACAACTCTGTACACAACTCACAGCTTTGGAAAGCACCGAGTTCATCTCTCCTGCTCCCACGCTGGTCTAGTGAGAGTTTCTGTCTGTGTGGTGACCTGGAATGAAGTAGAACCTTCTGTTCTTTCTGTCCGTTTTCTTCTCTTCCGCTCCGTTTCATAATGTCCTGTCTTAATTGTCTGTGGTGTCTCCACGCCATCATTCTGTTCTTTCTCTTTCTGTCCTTTCAGTTCCTTATCTTCCTCTTCTGTCGTTCTCTTTCTGTCCTGTTCCGTTCTTCTCATTCTCTTCATCGTTCTGTTCATTCCGTCCTTTCCGTTCTTCTCGTTCTCTTCTTTCTTTCTTTCTATCCTTGCAGTTCTGCTCTTTCTGCAATTCTTTTCATTCCCCCGCCCTTTCTTTTTGTTCTTTCTGTTTCAATCTTTTCTATAGATTCTTTGCATTCCCTTCTTTATGTCCGCTCGTGTTTTTTTTTTTTTTTTTTTCCTCTTTACAGCTCTGTTTGGTTCTGTATTTATGTTTCTCTATATATATCTTTATATTCTGTATATACATTATGTTTCTCTATTATTTATTTTTGTTTTTCTGTCTCTTGTCTCTTTCCGTCTGTCTGTATATATTCTTTCTTTTTTTGTTTTTGTATTTCTTTATTTTTTGTTTTTTGTTTCATTCTTGACGTTCCGTTCTTTACTTCCTGTTGTTTACAATTTGTTTACATTTTGTTCTTTACACCCCATTCTTTAACTTTCCTTTCGTTACTTACCTTTTATTTATCTTATTTATTTATTTAAAAAAAAAACGTTATTCAGTAAAATGCAGCGGGGATTCACCCTAACCGTCGGTGCTGAGGATCTTGGGAAATGGAGTTTGACTGAGGCCATCAGTGACAACTTTACATTTTTGGTGATGTGATCAGATATTTATGGAGAAGTGAGAATAACAACACTAGTCTTTCATGAACAAATCTTTTCTCCTGTAATCCTCTGCGGCTGTTGAAGATGCCTGAAGAAGACCACATAGAGACCTTCCTGTAGAGGGCATTCGTCCCTTATCTGAGCGTTTCCAGCAGTTGTATTACTGGAGATCAGACAGCAGAGGGTGGTGACGTGTCGCTTTAGTAACGTTGAACGAGTGCAGAGATGAGAGGACGCGAAGTCGTAGTCAAGTCACCGACTTAAAACGCGCAGGATTAAGCCGTTTTACTATTTAAAGTCCTAAAGTCGACTTTACACGTGATCGACGCGTACTCCTAAAGCACGCCTGAAACCGAAACGGCTGTATCAATTCAGAGATTTCTCTAACTGTCTCTTGGTGTTCTGGAGACCAGTATGAACATGTACAGATGTTTAACCCTGCCATGTCTGGCTTGTTCATGACCAGCGCTTCTATCAGTGCGAGAACTAGTTCCTATCATCTCCTTAACGGGAACATTCAGTCTTCTTCAGCGTGAAGTTGCTTCAAGTCACAATGGGACGTTCTGATGGACACGTACATTGGAAAATATATCCTTCCATTCATGTCATTTAACGTATATACATAACCGACCTTTCTTTCTCCCAAACTCCATCTTCTCCGTATTAAAAAGACCGTCTAATCAGATCGTCAAGTGCTGTTACACCGCTTTCGTTCTTCCCCACGCTGTCGCAGCCATTCTCTCTCCCAGCAGAGTTGAGCTGGCCAGATCCTCACGCCGTCCAAATCTGAACTGCGAGCGGATTAGAGATCGTTTGGATGATTTACTGTCTCATTCTCTCGTTCTCTCTCGATTTTTATCATCTCCCTGCCCATCTTTTATGAGCTAAACATCTACAGAAACCCGATCTGCTGTAGTGAGAGGTCACGTTAACCACAGTCCAGGCTTGTGCGGTCAAATAAGGCCACTAGCTGTTTGTCGGAGTCGTTTTAATGGGAAAACTGAGCCGGAGGACGTTTTTAGTCTGAGCTAGGCTCCAGTAAAAACACCGATATGTCACCAGCTGGTTTTCTTTCTTTCTTCCCAAGTTTCTTAACAACTCGTATTTCTCTATTGGACTCGTCAAGGCCGTGAAGTTGGCGGTAGTGTAATCTCACTCGCCGAGAAGTTCTAGTGTGAAGGAACGCGCACACACACACAGCCATAAAAAGCGTGTACAGGTGTTGTAGGTCATACTTACAGCGCTGTTGGATTCTGATTGGTCAGAAGGTGTCGATCCACCTACAGGGATTTTCAGTCGTCGTACTTGGCGATCTGATGCCGCGAGACGTTTTCTCGGACGTGTATGAAGGAGTCTCGGGTGTCGGCGTGTTTCCGAGACGGGGACGCTTCCAGACGGATGAGTTTACGCTTCCCGGTGTCTCGGTAACACGACGGCGTTGTCAGGAAGGGTAAAATAAAGCAAGGTTGGTGAAGAAACGAGCGTTTACCGCCGCTAGAACAGAATCGAGAACGGTCTTGATCTGAGGACGGTCCACGACGTTAAAGGATAAAACGTGTGTAATCTTTCTTCGGTGTGAGCGGACGAGGAGACGCGTACTGCAGCGTCATGGATATAAAGATCCCGCCCGGTGTGTAGTTGCTTGCTTGGACATTTTAAATGATTTATTTCGGATATTATCGAAGACTAACCCCGCTCTAAAGTAAAAACGAACCCGGAGGAATCCAGTAAACTGTAGTGAAAAGCAGACCTCGGGAACTTTGACCCTCGAGTCTGACGGAGAACACAGGAGCTTTATCACTCTCTCCGAGGACAAATAAAGAGCCAGTGTTGTTCTCTCCGTCTGATCTCTCTCCTCTCGCTGCCTCTCTTCCTTTTCCCCTCGTTTCTTCACGTCCGCTGGTGTATCTACAGTTAGAGCGGCGCGCCGTCACAGCTTCTCTGACCGAGTGTGTAGCGCTCAGCGGTCGCGAGTCGTGCTGTTAGAGGAAAATAATCAACAGTGGAGTTCCTGCTACAGCACTGAAGGTGATCGTTCTCCTGATCATTCGGAAGCGTTTTATTCCCCTCGCTGTTTCCCAGGGACTCGGATTTTTATTTCTTAGAAAAATCTTATTAATCGGATTTTTATTTCTTTACCCCCCCCGTCAGGCAGTAATCTGAAGTAACATTTATTACTCTCTTTTCTTTTTCCCCACTCTGTTCTTTTTAATCGATTATCTGTCGAACTCCTCGTTACGATCAGAGCATAACTCCAGCTTCCACCTTCAATCCCTTCTGTCACCATCTCTCTTCTTTATTACTCTTTACATGTCTGTTGCCTTTGTACATCATTCTCTCTTTCACTCTTCCATCTCTCTTCCCATCTCTCTCCCCTTCACTCTTTCATCTCTCTCTTCCCATCTCTCTCTCTCCTTCACTGTTCTATCTCTCTCTCCCCTTCACTCTTTCATCTCTCTCTCCCCTTCACTCTTCCATCTCTCTCTCTCTTCCCATCTCTCTCTCTCCTTCACTGTTCCATCTCTCGCTCTCTCACCTTCACTGTTCCATCTCTCTCCCCTTCACTCTTCCATCTCTCGCTCTCTCACCTTCACTGTTCCATCTCTCTCCCCTTCACTCTTCCATCTCTCGCTCTCTCACCTTCACTCTTTCATCTCTCTCCCCTTCACTCTTCCATCTCTCGCTCTCTCACCTTCACTCTTTCATCTCTCTCCCCTTCACTCTTCCATCTCTCGCTCTCTCCCCTTCACTCTTTCATCTCTCTCTCTTCCCATCTCTCTCTCTCCTTCACTGTTCTATCTCTCTCTCCCCTTCACTCTTTCATCTCTCTCTCCCCTTCACTCTTCCATCTCTCTCTCTTCCCATCTCTCTCTCTCCTTCACTGTTCCATCTCTCTCCCCTTCACTCTTCCATCTCTCGCTCTCTCACCTTCACTCTTTCATCTCTCTCCCCTTCACTCTTTCATCTTTCTCTCCCCTTCACTCTTCCATCTCTCTCTGTCTCCCCTTCACTCTTCCCATCTCTCTCCCTCCCCTTCACTCTTTCATCTCTCTCCCCTTCACTCTTCCCATCTCTTTCCCCTTCACTCTTTCATCTCTCGCTCTCTCCCCTTCACTCTTCCATCTCTCTCTGTCTCCCCTTCACTCTTCCCATCTCTTTCCCCTTCACTCTTTCATCTCTCTCCCCTTCACTCTTCTCATCTCTCTCTCTCCCCTTCACTTTCATCTCTCTCCCCTTCACTCTTCCCATCTCTCTCCCGTTCACTTTCATCTCACTCTCTCCCCTTCACTCTTCCCATCTCTCTCTTTCACTCTTCTCATCTCTCTCTCTCCCCTTCACTTTCATCTCTCTCTCCCCTCCATCTCTCTCTCTCCCCTTCACTCTTCCCATCTCTCTCTCCCCCCCTTCCATCTCTCTCTCCCCCCTTCAATCTTCACATCTCTACCGGTCAGTTTAATTTCTCTCTCTTTCTTCTTCTTCACTCTTTCAATCTGTCTCCTTCACTCTAGCCCTCTCTCTTACTGTCTCAGATCATCCTCCTGTCGCTCCTTGCCACACCTGGTATCCACCTGCTTCCTGTGGGCGGAGCCTCTCAAACACACTTCCGTTAGAAATAATCAGAGGCACCTGCATGCACAAACTCAGTTTATTCTCTCTTCATATGGAGATAAAAAAAAAAACCCCTGAAAGATAAAAGCGTAGGTCCGTGACGTGTTTTTTCTTCTTTCCTCTGAGATACTGTGTTCTGAAACTGACTGTACAGTATGTGCAGGGAGGATTAGATCAGACATCAATACAGGCGCTGAATTCACCTCAGAGTCGACACAACAACACTCGAGAGCGTTTTACGGTTCTCTCTTCCCCACTGCAGGTCTTCCTGATGATTCTCTGAATTTAAAACGTCTCACTGAAATCTCTTCCAGGAATAACGGCTAGGTCTGGAGAGTGACGGTCTTAAAGTGTCATTAAAGGTAAGATCTGTACACGGTAATGCTTTTATTAACACACATGATGACCTGGACGTTTTCCACAGAGACTTACACGGTACTTCGGATATTTTAACAGTCGCTATCCGGTTACAAACTGAACCGATTGGGTTTATATTTATTTCCAGCTAGCGAGGTTTTCCACGTTTTTACTTTACGTCAAAAAACCCCCCTCACATCATCTTTAAAGAAAACAAAAAAAAAACAACAAAGAGACGAGATCAGTAAATATAGACAGTTCTGACAGTTGAGGTGGTGTTAACCTTTAATTAACAGAAAACCCAATTTTAACCAAGAAAAAAATTCAGACTTTTATTATGTTTAACTGCAAGGCGTTAATTATTTCTCCTCGAGCAGAAAGGATTTCACAACGTGCATTTTATAGTACAAATAATATGGAGGTAAGAGTATAAAAATACTTTGAAGAAGTGCGTAAGACGGATTGTCCGTCTCCGTATGTGGTCTTTGGCTTCAGTCAGCCTGATGTGGAAAGAGGCACGTGAGGAAACGTGAGGTGAGCGTTGAAACTCTAGCAGCCAAAAGTTATTCGCTTGCTCTTGCGCAACATTTACATGGAACGCATTGCTCTAGTCTTTAAAAAAAAAAAAACAACAACCCAGATAATCGTGTACAGAGACGTTCATGGTGAAAACTGAACCCAGACGAATGCAGTCGATCGACCTGAATCGCGTCGTTTAGAGTTGTAATGTCTCCCGTGGGCGTGGCTTGGCCAGGGTTTTTTTTTATCGTGTACGGTTTTCTAAAGTGAAACACGATTTAATCCCGTGTGAACACTGGCTGTTTTGATCGACATGTTACGTACTAGATTCGTTCTCAGGTTGCCTTTCTTTTTGGTCATAACGTCTCGTAATGAAACATCGCGTATGACCGGATAAGATGAAAACCACGGTTTAAAAAAAATCTCACTTCCGTTTTTGCTGTCGGAGACGAAGACGTGCGTCGAGCCGGATGTTCGGATTCGTCTCTCGATTCGAAAGCGTCTCTACAGTTGCGAGTGTGATTGTTACGTTGTTGAACTCCTGAGCTGAGAATCTTGTAGCTACCGTTTTAACTAAACTACGTCACACACATCTCGGATAAGGGGCGTGGCCTAAAGCGTGAATGTGAGTAATTTCGGAATATATATCGTTCCGGTTTCGCTTTTGTATACGTGTTAAGTATTCCGCTTTTAAAGAAGCCGAGGACGTGCTGAAGGCGTTCCGAGGCGATATCTTTTAAGTGAGCGTGTGATGTTCGCTACACTTAATAGTGGTGTTGCTAAAGTGTAAAAGAGAATTTTGGTTCCCCTTCCTAAGCCTGAAGAAGTGTAAGCCGTGTTCCTGGAGATGTGAACTTGGCAACCTGAGCGGTTTCGTTCCAATCCTACTTCGACCGATGTAGCAGGGATTTGGCACGGAACCGTGCAGGCTTCCAGAAATTCCCTCCCTGCTATAAACTCTGCACTCGACACTGAATCAGGTTACTCGTGTTTCAGTGAAGACACTCGAGAAGAGGTGTGCGTGAGAGGCAAAGAGGGATGATGAGCGAATGCTGCCTAGGAAATATCAGAAGGCACATGGTACTGAACTTCAAGTAAAACCGCGTGAATCTCGTCCCTTTAGGGCATATGGTACAGATCCTCTATCTGTTGCAGTTCATACACACTTCCTGTTCCCAGCCTACAGCTGTTTAAGCGGAGGAGCGGATTTGGCTGTGCTTCGTCAGAATGAGGTCACTAGGAAAAGACGACGGTAATAAAAGTGCGCTACTATAAAATCTATTGCTGTTTTTTTTTTTTTTAAACCAAAAGTTCCCCCTATAAGTAAAAACAGGCTTTAGGATGTAAATACAGTCCTTTTTCAGAACGGGTGTAAATGTGTCCCGACATCAGTCCCCGTTAGCTCTGTGGAAGCTGGACTAATCCCCAACACCACCCTGCTGAAAACGAGGCCCAAACGGAGCCTCGTCTGTTTATGGTAGAGGGAGGGACGGCATCTTCAGCGTAACTTTCTCAGCTGCTGCGCCGCAGTCCTGAACGTAAAGCTGTCCATTCAGCAAAATGTTTTTGGAAAGGGGGGGGTTAAGTGTTGCACGTCACGCCGGCGTCCTCAACGTGACCGCAGTTGGTTTTGCCCCAGCCGGAGAACTTGCACTGGTGGATGGTGTCCTCGGTGCCGATACACGCCACGTCGTCCATCCAGATCAGACCCGTACCTACAGGAAGTAACACAGAAGCCGTTTAAACTGGAAGTTACGATTAACGCCGACCGTTTTCACTTTGGTTAACAGCTTCCTACGTCACCCACAATGCCGTTCGACGACGTCCTGAGAGCAGGGAAATGGGCTCTACTAAATAAAGAGACCAGTGCAGCTTTAGTCCTCTAGTCTGTCACTTACTCTGCACTATTAGAAGCTAGAACTAATCAGTCATCAGGGGACCAAGCACCGACACTGGAGACTCCTTCCAAACGCCTCTACTTACAGCAAGCGCCACCCTATCGACGATTATACACGCTTTTCGACACGTCCATGTGGGGCGAATGTCAGAGTAAATGACGTTGGAGTAAATGTATCAACACCACCTTTATTCCGACCAATCAGAATCAAGGATTCAACACTGCTGGATGCGGTGGAGGCTGGACTGATCTCTGAACGTCTGCCAGAGACGAGGCGTCCGTGTCAGTGAAGTATTCGGTGTGACGAACCCTGGCATACACACACACACAGCTGGACGAGCATCTGGAGTCACACACACTCTGAGAGGTGAGAGACTCTACACTCATTACTTGATGTGTTTCTACTTAAGAGAGAGAAACTAGTTCCAGACCGCACGCCCTGACAGCATTCATTACTGCCTCGTGGCACTCGTACACGCGGTCACTCACCCCCCTGAACCCCACATCTACACGTTCTCCTTTTCTCCCAGCCAGCAGATCAGAAAACCTTCTTCATCTTACGTCGGATCCGTTAAGAGATGGTCCGACACCATGGACCACCACGGACAATCCGGGTTATTAACGCCGTGCTCAGACGAAGCCTTCTCCACGTCTAATCTACATCCGAGAGCTTCGCTGTTCCCAGTAACGTCACCAGCTTTGTCCTGGTTGTGTCTTTGTCATATTTTAATCCCGCCCCCAACCTCCTCGCACGCCAAATAAGTCTATTAATGAAAAACGTCTGATTATTGATATGGAGGTGTGTGCGTTTTTTTTTTTATTTTCTTCTTCCTCTTATTTAAGAGTTCACGACTCGCTCGAGAAAGCGGATTTTCCTTCATCTTTTGACATACGAGAGATCTCTATACCGCTAACAGTCCTGCAAGTTTCATGGATGAATACGTTGAGCGCAGCAGGAGGCGGTTACACCGACGTCTTGAAGGCGAAGGACACGCCCCTTTACGAGTTCAAGGGGTTAAAAACACAGCCGAACTACAGCGGAACTAGTTTTACTCCGCGTGTGTGAGCTGCGCGTCGTGCGTGTCCGCTTCACTAAAGAGGTGAAGAATTGAATCGTTTTCATTCACTCTTCATTTGGTTTTCATTAAAAAACTGGAGCCACCGAAGCTCTCCGTCTCTCCCTCCTTCTCTTCAGAGCCGCTCCAAGACGGCCTAAAACCCCAAATCTCTTCCAATTTTCAAAAATAAAATAATCAGCGAGGCTCCGAGCGCCGCCGAGCTGCGAGCGGGCTCCATTTCCCCCAACTACAGGACGTCGTTATCGATAGATCGTCAGTGCGAGCCAAGAACCGTAATAAAGACGAGCCAAAACTCCACAGTAATGAGCCTCCCAAGGTCCTGTAGTTAACTGAGGTTTCGGAGAAGGTGTATTTCATTTATATAGCGACAGTTTGGTCTCCGGGCCTCTCCGACAACTTTCGTCTTTTGTTTAAACACGCACGGATGAAATGCTCGAGCACTAAATCCGACACGCGCCTTCAAGGCTGCATTTGAGCTACACATGCTATACGAGTTGACGCTTTGTGTGTGTGTGTGTGTGTGTGTGTGTTTTTTCCTTCTGTTCCACATCCAAATAGTGAAAAAGGTGCACTACGCTGGCGAATCGAGCGCCTCGGAGAGACTTCTGATCTCATAAGAGCTTACAGATGTTTGCAGCTGTGTGGTAGAGCACAATAGAGCGAGGGCGGAGACGATCAGCTCATCAATCTTCAAATCTTCCTGGCACGTCATTGCGCAAAACACTTCAAAAGATGTGTGTGTGTTTGTGTCGTCGCTGCAAATCCGGGCGTCTCGCGCACATCTGTATATCTGCATATGCACTCTCGCTGTCCTTCGTTGTACAACACCACAGCCTCGATACACACATGATCTTAATAAGTGAAAAACAGCGAGGCCGTCTTAGGGAAGCGCGTGGAGCCGTTCCTAAAACCCGAATAACAGATCCAGCCGGTTATAATGAACTCGTATCCTGACCTCATGCTTCAGAAATCTCCGCTCATTCAGAACCCTTCATCATAACAGCCCCGTTTTCCCCTCACGTGGAGATTCTTCTGCTCGCAAACATTTCTATAAATCCTTTCCAACGAACCGAGCTCCGACGCGCTCGCGGTTCAGAAAAAACTTGCTACTTTCATGGAGAACGGCACATTTGATAGATATGCAAATTAGTAGTGGCCTCATTTGCATATTACAACCTGATTAAGACTTGCATCGGTGTTGTAGGGTCGTTCTAATACAGTATGTTATCGTTTCTATAGTAACGGCTCATTCACGTACACGCTTTGTGTAAACAGCGGGGGATGTGTTCGACCCCTGAAACGCCGTCCTTCACACGCGCACGTCGTGTTCAACAGTGACGAGCTGCGTTTTTTTATTATTATTACAGAATAGAGAGAGATGCTGGAACGGGAACGAGTGTGTACGGGTACTATAACGAGCTTTGTTTCGTAGACGTTCCGGAATATTAAACAGATGAGGTCATCCTTATTTAATAATAATAATAACAAACTGTAATCATTGGCCAATTGCTGTGGTGTAAGAGGATGACGCATGTGGATCTTCGGGAGTCGTGAGAGAACGTAGAGCACAAACGAAGCTGGATGAACTCACTCATCCCCCTATCTATCTCGCGTTCGGTTCGGTCTGGAAAACGCGTTTGCTCAAGACGGGTGCCCACCGAGACCCGACAGAGTTTTCCTCATAAAAGCTGCGTTAATGTCAGTAGCGACACGCTCGAATAAACGCTGTAAAAACCTTCTGCACAAACAGACTGGTGGCCTGATCG
This sequence comes from Ameiurus melas, assembly GCA_012411365.1. Taxonomy (NCBI): domain Eukaryota; kingdom Metazoa; phylum Chordata; class Actinopteri; order Siluriformes; family Ictaluridae; genus Ameiurus; species Ameiurus melas. Next base: position 3,805,163 of record CM022753.1, read on the forward strand.
CAACTCGGGACTGCTTTGGCTTTTAATCTGATGCGGCTGCTGAAGCGAGTAGACGCTCGGCCAGGAAAGTGTGTGACTTCACTGCCGGTGACGGTGTGAGCCTGGAGCAGCTGGCCAACACACGCTTTTCCACAACAGGCAGAGCTATTTTTTTTTTTTTTTTCGGAGTGAGCGCCTGTAGCTGGGACGATTTAATCCAGAGCTCTAAATGCTGACAATTAAAACCGTTAATGAAAGTGGATTAAACACAAAAGATTCTGTAAATGGCTGTCATTTCATCACACACACACACACTACCCAATACAACCTGCATTAAGCATCCTACTCATTTCCAACACCAGGACAAATAAGTGTTTACTCTCCTATTATTACAAACACGCCATATGTATATATTTTGTGTGCGTTAAACGATGGTGTTACTTGCCTTGTCCGAATCGGCCGGTTTTGTGGACCTCTTCTGCGCTGCGGAATCCCAGCATCCTACACACCACGTCTCCGTCCTTCTTATCCCACACGTCGTCGCACACCGTGCCCCAGCGGCCCTCGTGATACACCTCCACCCGGCCTTCGTGTGCTCCCGAGCCGTTCATCAAGCGCACCAGGATGTTCTCGGCTGCGACACACACAGTATTAAAGACTAGCTTACACACCAGGTGTGCGGTCAAATGAGAAACATCGTCATTAGTCCTCATCATCATAAACCTAGACGTGTATGAACATGGAGACAAACACGTCGGCCTTCGTTTTTGTTACTATTATTATATACTCTGATTAGTGATCGAACATTTCTGAAGCGTTTCTCAGGCTCGGCCTGGCTTCGAGGTCCACGTGTGTGCAGAACCGTACGGGTGAAGCCGTGCTGTGGCTTCCATCACTTAAAATTTCATGCCTGAGTAGATACCTCTCTGGTAGAGCTGGTAAAATACTGATTAAAATAAATAACTGCATAATAAAGCCAGGATTTTCAGCAGCTAAAGCCGGTTTCAGATCGTGTCCAGGATGTAACGCGTGTGCTCCGTGTCAGATTATATGACGAAATCCTCGAAAGGTAGACCTACTGTAGGATTAAAGACAACGCTGGATTACGTCATCGATCAGCGCGATCGGGAAAAAAGCCGAGGCTTCAATGCGAGCTTGAAGTAATTATGAGACGTGTCCCCAGCTACTAGCGGGTTTCGTTTACATTTCACCATCCGTCGCCGTCATGGTATGCCGTCCTCCTAGTGGTGGCTTTTAGACTAACGTCGCAACAAATCCCAAAACAGAACGTGGAACTCGTTGTGTTCGATGACCACCGATCTCAACTCACGACCAAATAATCCTTTCACAGTGTGCCATTTTGTCTTCAGTGAAATGTAGTAATACTAAACAATAACAACAACAATATAGTTTTGTGCCAAGGAACGAGAAAAAAATAACTAACAAACAACTTTGTTCCTAATCATTCATGTTTGCTAGCATGAAAACTCCGACAACACAAATTAGCTGAATGCTAATAGCTAGATTGAGTATACAAACATACATAGCAGCAGATAGATTACAGTTTTAGCAAGTTTTAGGCCTGATTCTTGAAACTTTCGATCGACTCCTTGGAGCTGTTGAATAGTAAAATCACCTTATAAGACGTAGCGATGTAGAAAATAGAGATTTTTCATTTGAAACGTAGGCAATTAAATGAAAGTGATAAAAAAAAAACCCTCCCAACCAGTTACAGAAACCAAACCCAAGTACAATAACAAATTAAAAACCTCTGTTCTTTGGTAGAACATTCGGTACAGTTTGTGCGACCCTAAATACACCAGGATGTTTGACTGCAAGAATCAGATTCCTTCTCATGTTTGTGAAAATAAGTAAATAAACGCTGCTCTGAGATCTATGCAATGTTTATTTCTCTGAGAAATTTTTTACTCTGGAAGTAAAAGCTAGTCCAGCTGTGAAGCATTAGCCTTGATGTCTTCCTCGAGGTCTGATGGTCAGCTTTAAGACCGTCAGAAGTCCGTAGACTGGGATGTATTATTACTGTGTCGTGGCGTCACGCACGAAGCTTACAGCTCTACCAGAGACCAGCGCTAAAACGGAGTCCACGTGCGAGACCATACGGGAACGGACGTAATCTCTGTAATCTCCGTGAGGTTTTGTTTACTCAAACACGAGGAGGTCGTGGGACGGTCGAGCGTGGCGACCTGCGTGCTGAGAGCTGGATGGACATCTCGCCAATGTGCACCAGATGCTGTGCGGTTCTGGGAAGCAGAACTTTCTCTGTTCTTCTGATTAAAGCAGCGTGTGACCAGAACACTCAAAGATCATCATTATTATTATTATTATTAATTCTGCAGTTTCACTCACTAGAATGAAATGCGTGCTATTTTACGGTGAAACAATTAAGCTCACGTTTTCCGAGCCAAACTAGTACGCTTGCTTCCTATCGACTTGTCAAAACATAACGCTAAGCCAGACCGTCTTTTTCATTGCAAAATCAGGAAATAAACACTTTTGGAAAGCACCGAGTGCTTAATGCATCTGCTACTATCTTATCCCAAATCATCTAGAATATTTAGAAAGCTGGGTCTGGGATCGATGGTCAATTTGGGATGAACTTAATACTTGGACGCAAGCCAAACTCTGCTAACGCACACATGTATAAACACTGAGTATGTATTTTATTAGCTGAGATGTTCTCTCTTGCTGTGAAGCACATGGTCCATGATATTAACCAGTCATTTGATACCATGAAACCCTCTGCAGGGAAGAAAATGGTAACTTAATCCTTGATGATGTGCCATATTTTGGAGCAAACTTGTCCTACTGCACTGACGAATGGGAAGTTTGATTTGAAGCTGTCCGATTTATTATAGACCTGAAAAAAGTTTAACTATAGACAATTCTCTCTCGCACAGAGCCAGGTCCGGGGACCGGAAATACATGGCTTCAAACTGGCTCCATTCGACTAGATCAGCCATCAGTGTGACTCGTCTTCTTGACCCCCGTTCTTTTGTCCGTCCCACCTAGAAGGGTGCTCGTCTCAGGTGATTTAGATGTAGATCTGCTCCATGCTTACTTTCTCTCCACTGGTGCTCCGTCTCGACATCATCATCTATTCCCCAACACCACCCTGCTGAAAACGAGGCCCAAACGCATTCTCTTGTCCTTTTACGGTGGAGGGAGGGAGGGAGGGACGGCATCATGCTGGACGACAGCTCTTCGTCAGTATAACCCTCAAAACGCATGCTTCTATTATTCTCGTTTGTGAATTCAGTGATCTACATTCGAAATTGCACCATCTGTAGATCGATGTAGTGGCATGTGGTGTAGCGTTGATGCCCCCACTGGTCCATGATTCCTCGGATTACTCTCTGTCCAGAGTTTTGGATGTGATCCTCCGCTTGCCTCCCACCGCCTTCCTGAGCTCCACCACAACCCAGGCCAGGATAAAATTCTTACTGAAGATGATGAATGAATGCATGTTATTGGATAATCCTTTATTATTCTTGGCACATGTCGGAAGAACCATACTTGGTCATGTAGGATCATCCTGCAACACATTAGGAGGATCTGACAAAGAGGCCACTCGGGTTTTGTTCAGTCTCTTATCATCCTGAGACCCGGTTACATCGACTTGCTCCTGGCTCACAGATGGATAAATTGTTTCTAATATTCCTCGGTTCATTCAGGTCACTCCATCGCTGAACTTGCTCCAGTGGCATGTCCATGCTAGTCTAAAGACCCTGAAACCGGCCTACGAAAGCCATAAGTGGACCGTGATGGCAAAGGTGTGTGTTTTCGGTTTCTGATTGAGAACATGCCGTGTACATGTGCTACTGCTTTTGTTGTTGTTGTTGAGCAGGCCTAGTATTTACTTTTGTTGGTAGTTGTGGCAGTTTTTCTGGTTGCCGCTCGACATACAGCAGGCTTGAGCAGTAGATTTTTCTTGCCTGTAATCCAGCTGGCCTGATAGCTGAGTCAAGGGCAATGCTTGATTGCTCTTGGCATGTGAGCGCTCTGGTTCATGTTACCGTCTTTTAATTCCACATGTGCAGTCTTCTTGTTTTTGTTGGTAGCAAGGGACATTGTTCTGCTCTGGCCCTTCGGCTTTCTGTTCGCACCAAATGTTGCCAATGTTCTTCATGCCTCAGTCCTCCCTGGCATCCTGGTGACGTTACGGACTGTCGGTGCCCCAGCGTTGCACATCAAAAGCACTGTGACCAACCAGCAAGACCATTCTGATTCGAGCACAACCTCTAAAGGGGCTTTTGTTGTTGTCTTATGAAGTGATTCCTAAGCGACTCGAAGGCGCCACTGCAAATTGCAGAAGAACGTTAAGTAAAACAAAACGGTGCAAGAGTCATCATGGCAGCTCCCAATTTTTTGATTAATGGCAGGAAAATGAATGCCGTGTATCTAAAACAAGCGTTTTCTTGCCTAGATTCCATTACAACATCTCTGTTTATCCAGATCAGACCTCTGCCTGGAAAACAAGGCATCGATTCTGTCTCTGTTGCTAAGGTTCTGCAGAGACAAGCTTAAACTCATCTCAATTTAGGGTGAGTGCTCATCATGTGCCAAAACAACCACAGAACATTAGCATAACTGCTAATACTAACCATCCGACTAATGTAAAACAACTGCCCATGTAGCTGTTTTCTCTGTAGACACCGAGACCGCAGGCTCAGGGTTTGATTTGGATTTATCAGAGAGCACTTAAAACACTTACATGAAGAAGAATGTGGCAAACAGGAAACAAATGGCTCTCTCTTTCAAAGAGGAAATCGAGGATTTTTTTTTTTTCCCCTGTGGTTCTGAAGAATGATTAAATATCTTGGTGGGTGAAATCAAATAAATAACCTTCATAATAGATCTTTTATCCGATATCACCGGGCTCTGATAATTGAGTGTCATTCGTTTTTGCTGTTTTTCCTCTCTGCTCTCGATAAAAGAACATTAACCAGCTGACATCGACTCCAGGAGTCAGAGTATTTCAATTCGTACACTGGTGTAATAGCATACCTATTTTTAAAAACTGTACCTTTTTAGTTCAGGATTCCATTCAGGACATGTGGACCTAGGCTCCGCACACAACTGAACATCAGGAACCTTTACTAGAACTCAGTTTTACAAGAAGAACCAGAAATGAACTGAATTCCTGGATTGACTTTTTTTGTTGTTGATGTTGACACCAGGAACCTTTACAGGAACTTGAGACATTTTTTTAAAACCAGAACAGATTTGAATTTAAGGTTTATAGCTCCAGAAAACTTTATTTATTTTTCATTTCATGTTCTGCAGTAGGTAAGCCTACTTTTTCCGATGAAAATCACATCAGACATAAAGACAAACCAGGAACCTTTACTGGAACTCTACTGTGTGACTACTGTGTATATTTACTGTTCAGTGTAGCAGGAACGTACTGTTTACAATCGTGTAAAACGGTTTAGAAGAAGCGAAACGACGGAGAAAGCAGAGCTCAGAAACCTGACGAAACGTCCACGAAACAAGGTTCTATAGGGTGTCTGTTTTTCACCCGATACAACCGGATTCCCATTATCCTCGAATGGCTTTGCTCTCCCACACACTCGCCCACACCATTTCACGAACAAACACAGGATTTTACTAACCAAACCATCACCACTGCAATCTTTCATGAAGTGCAAATAAATCAGTTTTACTCGTTTATTCAGCGCCGCTAAACTAAACTAGAATTAAATAACCACAAGTGTGTTATACTATAAACGGTGGTAAAAAAAAAAAACCCAACTCTTTGTAAATCATATTCAAGTGAGACGTTGTTGGCGAGATTAACCTTTGAACCTACAGCTAGATATTATTCATCAGATGGCGTCGTTAGAGCTTTATACAGCATACAGTAACACTGCCTTAATTCAGACTGTTTAATAGAATTGATGTTTATATTTGAATTACTGTACACTTTTAAAATATCGTAAATTATATATATTTTTTTTTTTTTTGGTAAAACCCGCATTTTCCGCGTGGGCGGTAGTTTATTTCACGGCTCGTCCGACATCCTTGGTGCGTTCTGTTCACCATCCTACTCCCTTGTAAACACACCACCGTCCTATACGCACGGCACTCCTAAACTTCTGAAACCAATTCAAGAGCAACGATAAATAAATAGACAGACAAACCGCTCTCTGTGATTGGCCAGAACATGTCGTCAGAGAAAGAAATCTGTTTCACCTGCTCCACTGGATCCAAACGCTCTCCTCGGTCTCGGTGTTTACTCAGAATAAAGAAAACGATACTATATAGTGTATGGGTTGGGGTTTGGTCCCTTTTCCATCAATAACAATAGTTTATCTAGATTAAGTCCTACAGGAATTATCCCAATTTACACAATTAGCCCTTACCCCAAACTCAACCTCTAGGCACCAGAAGAACCATGGCTGATTTTAATTTTTTTGTCTAGTAGTGCCAGAAGAATGGATTTGTTCCTGCTCCACCATAGGAAATATGGATCGTTTTCGAAGAACCAGGTGCTTCTATCAGAGGAACCACAGCTGATTTTAACACTTTACTGAAAACACAGCACCTATTTACTGTCCAGACCACCCTGGGGACTCCACCCTGGGGACTCCACCCTGGGGACTCCACCCTGGGGACTCCACCCTGGGGACTCCACCCTGGGGACTCCACCCTGGGGACTCCACCCTGGGGACTCCACCCTGGGGACTCCCATGACACAGTTCCTTCAGTATTCAAGAACCTTTTCCAGAGCTCAGGAACTTTAGCCATGTTTTCATTAGGCCGATTGTAATTTTTAGTTCCAGAAAACCTTTTAGTTCCTGCTCCACTGCTAGAGATCAGGAGCTTTAGACATGTTTTCATGAAGGGAATTAGAACAGATTAACACTGTAGTTTCTGCTCTACTGCTGGAAAACACTAACCTTTTCCAGAACTCAGGAACTTGAGGCAGGCTTCCATCAGGAGAACCAGGGCTGATGATAATTTTCAGGTTGTGGTTCCAGAAAACGTTTTGGTTTCTGATCACTTCAGGATACGAGGAACCTTTTCTCCAGTTCTCAGGAACATGAGGTATGTGTTTTTCTACCAGAGGAACCAGGCCTGACTTGTATTTCTATGTTGAAATCCCAGAAAAAACCCCAAACAAACCTTGTAGTTTCTGGTCCAGAACAGGAAATCAGGAACTGTAGGCCTGTTTCCACCAGAGCAACCAGGGTGGATATAAATTTTAGGTTTGTAGTACCAGAAAACTTCTTAGTCCTTCCGCCACATTAGGTACTCATTCTGAGCACGAGGAAATCGCAGGGTGGTATATTGCTCATTAATTAAAAACAACAAACTCTGCGATGTTTTAAAAAAAATTAATTTTATAAACTGTTATTACATCATTGAAAGCACAACATAACTAACCTCCTCCGTGCTCAACCTCCTCCGTGTTTATAGTCTTGCTGTACTTTTGCCGCTTACAGGATGTTTATTTTATAGTCTGCGTATTTGCAGTTGGTGGAACTTACTCACCTGGAATGGCTCTCTTTCATGTTTGGTTTGTGCAAATGCTTTAAAAAGAGGAGTAAGAAATAAAGAGAGAAGATAAGAACATCTACCGGTCTTGCCTCCTTGGTCCCCACGGTCCCCCTTCTCTCCTTTGAATCCCCGTTCTCCTCTCTGGCCTGAAAGAGACGAAGCAACTGATTAACCTCCTCGGAAATTCAAAGGCGTTTTGGGATTATTAGAAAAGAAACGTGAGCTAAAACGACCAATCAGGAGAAGAGACAATTCTCAGCTATACCACACCTTCAGCTTTGGTTCTCAATCTCATACAGATGATCTCTCGCAGAAGTTTAAAAATAAAATAAAATAAAAAGTATCCGACACCATCACGAGCTGTAGATGAGTTCACTCTAGGTCTAAGAACTTCCCTCATGGAAAAAGGTTCCCCAAGGGTTCTTCTAACGGTTACCAGTTCCAGCCTTTCAGATGGGTTCTATTTGGAATCTCCTGCAACAGAAAACCCTCTGCTGTTGTGTTCTTCGGTCACTTTAAAGGGTCTTCAAGAGGAACAATCCGAAGAACCTTGGACATTTTTCCTCCCAACGAGTGTAGATTTCTCCCTGCTACATTCCTCTGAAGAAGACTGCTTTCACGCTCCGTCTTTTATTTTCCCCCTCAACTGTCAGCATGTTTCACATTTAATCCTTCTGGGGTTTTTGGACACAGTGAAGCTTCCAAGGTTGAAATTCACATGGTGATGTCAAACGCTTTTAAAAAAAAAAAAAAAAACCCATTCTGTTCACAAGTTTAGGTGCCAAGCACGAAAACAACCATGGAGGACCTAGTGTGTGAGAAAATGACTCCTCTGCGAGCCAACATGAGGAGATAAACAACACGACAATCAAAAATATTGTAACAAAAAAAGAACATCTTGTCCGTTTTTGGTAAGTTCACCCAAGTTCAATACAACGTCCCACTTTAACTGTGGCTGCGTACACAAGTCTCACAATCAGCTCAAATTCTTTTGATTTCTTTGCCTCCAGGGCTTCCCAACATTCACCCGAATTCCAGATGAAACATGATATGATGTCCAAATACAGATGGTTTAAGGCACATTCGGGTGAGTTATGGCTAGAATGAAATGTTCCACCTGTAGCCAGCCACATTTAAGGGGTTTTCTTCTTAATGCATTTGGAATCTGGGCCAAGACAAAGCAAACGCAACTAGCGCCAGTGTTTTTGTCAGAAACGGCCCAGCTGTGAGTTCCGGTCCGTATCATATCTGAGACGTGTTTTAGCGGTCGGACCTCGAACGATTTAATCGCCGTCGTTCCATGACTCGCTATACGGGACGCGAATACCAACCGCGCGACAGTAAAATGAAAGAATCCCCCCTCCCCCCCCCTGCTTTCTGAATCACAATGGCGGACGTTGATTAAGCATAGCCAGTATGTCTGAGTATCTCTGAAGTGGTGACTCCAGGCCCAGCGTGGCTCCGTCTCTCTTTGGGTTTTGGTTGGCCTGACTCGGCTTGGCTTGATCAGAACTTTATCACGCAGAGAAGACCGAACGCATCACGCCTCAGGTTACAGACAGATAAAAGCGCCTTTAAGTAGATATTACACATAGATGCGCATATGGAGGAAAAAGGGATGCACTTCCCATGAGATATTGATCTAATAAACATTATTTAATGCTCGTGTAAAGAACATAGTGGGTAGCTCCCCACACACATTCCATGTCCTGCTTCTAATCTCACATCACACAAAAGTAAAGCCCACGCTGTTTGCACTTCACACCCCGCACCCAAAGCCACAGAGGACTGCGAAAGCGCTTTTCAGCACCAGGATACGGAGAATCAAAGACTTTCCTCGTTATACAAATTGACTTGTTTTTTCGTGGTTAAGAGGTGGGGTAACGACGGATGAAATACCCGTGAGACGCTATTTCCATGGTGTGTAGCGAGAGGCCAATTTGCTTTCTGTCCCTGGTTATAGTCAGGAATATTGTAGGGTTCATATCCAACATGAAATGAACACGTTAAGCTCTCTGTTTAAAGCTAGCACTGTGTGGTATGTGTGTGTGTGTGTGTGTGTGTATATATATATATGGAAGGCAGGATTATTTATCTAAATGTCTGGTGTGTGATGACGTGATGATCATATTTTGGTCATTTTGCTTGGTAAAGTCTTCATTTAATTTTAATTAATTTATTTATTTATGAACCTGGTGTTAATTTTTTGTTTAGTTTTTACTGTTAATCAAACTCATGTTCATGGCTTCTTCTGCTCGGTTCTTGATTAACTTGTTTTGCTGCTTTTACGGTGTGGTTTTGGGAAAAAAAACCCCCAAAAAACCTGGGTTGTATAACTCCAGGACAGCTTTAAACTTGAGTCGTTTCCAATTTTCAAAGACCACTTTGACGTTCTGGTTATTTATCCCGCCGTGTACTTCTGAGCGCTTGGGTTTGGGTTCTGAACGGCCTTGAAAACAGCCCCCCCTCCATCCCCCCATCCACCCCCCATCCTCTCCCAATTCCAGAGTTTAATGAAAAGCAGCGAGTATAAAAGCCACCGGCTCTGTTCTTCACTCAGGCATGAGGTCAAGCGCACAACTCGAGCCCCGTTTACACTAGTGCGTTTTCGGTTCTAAAACGTGTAACTGTTACTATGGTTACGCCTGTCGTCTACACTACTCGAAAACGGAGACTTTCCGTGTAAACGGACGAAAACGATGACGTTTGAAAAACAAAGGCGTGGCTTCGCTCATATTCGCTCCCTGGTCGGGTCTTCTGGATCATAGCGTATCCTTCCCTGATTCGTCAAGCCCCTACCATGTGACCATTACGCTACCTTCATCGTATACACAACGCAAGCTTTGCTGGCTTTGTCGTCATTCTTAGCAGCCATTTTGCAGTTCATTTCTGTATTTTATAATACTACAGCTGCCTACATGCGCAAGAGGAGAGCTCTGATTAGAGATATCGGCAACAAATCTCATTTCCGGTGGCGTAAGTACTACATGGAACGCTGGTTTGTTGGCCTAGCAACCAACTTCCTGTATACACTCGTACACACGTGCACACGTTGCATGAATGATCGTGTGACACGTGTTTCTCGGTCGTGTGGACGGAGATCGTTTCTAAAACGAAACCACGCACCAGGGCCTATGTTCAGCTGGCTGAAAAACACCAAACAAACCTGCTGTCCCACTGAAGATAACCTGCCTAAATAGAGCCATTTAGTCAAATAGGGTTCAATTAAGGCTTTTAATTTAATTGCTGTTCCTGTTTAAATCCACCGCACAGCTGTGTACAAAACAGGCTGCGGGTGTGCTGTACCGTTTGTAAAAAGAAGATCTAAATACCAAACCTTATGGAAGCTACAGAGCTTTACTTATCTGAAGAACCCATGAGGAACTCTAAAGTGGAAATGGCAGATTTATTACACCCTGACTTAGATTGATCAATCAGATAAAATACAGACTGGTGTAACTCTGGTACTAAGGAGTAGCATGGAACTGTGTTGTGTGTGTGTGATGTCGCCTTTCTTTTTTACCTTTGGGTCCCATTGGTCCAGTATCTCCTTTCTCCCCAATTTGGCCATCGACTCCATTGGTGACCAGAAAGCCCTCGTGGCCCCTGGATGCCCATTTGTCCTGGCAAACCTGACCACACACACACACACACACACACATTCCACAGTTCTGCTGTAACAAGAGAATGGGGCTCCAAATTAAATAAATGGAAATATCTGTCCTTATCATCTTTTGGGACGATTGCAAGTGTGTGTGTCTGTGTGTCTTATGCTGTGACGCAAGCCAGACCAAACACCATTCCAGAACAGTCTGTATAGCATCCACATATCATGTGAGAGAGACATTTGGGCCTGAGCAATGATCTATAAGCTAATAACTTTGGAGTATCTGCACTGCTTTCCCAATTAAATGCAGAAACAGAGGCTGAATGCACAGGAGGGAGTCTCAGCTCGGAGAGGAAAATATGTAAAGACTAGAGAAGCTCCATCATCCATCATCATTCACTAGCACTGTCCCCAAGCACATTTCTCTCTGTGCACTCTTTTTTTTTTTTTTCTCTTTTTTTTTTTTTTTTTTTTTTTTTTTTTTTTTTTTTTTTTTTTCTTGTGTGTGTGTGTCTGTCTGTCTCTGTGTGTCTGTCTGTGTCTGTGTGTGTTTTATACCTCTAAAGCCCGTCAGGCCAGGGATTCCAGCAGGTCCTAAAGGCCCCACGTCTCCCTTCTCACCTTTTGGTCCTGGAGGGCCTGAAAAATTGAGGAGACAATCAAAAACCCCAAAGCAAGCCTACTGTAACTTTTAATTTACTGTTTTTTTCATGAGGAAAAAACCCAAACAAAAAACAACAACCTCTGATCATTAATGTGGTTAATAAATGAAGGAATGGATGAATAAACTACATTGAGAACCAGGGAGATGGCTGGGTAGATGGATGGAAGGATATATAGAATTGATGGATAAATGAATGGCACTATTGATGGATGGAAGGAGGGAATTGGTGGATATACGATACAGATGGATGGATTGAAGGATGAACAGATAGATGTTTGAATGGAAAGATATACAATATAGATGGATGAATGAATTGGGAATTGGTGGATATACGATAGGGAAGGATAGCTCGATGGATGGATAGATGGATGGACGGATATACAGAATGGACGAATGAATGAATGGAACTGTTTCTGGATGGAATGGCGGAATTGGTGGATATATAATATGGATGGATGTATATACAGGGTGGAGGGATAGATAGAGAGAGATAGAGGAGGGTGTGCTATAACAAATCACAACTTGTTTCACAACGTTATGTGTAACTATAAACGGATAAAATGTAATGTGTTGTTCTTTAATAAAAAAAGAAAATGTAGTTGTTGGCAGACTACTGTGGAATAAGAGGAATAAACCATGGGATATGCTGTTTTTGGAAGAGTCACCTTTGTGGCTTCACATCAGGCCACAACATATTATTGATGATTTTTTCCCCCTATACCAGCATGTCCTGAAGTGTTTTATTCCTTTCCTATAAATCTCAGTGTAACTGAAAACTCCCAGAGCCCGTCAGACTTTGTCTTGACTAACAACACGAGGCCACACAGATATGATTTGTGATTATGGATGATGCGGCGCAGAGCTCTCCTGCACACTTGTAGCGCTCCTGTGGTCCCGTTATCGTGGTCGGCCAATGTTTTTGTTACGCTTGGCTTTCAGTGCTCCGCCGTGCTCTTTCTGCAGAGCCGTTCTGGCACAGACCAACACGTCTACTCGATCGCTCGAGCACACGAGAGGGGGGAACGTTTTCAGATCCCTCACCGTGTTTCTCCTCCAGCTCTTCTGCTCGGACGTGAAGCTCACACCTGGGCCTCGGATCTCTGCTGAGTATTTCTTACAGGCCTGGTTTATATGATCAAGCGTAATGAAGGACCTTTCAGCAGTTTTTGGATCCTCTTCATTATGTTCATGGTCATGGTCTCAAGGCCTCAAACTCTTGACTTATTGATATGACCTTTTGTATTATTGCCTTATTGCATATTTAAATTCTTCTCTCTCCCTCTCTTTTTAATTAAAAGCTAAATTGTGAAATGGAGATAAATTTTCCCTTTTGTCCATCCAGAAACCATGGGGGATGCAAACCTTTGCACTCAACTGTATTATACACCCTTTTACAGTTTTTTTAGTTACTAGAGAAATGGAGTTGTAAACATGCATCACTGGGCAGTTTCGCATCACTTTCCTCTTACCCTCGATGACTGTAATGTTCTTCAGGGCCATGGAGTGTTCCCAGTCTTTGAGCCTCAGATCCTCGGTGATGACGTTAAGAATCTCAAGCTCGTTCCTCATCTGCTCCTCCAGATGGATCTGCGTGATCCTGGCACTCCTGGCGTCCTGGGTCACGTTGCCCAGTTCTACCTGAAACAGCTCCATCTGCAGCCTCTGGGTGTTGATGTGGCTGCTGAGCGAGTAGTTGATGGAGCCCACGGTCCAGTCCACCACGTCCAGTTTTTGGCGAAGGACGTCCACTCGACCCACCGTGTCATGCAGCGCAGCATCCTGACCGTGGATGGAGGCAGCGGCTTGGGCCAGAGCTGCTCTTAGTGCGCTGTTGTTTCTTTGGCTGCTTCCCACCTGTTCCTCCATCTGGGCCATAGAGCCCGTGGCATGTTCGGTAAACGCCTGCAGGTCCTGGATGTCCCGCTCCAGACCCTGCACCAGGCGTCCTGTCAAGAACACAAGATAGAGTGTTATGCATCCCAGAAAAGCACGGATTAGCCTACCGCTACCGCTAATTCTCATTTGGACAATATCTAGATAAATAGCTAGCTTTGCCACAGATAAATAGCTAGCTTTGCCACATCCGATATCATTACTGAAGGATTATTCGCTAACTATCCACCTCACGTTAAATCCATTCGAGCGAGTCATACTGTGCAGCTCGAAGACTTAAGCATGGCGATTCGCTGATGAGAATCTTGTTCTGCATTTGAGTCGTACCTAGCTGCCTCAGTTCTTCGCTGTGGTTGTGGAAGAGGCGCTCCAGCTTCCAGATGTTCTCCAGCAGGTCGCTCTGGGAAGGCAGCTGGCCGAGAGACTCCCGCAGAGCTTCGGAGCGATCTCCCAGACGCGTCACGTTCTCCAGCAGAGCCTCCTGCTTCTCCGATGATGCTTGGGACCTGGAAACTGAGGAGGACAGAATTCACACACATCAGTTTCAAAGCAAACTCATTTGATCCAAGAGGTACAGTATGTAGTAACTGATCTTTCGCTGTTTGAGCTGGCGTGGGCATTGTTTAGTAAAGTAAGCCAAGATTGTGCCGAGATCAACAGATCTGAGAGATACAATGCTTTTAGTAAAAAAAAAAAAAAAACCCACTTCATTACAGAAAACTATACAAGATCTAGGAACCAGGCATGGACGTCCAGGACTCGAACACACCGAGCGGGTCGGCCAAGGAAAACAGCAGCAGCTGATGACAAACGTTGTGAGAACTGCGAAGAAAAACCCAAAAACATCGGAGTCCGTGACCTCACCAGCGTCCTCCACAGGGCAGGGGTGAAGGCATCACAATCAACCGTTCGAGGATGACACGTTAGTGAGAAAATGGATGAAAAACATTTATTATAAAACTCAGTTGTTCAGAACCAAGAATCTCAGTTTCTACCAGACCTGCATTAATGACATTTTACACGCTTGTTGAGAAGCTGATTACTGATGAATTTTTATAAAGAAACGTTGGATTTATGATCAACGTTTGACTGAAAAATGGCATCAAAATCGATTTTGATGCCAAAGCTTTCACCTTTAATGTGTGTGCAACATGTACAGGGTTGAGTATAAGTAGAGTGTACTGGGCTAGAGTGCACACACACACACACACCTTGTCCTCACTCATCAAGATCTAGTGTACAACTAGTGACTAAAGAGGGTTTTTTTTTTATTTAGATGATCAATCAACCTTTAAAGTAAAGACATTAAACCAGGTTCCAGGTCCTAATGTTCTCCAGCAGGAGTTCTTAGAGCACAAACTCTCAGAGGGGCGAGAGCTGTTAGGGCTGTTAGTTTGGGGTTGCTTGGTAACAGATGGCTGTTGGAATGAGACAGGATTTGTAAGTTAATACCCTCGGAGTTGAGGTGATGTAATACTGACTCTGTCTTTTCAGACACGGTACCCACTCTCACAGTGTATATACACACACACACACACACACACACACACTCTGTACACACTACACACACACTTTGTACACACTACATATACACCATCCATCTTCTACCGCTTATTCCTTCTTCAGGGTCGCGGGGAACCTGGAGACTATCCCAGGGAGCATCGGGCACAAGGTGGGGTACACCCTGGACAGGTTGCCAGTCCATCGCAGGGCACAATCACATACACACTCCCATTTATACACTACGGACACTTTAGAAACGCCAATCAGCCTACCATGCATGTCTTTGGACTGGGGGAGGAAACCGGAGTATCCGGAGGAAACCCCCGCAGCACGAGGAGAAAATACAAAACCCCAACCCTGGAGGTCCGAGACAAACGTGCTAACCACTAAGCCACCGTGCGCCAGACATATACACCATACACACTAGTACACACAACACATATACACGCTCGGTATGTGCAGCGCTTTTGCTGTGCACGTGTGCATTAAAGATGAACAGATGATCTGCAGGAACTGTTCCAGGAATCCAGGTTGGAATCCCGATTTCTTTCTAGCGGTGACGGCCCGTGGTGTCAGCTGATACCACAGAGCGACATGTCCGTCAGATCTGATCTCCACCTGCGCTGATGTACCCCACTTCTACACGTCATCATCAGGTGAAATAAACCTGAACGAGGTTACTGACTGGCAGTACAACTTATTTCCCCTCCTGCCATTCGACATCCTCACCAGCCGTCAGTGCATATCTATCTATAAACCATCGATCGTCTTCGACACGTCACGCGGAAGAATCGCAATCGCATCTCACGAGGTTTGAAAGCTGAGAAAGGACACGATGTACAGAACCGTGGGAAAGATACCCGAGCTTTCGTGACGAGAACACCGTGAGCATCTCCGCTTATGAGATTTAGCGTTATTAATCAGAATCGGGAGGTTATGCAGTTTGACTTTGGCCGGAGCATGAAATCTGGCAAACACCGACGCCAAAACCACAAAAGCCCTGTAACAGATGGACGCGATCTCACAGGAGTAAATTAAAACCGGGAAGAATGTTCTGTTCTCTCAGTGTCCAATCACGCCGAGCCTCAGGAGATGCTGGAAAACTAGCCTTGACGACGAATACTGTATGCTCTCTCTCTCTCTCTCTCTCTCTCCACACACAAAATATATAGCTGCATATTTCTAAACACACAGCACATTTCCTTTGATTTCTTCCAAATGACATGATTTTATTATCTGGTTTTCTTTTCTTTTCTTTTTCCTTGGGACGAGTGCACGCTCAGGGGAAAGCCAACTTTTTTTCTTCTTCTCCCAAACTCATTTGAATTAATTTTCTAGAAAACTCTAACACTAGTTGACCCACTGGACTGGACACCATTAAGCCTCAAGCATTTTGCAAGCTATACTGTATCCAGCTCCAAACACCTCACTGCTGTTAAATAAACAAACAAACAAACAAATAAATAAATAAATACATCTTGAGATAAGTGTACACACTCGTGTATTTAAGGAATAAAACCACTCCATGCCATGCAGTTATTGGGAAGTAATCAAGGTCAGTGTGGTGTGATGAAGTAGAGTTACTGTTCCCAGCCTGGAGCTGAGAATTGTCCTATAACTGCACACCCTGAAATGTTTTATTCCTTTAATCCAACGAATAAAATGCCTTATTTACTCAAGAACACGGGAGTTATCCATATATACAGGTACTTCTACATGTCCATGAAGCAAGTTCCTGTTCTCTTGCGCTAGAACAGCCACAAACAGCCTTTCCTTCACCTCGCTCATCTTTTCTCTCCTTCTCCTAAAGTTAACGATCATCATGTTACCAAGAAACCACACACACACACACCACACACACCCCTCCGTCCCGAAGACGTCAGAAAATGCAAAACCTGCAGCTTCACCTCTCGATTGTGACGAAGCACTGACACTGGAGACTCCTTAACTGGAGCCGTTAGAATAAACGTCTCTCTGTACAGAAACCGTCACCGTAAATCGACAATTACACAAAATTGGAGTCCGTTTATGAGGCGTGTCCGACCTTACGAGTCCCCGCGTATGAGCCGTTACTATGGAAACGTTAATAGTAACCTGTGACGTCTATCGCCATTATAGATAATTAAATCAACAGCTTCTGCCCAATCGCAGATACTATACGTTTATGTTTTGTAGCATTCTTGCTTAAACTGTACAGAAAAAAGAAAAAACAAACGAAGAAACACGAACAATTTGATGTATATTTAAAAAACAACAACAACTTCTTTTACATTTATTTATTTTAAAGTAATTTGACCCGTTATGGACCCCCCCCCCCTCTCCGGTGCTACCATACGAGACACGCAGTTTTAAAGCAGCAATGTGTCTTTCTGGACGTTTTTCTCGAATTTCTACAACACACACAAAACAAATCAACATCCAAACAGCAGCTTCCTCTCTGAACTGAATGGGGTAAAATGGCGCTCTGTTCAAGAGAAGATCTCGGTAGGATGGGTTTTTATTTTTATTACTGTCCCTAGATTCATTCAGATGTTTCTCCAAGCTGGCGAACCAGCAAAAGCTGTCTTTACGCCAGAGCAAGCGAGCGAGCGAGCGAGAGAGAAAATAGTAATGCAGTACACATGCTCCATGTGTGTGGGGAAAACACAAGCCTGCTGTGAGTCATTTGTTCTCTAATAGCTCTCCGTCCACAGAGGGACCGAGCAAGTTCTCTCTACATGAACCAATCTCTCACCCTCACATCACCTACGTATGTATTATACTGTGTGTCGTGCATTTACACTGAGAAATACGAACACTTAGCACTTTGGGAACTTCTCAGGCAACTTGATGGGAAATGAAGTGTACTTGCAGATACAATCAAGTCAAATAAATGCAGGTTTTTTTTTATTAGATGAAAACATTACACAACGCAACGCTAGCTAAATCCCGGCGCCAAATGGTTCATCGGATCTTTAATGATTACGAATATTAGAATGAACATCCCGCTCGTCGATCCTACCGGATGCGGCCTCCGCTGAACTGTCCGTTCAGGTACTGAGGAAACGAAAGGGGAGGGGCTCGTGGAAAGTTCTGTAGAGAAATCACTTGGGGGGTGGTGCTGTACAGGAAAAATATGAATCGCCACACGGTGGTGTGGCGCGATACAGCCGGATCTTCGTTACTTTTCCCAATAACAGCGAGCGTTTAATTCCTCTTATACCACAGCTACCAAATTCTTATTTATTTGTGAACGCCACGTCATACTTTTTATCCACTTAGTTACGTTTACACGTTGTGGAATCGTCCGCATAACAAGTCACAGACACAAATGTCACAGCAATAAACAAACATTTCCTCAAAAGCCTCTCGTTTTCCTCTTTCAAAGCCGAAAAGACAAACCCCCAAACAAACCAGCAGCGTGTCATGTGAGAAACCACAAACCTGTCCAGAAGATGTTGGAAAACTACAGCTTTTTTTTTACACACTGGAGACTCCTTCTGTAACTGTTTTATTCCTTACACACACACATACACACACACACCAGTATGTTTAATATAATACCTACATTTGTATACAGTATACTTTTAAGCAAACGATGAGACACCACTGTGAACTCTCTGGAAACTGGAGACGAGTCTTTATCCCGAACTGTCCTAGCTCGACCTCATGCGGTTGGCATTTCTGCATGGTACGAGTGCCAGAGGCAACAGGATGCAACAAGAAAGCGACTTCATTTATTATCCCCACAAAAATCATAGTTACAGCCCTTATCAGGGGTGAAGGAACAGGCAGTCGGTGAAAGCATGGGCAAATCCATAATTCTATCCAATAATAATAATAATAATAATAATAATAATAATAATAGCAGGGCAGATGTTTAAAACATCAAACACTAGGACTCGATTAGCGAAACGTGGTCAAGAAGTAAATGGACATGGAACGGAGATACTAAGCAACCTGAACCGTGTCTCAATTAACATACCACGTCCTAATAATGACAGCTATTTACTATGTACTTATCTACAGTACAGTTCTGGGAAATAAAAAATCTAACAAAAAAAACACGCGTGTGATGTAAACAACAGTGTCGGAGTTCAGTGCGAAGCAATTTATTATTTCAACTAAATAAAAAAACAAAAATGAAAGTGGCGTTATGAGAAAATATAACGTTTGCTTGTTTAGTTCTGCGCCGGAGCTATGGGCCACGATGGAAACATTTGACTCACCACCGACACACAGCATGCACTTACCAACTGAAATCTAATTTGTAGCTGATTTATGCAAGACCGAGTTCCGGTCCACTAATCCGATTGGTCGAGCAGCATTCCAAGAGTACTTCCACGTCCTAGATCAAAATGGTTACTACAGTAGAGTTGACCGGCGCACGATGCTTTTCAGGAGAATAAGTTTGGATATCAGTTATGAAAAGGAAGACCGTTTCATTGGAAGAAGCTTTAACGGGAATGTACAAGATCAGTGTGAGCTGGCTAGCCAGGTTTCTTGGGGGATTTTATTTCCACTAGAAAAAAGTGATCAAAATCCTTTGACCGTATCGTGTCTGAAACGTCAGTTACTCGATAGTAATTTCTTATTTACAGAAGTGATTATAAAAACCAACATCGCACTTCTTCGCGAGTACAATCCGAGTATCGACACGGCTGCGCCTGACCTGCGTCTCGGACTCGCATCCATACCCTATAACTGAATACTGAACACTCTTGTTTGTGCGATATTGCTCAAAATCGCCCACATCAAGTCCCGACTTCTGCTACGACTCTGTAGTCATGCCTTGCAGGCTCTAGAGAATGTGTGTAAGATGGCAGTAATTTCCTAAACTGCTTCAACAAGTCTGAAGGACTGGATGTGGTTTGACTCGGATGCTTACACAAAAGATTTGGGATCAGATACAGTACAGTACTTATTAGACACATTACCGTGTAGATAATTTCCCATGATCTTGACTGATCGGCTAAATATGAGACAACACGAGGAAAATTGGTCTCCATGTTGTTTTTGTTGTTTATCTGCTACAAGCAGACATGCCCTTCACAGACATGCTTAAAATGTGTGTTAATTTATTTACCTCCATTAAATAAATTTATAAAGAAACACAAAAACACACCACCACCTCCAGTTTCAGGGGCAATCGGGACATATCTATATAGCTATCTATCTATAAGTATCCACCTTTATCACTCTCTCATACACATACACACACACACACACTATCTTTTTAGAGACTTATATAGCCTCTCCTAAAAGGGACAGAAAGAAAGATGTAAAGAAAAGTGAAATTATTTCGGATAATATTTTGCTACTCCAGAAATTTGCATTTTTTCCCCCTCCAAGTACATTTTCTCCCCACACATCGAGCGTTGAAAAAAGAAAAAAAAAAAGAAAAAAAAAAGTACGTTTTTATTTATTCTAGAGACGCTGGTCTCCCAGTGAACACCGGAGGTCTTTAGAAGTCTGTGAGGTACAGCCAGGGATTCGTGATTGTTTAAAAATCTTGTTTAAAGTGGTGGAAAATCACAAGCAACATCAGGGGTCCAAGCACTGACGCATTTCAGCCAACTCAAAAGCAAAACGTAAATGAAAAAAAAAAGTAATGAAAAGTGATGTGAATGCTTGGATTACGTTCATGACATAAGTCAGTACTGACACGGTCTATGATTGATTTTTGTTTAAAAAAAAAAAAAAACTGTAAAAGTGGTCCATGGCTGCTCTAAAGTTGCATCACCGCCTTGTTTTTGCAGATGATTTACCGTTTGTTTGTTTTTTTTTTTTTTTTTATGAATGGAAAACCAAGCGGATGAATACAACAATGGGAACAGCTGAGTTTTCTGCAGATGTGGTCCGGTGTTGACACGCAAGCAGCTGTACCATCTTCACAGCCGAAACGCATCATTCAGCCACTGGAGTATAATCATCCAGTCGCAGAAATAAAATTCGTCTCAGCTGTCAGCCCGTGGTCATCTTCTACTTGAACCTCTTCGGTCTCGGGAACGTTTTCGAGTCCAGTTCCTGTGAGGCAGCGTGAGCTTTACCCAAAGACCGATCCAGAATAATATATAATAGGCTGTTATATGACCCCCCCTCGTTAAACTTCGTTGGCAGAGACTTGTACCGAACGACAGACCAAAACACTTGATGTTTATCAACTTCTCAAAGAGAGGACGCTTTAAATTCTCACAAATGCAGTGATGTTTATGCTCCAGAAACGGTGATGAAAAACACATGCTACCTTTAACACGGTAAATAACGGAAATTGGCCAAATTCCAACAAGAGACAAACTACAAGTCAGTCACTTTCTAGTGTGATCATAAATGATTATTAATGAGACTAGCACTTGACTGACAAAAGGTCATTATGGCGAGATTAGAGACCTCACACTGGACATCTGTGTGTACCGTATGTCCGGATGACACACTTCCAGACGTATCTGAGCCCACATATCCAGCGTTCCTATATAGACCTCATCATTATAACAGAAATAAAACAAAACCCCCTCATTAATTCCCCTCGTGCCTAATTAGCAGGTCATCTGGGTTTCATTAGGAACAGCAGACCTGCATGGAAGTGGATTTACAAGACTGTGTGACACCTGAGGAAGCCATTACA
This sequence comes from Ameiurus melas, assembly GCA_012411365.1. NCBI lineage: Eukaryota > Metazoa > Chordata > Actinopteri > Siluriformes > Ictaluridae > Ameiurus > Ameiurus melas. The sequence goes on from CM022753.1 coordinate 3,826,934, forward strand.
CGTGTCATTCTCCATTCGTCATCTTCATTCTATCTCTCCTGCCTTCTGTTTTTTTTTCTCCGACTTGCAGCCAGCTCCTCTTGTGATCGTCAGCCAAAGTCACTGCTCAAACTCATGTTTACATGAAATGCTGCCATGCTCGCTTGGCCTCTAGAGGGCAGCCGTGGATGACATCATGACCCACAGGTCAGCTCATAAACCGCCTGGTTTCCAACTTCCTGGTTTTCTAGGGCATGTAGAAGTCGTATTGTTGGTGGGACGAGTCGGAATTCCAAATCGTCTGTGCATGATGTCTGGTTTGAGAACAGACCGGTGGGAATCGGATGCCATGACCCGCTCACGTGGATCACGCGCATCTAGATAGCACTGTGAGACTGCTGGATGGTAATTAAGAAGAAGGTCTTGATCAGGATCAACAGCTGTGATTCTAACCAAACTGTCTCAAAACAGTACTGCACCATCGTGAGGGTTAAACCATGCTCCAGAAACCTCACTATACAACCTATTCCTCAATGCCAAAACTGTCTAAGGTCAAGTGTTCAGAAGAGCAGAAGCGAGCCCTCTTGACGTTCTACGTCAACTCTCCTTCAAGTATCTGTCTTTCCATATGAATAGGGAATTTCTATACCGAATTCAGGTTCATTCTTCATCAGAGTCCGACAGCTTTTCTTCCCAGAGCAGGTTTTGTAGACACTAAAGCCTTGTCCGAGCTTGTAGAAGCGCACACTATGCAACTAAAAACGTACCCTTCATGTCTGTTAAATGGACGAAAGATCTTAACTAGCCCCGAGAGATATAGTGCTACATTTACATCCATTACTGTACTGGACATCAGATACCGCTGCCTGCTCCAGCTAGCTTTTATAACGCTACTTTTATCCGCTATCGTAGTTACATTACCCTCCAAAACTATTGGAACAGCAAGGTCGATTAATTTGAAAACAGCTTTTATTTCCTGGTATTTATATCTAGATGTGTTAAATGACATAGAACATAGCACTTTATTTAAAAGAAAAAGATCGATCTAACCACACAATTTGTAAGTGTGCAGAAATATTGGAACATTCCACTGACGAGAGTTTCTTGTTGCCCATGTGTGCCGTGTTATATCGATTGTTTAAACAATAAATAATTCTCAACTTTTGGTTTTAGCCTTGAGTTTCACCTGTGAAGACTGCATTTGTTGTTAAAAAGAATAAACCAATATGAAGATCAGACTGCTGTCTATGGGAGAAAAGCAAGCCATTTTGAAGCTGAGAAAAGGGGGAAAAATCAAAATCAATCCATCAATCAGAGGCATTGCACAAGCATTGGGTATAGCCAATACAACAATATGGAATGTCCTGAAAAAGAAACATGTGATGTACTGAGCAACAGACACTGAACGGGTCGGCCAAGGAAAACAACAACAGGTGATGACAAACATTGTGAGAGCTGCGAAGAAAAACTCAAAAACAAGCCAGTGACATCACTAAAATCCTCCACAGGGCAGGGGTGAAGGTATCATAATCCACCGTTCGAAGAAGACTTCGAGAGCAGACTATAGAGGGCATTCCACAATATGAAACCAATACATCACTTTGTGTTCAGTTTCCTACTTTAATGAATTTGAATGAAATTTTAGCATAAGCCCCCCCATGATTCTCAGCTAATTGTCAAGTCATTGCTCATTAACGATTTGTTGAACATGACCAAACACTAATTGCTTTTGACATCGTTCACACAGCAGGTGTAGAGTAACAACTGCTATCTGGAAATCCTCACAGCTGTATTCATATTGTCTGGGTTATGGTCCTATTAGACAACAGCTATAAACAGAAAAACCACCAAACAGCACTTACCACACACTCACCACACACACGCTACTTTCGCTGACCGTTAAACAGGCCTTGGCTAAGAGGAACTTCCCATGTTATTCAGTGAAGACATATGGTTTACACATGAACTCAACTGTCTGTGTTACAGCTTTACCTCTGACTGGTACAAAGCGCTGACACTGGAGACTCCTTCCATAAATGTTAAATCTCCTCAGAGGAAACATCATCATGTTAACAATTACGCATTTAAAAAAAAAAAAAGAATTTTTTTTTTATATATATATATATATATATATATATATATATATATATATATATATATATATACATATACATATATATATATATATATATATATATATATATATATATATACACATACACACACATATACATATATCTGTTTACGTGGTGCATCCACTATACAAGATACAAGTCCCTGTGCGAGTCGTTACTATAGAAACGGTAGCTTATTAGGACAAGTGCATTAATATAAATTTGAAGCTGCACTACTATCAGAGCTGCTGTTCTAGACAATAAATAAAAGAATCAATCAATCAATCAACACCTTTCGGACCAATCAGAATCGAGACGGCGATGTGGTATGTTCGTTACGCAATACGTTATACCCGACTGGTCTTCATGATGACTCACCTTCTTGATGACTTATTATTCCAATTCAACACCACAAACATACGACACCGAGCTTTACTCCAGTGCCGCTCAACCCAGAGCAGAACTCCCACCAACCGTACAGCTGCAATAATAAACCCAACTCAAGTCTGATGTCATTTGGACTCGTGCTTGTGGACCAGCTTTCATTGGCTTCATCGTTACATGTTAGATGAGCGTGTCAAAATATTGACCACAAGGTATGGCATGTTTTGGCCAACGCTGGTATAATTTGAGCTTGTCCAAAAAAAAAAAAAGAAAAAAAGTTTGAGAGACTGCTATACTGAATGATCTTCAGGTCCTGGCTTTAATTTCTTACTTTCTCAGGAGGGTGCTTGGGTGATTTTTTTGTTCCTGGCAGCAGTACATAGATGATGCAGGGTTATGCCTAGCAACTCCAAATTGCGCTGACCCAAACAAAGGGTCTACCATCTGGCCAAATGTCACGCTGCCATGTGATACAGTTTAGGCGAAATGAGAAAGTCTGGAAAACAGTGACACCAAGACACAGGCGCATGCAAAAGAACTTTCACTGTATGCACTCTGCCGAACACTTTGATTTAACCACAAAATGTCACACTTTAAATGATACTTTGGGAATTACCAAATTATCTCTGCCCTGTGTGTGCGCAGAGTTCGCATGTTCTCACCGTGTTTTGGGGGTTTCCTCCCCCAGTCCAAAGATATGTGTTGTAGGCTGATTGTCATATCATTTTATCCACATTCCAAATTGTACATACTGTGTGAGAGTGCAAGTTTGCACCCTGTGATGGGTTGTCCCCAGTCTTGTGCCCAGAGTTCCCTGGCTCTCCTAGGCTCTCCCACAGCTCTGTATAGGATAAGTGGTATGGAAAATGGATGGATGGATAGATCTTGCTTTTATGTTATATCTGTAATCATTTTTTTCATGTTTAAAGGAAAGTGCTTATGTTAAAGACGGTGGTCTAGAAGCTGAGGTTGTACTGTTCGTCTTCATACTACAACAATGTAGTGTAATGATTTATTACCCCACTCCTCATCATCACACAGAAGTGGACGGGGTTGCTTTCCTAGTCTGGTTCCTCTCAAGTTTTTCCTCACCACCGTCACCTCTGGCTTGCTCATTAGGGATCTAAATTTACATCTGGATTTCTGTAAAGCTTCTTTGTGACAAGTGTCTTTTGTTCAAATAATTCCGAACTTTCATTGCCCTCTATTTGGAACAAAAAACCCCCACCATGACCAACCTTTACCCACCATTTAAACAAAACAAAACGGCAAAAAAAAAAAAAAAAAATTGCTCCAAGCATTTTGGGATCGACTTGCTTAATTATAAACTCAGACAAAGTGAGGCTAACATTTAAGGTGGACAGGATGTGGGAATTTGTTCAGCGTCGAAACAGACAATGTCTGGTTTCAAGGCTGACCACACGCTGGTCTATTATTGGCTACCGAGACAGCATACTCACTGAAAAGGCCCCAATCTGGTTAAAGATCAGAGGCTCCGTGTTAGACATGGAAAGACACCTGCTTGAGTGTTTGGGAATTCAGAAATACCTCTACTCGGAGCAATAACTATTCAAAGCTCTTGTCCTCTGCTGCGATATATGCAGATCGCACTGTTCACTCCATTTCCCACAACAGATACTACGCTAAATCATGTCACTTTAATTTCCCCAAACTGTCTGTAGCAGTTCAATAACTCCACATGACTTGAGATCATGTCGAGAACAGTCCAAGTGGCCTGGGAAACCACTTTCACGCACAACTGAGGTATGGCGATTGTGTCGACGTCTGCATGCTGTTGTCTAGACAACAAAAATCCGTTTCTGTATCAGTGATATTTCCTTAGTGGTCAGCTTGAAGGAAGCATTTCTCCCGAACTCGCGCTAGGCGCTAGAGTGCTAAACGTTTTGCTAAAAAAAAAAATCTTTTAGAATGAACGCTCGAACGTACCAACTGCTCAAATACTTCTTCCTGCTGTGTTTTGATAGTAACGGAGTAATATTATTTCATAGCTAGAATTCCCTATTGTGGCTAAGACAGAAACACACCACTTCCCATGAGGCTTTGGCTAGTCTGTTATGCTAAATTTAAAACAGAGAATGCATTCACAGACTCAATAAACTGGCCCACTTTTTTCCAATTACAATCGGCTGTCTCTGGCGGTCCCCTCCTGCTGAGAGCGAGACGTAATCCTTGCTTTGGTAGTGGAAGATGTCAGATTCGGGAATCTGACTTCTCTATTGAGTCTAGCTATTCGACTGGAAAGAAACGCAGTTGAAGGAGATCTGATGTGCGGTGTCGAGAAGAACAGGTTCCATTCTTGTGAGTCTCAGGTCTTTAAGAATGAGGTGCAACATGTTGAGCATCACTTCAAATCAAATCACTTCTGGCATACCAGGACTCAAGATGGCGCCAGTTATTAACGTCGACTCGGGTGGTTAAATTCATATCCGTTCATTACTTCAGGGAGAAAAGCCTCAAAAGGTACAAGATCAATTAGTAGTCGGGATGTTAATCACCATGCTCTTTAACTCGGTCTAAACGTGATGACTTTTGACTGCGCTTTTCATGGTGCAACCGGTCCCACTGAGTTCCCAAAAAACAGCCTTGGGCTAATGAGGTCTGGACAATGGAGGCTTGATGGGGTGCAAACACTTGTTAGGGACGCGGCATACAACAACAGGGAGCACTGAGCAAATGTTTAAGGCTCAGGGTTCCTGCAGGGTTTCCGAGCAACCGCTGTTTGGAGAAGTACTCGAGACTGGCTTGGGGCCCTCAATTCAGATTCTCAACCCCTCTGCATATGTGCTCAACAAAGTGAGACATTGCTCGGGCAGATGTAAGGATTGACTTTCCTGTCCGTGAGCTTTGTGTGGAAGAACCACGGGACGTAATTAGTTGTTCTCCAAAGTGCAAGAATGGTTTCTAATCCCTGGTCATGTACAAGAAGTTCACATGGAGTTGCATTTTCATACACGTTTCTCAAACCACACATAGCTATCTCGACAGAAGAATAACAGAACATGTTGGGACTTAGAGGGTCTCAAGACCTGGTATGCATGAATAACTGGCCCAGAGTGAGTTTATGCAAAAGGGTCGGCCTGAGAGCTGGCACTTTTTTCTGGAGGATTTATCAGATTGTGGCAGTGTTGGCGTTTGGAAAACGAGAACGCTGCTATACTTCATCGGTCTTTCTGACACACGATCAAAGCCTTGGAAGTTCAAACTGTGTGTGTTCTGGGGTAACTCATTGTTTGCGGAGAGCCTGTGATCCTACATGATCTTCGAGATCTCAATTTAAAGAGCTGCATGAATTCGCACTGCTTGCCAAACTCTGTGTAACCCCCCCAAAATTCATTTCTAAGAATGATCTAAATAAATAAATAGATGTTGCACTCAGTGCTTTAAGACTTTCAACACTTGGCTTGATTCAGTCAGTGAAAGAGTTTCTTCCTGATGTAAACAGATTATGAAACTTAGCCCGACTGACACAAGATCTATAGGTCATGCAGCAAGTTCACTGCTTCATGACGGCAAAGTTTCGCCTTTGATTCACTAGTCACAAAGGGTTCATTACAATCTGATGAAAAAGGTCAAGCCCTTTAAAGTAAAGCAGACCACATGTGAGTTTTTGGTGCCGGTTGAGAGAAAAGCTGAGTAATATGTGCATCAACGCTAATGGATCATAAACATCAAGCGCGCAGTTAAACTGTTGACAAGAGTTACTTTATGCTAAGGATTAAATACATAGAGACGGGTTTTCTTTTTAAGAATTTTTTCCACTAACAATATTTATCTCCTTAGTCAGCACTTGGGATACATTCTCCAGCTATAGCTCCGTCTCGTCGTTCATCTGGGTCCAGTTAAACTGAACTTCTGGGGATTTTGTCGGTATTGATCTTTGTGAACATTTACAACATGGATATACAAATCAGAAACGCTGGATTCTTTAGAGGCCCATTTCAAGGTTTCTGTTTTTAGTTAAAAAACAAACAAACAAACAAACAAACAACAAAACAGGCAAAGAATAAAATCATAAAGCTGAATTATAGGCCAATATGAATCAAAATAGCATACAAAAAACAAACACACGTCATGAATTGTGCCCTGAATATGGATAAGATGTACTTTTCTTTGAGGTGCCACAAGGTACAGTACTAGGTCCAATGTAGATATAAAAAAGTTGATTTAATGGGACACCCTGAATGACATGAATAGAAACGGTTTACATCAGAGACTCGTTACTGAATATAAATCACAGAAAAATATATAATTAATAGATAGCAGGTATAAAATCTCCAAATCTGCCTATAAAAAGTGTAAAATTTTTCCCATACACTATTGTTATTATAAAGAACTCATAATAATCACTTTACTCAGCTCAAATAATTTCACCGTCAAGCTATTGACAGATATCCGATTTGAGCCTGATGTCGAAGATCACACCTGTGAATATTATAAATAGTAAAAACCACAGCTTATGCATCTTGTGTGCTGAAAAGGAGAATAACAGTCAAGGAAAGAGATTTTGTTGCCGTCAGAACGGAAGGACGGAGGAGACGATTTGATTCGCGAGGTCACCTGGAAGCACTTTAAAGAGGTGAAGATCTGAGACTAACAGCGCACCACTTGGAAACCAATCTTCCTTCTCTTTCATCCTAGCTCGAGTCCACTGGATTGAGTCGCTGCCCCAATAAACTAAATAAAAGGGTACGTTTCAGATCCTGGTCCAAGTGTAATTTTGGACCCGTGTTCATGCTGAGACGGTGAAGTGGAACCCGAGCGATCTCTGTTCCAAGCGAGTGGTCATGCCAGAGCAGGAAATGACATGTGTTTTTCTTTCATCATCATCATCATCATCATCATCTCAGTCATACAGGGTTGTAATGAGCCGTTTACTCAGATGGATTTGTTTCGGTAAAGTGGTGCGAAGCACTTCAGCTCCTTAACTGATTAGAAACCCAATCCAATTTCCAGCCTTATTTCTCAAACAAAGCCAAGATCACGCTCTCTTACTCTCTCTCTCTTCTCCCATGGATCAACAAACAAATGTCAAAAGTGTTCAACTCTTTCAAAAGCGCAGGAACTGTTACCCAAGAGCATGGAGATCGGTTAAATCTTGACATTAGAAATTCGCTTACGCTGAAATGACCCATTACGATAAAAGCACAAAATCTAAATGCTATATTCAACAAAACACCAAGAAAAGTCCAAGTTCGAAGAAGTAGCTTACTTCTTTTCAAATTACAACAAAACGCCCTGTGCAATATTTACATTAACCTCCTTCGACTTTTAGAAAAGTCTGTTACAAAGTCATCATTGTCCTGCCTTTGTATGCACTAGTCTAAAGAAATTTTCCTGACGGTCACGGTGCGTCGAGCATCCAAAAAAAATAAAATAAACAAAAATAAAAAGGTGTCGTTCTCTTAAGAGTGCAGAGAACGATCTCTCTGACAAAGCAGTCGAGAAACCTGTGAAATTAATTCGTACGTTCTTGCAACAAAGCAAGCGGCATCAGCTTGAATATAGTTAACTGTACAGATATTTCCTCATATTCTTGGCTACGCCACTGAGCTGAGGTGTTAAAAAAACCCAGTGATGCTGCTGTACCTGACACACTCATACCATCACCACATACACAAACGTCTCAGATAATGCAAAAATAATATCTGCTTAGTCATGGTCCTCCGATGGTTGGTTTCCACTGATGGAGGAGTAAAAGGGAGCCAATACTTTATGCACAGCAAGAGATACAACCGGTACAAGGCACCTAAGCACCGTGGCACCATTGTGATGATGTTTCACAACTTAGTGGTTTATATAGTTACAACAAGTGCTGTTTATATCAGTGATCGTTTGGCATTGGCACTGAGGCGGGGCAACTTTCTGAATAACTCCATATGGAACACGGCTTGGTTATATAATAACCATGACGTGGAACGCTGAAGAAAACCACCCCCCTGAACAATACCACTGCTCTGATGTGTGCGCACTCTGAAACCCAACTGTAAAGGAGTTAATAGGACCCAGATCTCATGCAACTAGCCATGTCCTGATTATGATTCATACCAGCCACTTGGACGCTCTCGCGAGGGCCATTTTCTCAAAACTGCCTTAATGCGCTTAATTAAAGCAGCATAAACTGTCGGAAACGTTGGACTCTCGCGTCCGGCTCGGATTTCTCGCATTCACGACCTTAACGACCGAGGCCGAGCTGCGAGGACTGAAGCTCTCTTTCTTACCCTGGTTTGGTTGTATGAAAGAATGGAGATGCTTTCTAAGAGTCGGGTTGTAATCCTGGAAAGCAGCAAGCAGTGTGGCGATTTCTCTGCTTTAACCAAGCTAGAGGTAATTAGCTGACAGTGTGTTAGAGCAGTGAAAACGCAGAGGACGTCGAGGCCTCTTTCCTTCTCTCCTCGGCTTAAAGCCCATGTAAAAACTCCTGCCAAATAAGTCCATTACTTATCCTCGTAAGTAGCGGACGGACGCAGTTGCCATCTCTTTCTGTGCATGCGGAGCGGTTTATAAACGCGGAGCCGTGGAGTGTCCCAGAGCTCATAAAAAAACCCCCCAAAAACCCATCTGATCTGCTTTCAAGCCTGAACTTGACTTAATCCAGAACTCGCGATGCACGAATCTCAATTTTTAACGCAGATACCAGCCATGATGTCGCCGACATGCGCTCCAAGTTAATTACTGCACGATCATGCTTATCGTCATAATGCATTCTGGGTAAAACATCTCAGTTCTGTTTGAAGACAAACCTGACACTTTTCTCCAAGATATTCAGCCGTGTTTCGTTTGAATACATTTCGATAAAGCTTCATAGGACGTCGCATTTGAAAATGTCAGATTCCTGCTGTCGGGCTCCATTTTGTTAAATACGTAAAACACGTCGCCGTAAGGACGATAGGTTCCGCTGAAAGGTGTTCTCCAGGTCGTTGCAATTCAAAGCTAAGTAGAGAACGTAGAGGTGTCGACATTTATGGTGTTGCTGTAGCGTGGTTTTTAAGCGACAGTACAGCAACAGTCAGAGCTAACGCTAATATAACTCACTCGGAGGAAAAGAGAAAGTCAGTGAAAGGGAACGGACGCGTAAGCGCTTTCAGGGTGCGGATACTTTCACTTCATGTCGAATTTATCTAGGTGACTTGTAAGTTCTCAACCCATGCCATAACGAACCAATAGGAAACAAGAGGGCGGGGCTGTGGATAGAACGTGCTGTTTATCATTCATCCTGTTAACATGCTGGATTGCTGTGGTAAAAGTCCGTTTTTTTCTCTTGAGTAAATTCTAGTTAGCAATGTTAGCACAACTAAACACCAATCCAAAGTAATGAAAAAGATGATCTGTGGTTTGTTTTTTGTGCATTTTTGCATCCCATCTGAAATGAAGCCCAGAAACTCCTCTTTATCCGTAGCTGAAAACTGTGAGCCGTTTGCGATGTATACGGGAGTGATCGTTCCCAGGCTGGTTTGTGTTTTAGAAGGTGTGTGTGTGTGTGTGTGTGTGTGTGTGTGTGTGGACAGATGCAGCACAGCTGGTGGAGGAATGACTCGATGTTCTAGGCTCGACCCAAATCTGCTCTGCAATGCAAATAAATACCTTTATGCTAATGCTAATATTCTCACTCGCTCTCTCCCCCTCTCTCGCTCTCTCTCAAAAGCACCTAACGGAGAATTGCCTCCATGAATGCATGAGGAATTTACAGTAATCCCCCCCCCCCCCCGCCCCACCCACCCTAAACATTCCTCAGATATTGACCTGATAGTACTGGAGCTTTATATTCATGCGCTCGTTCTTGTTAATCTTAATAACCTTGTTCAGATTCCTCGCAGATGGGTTTCTTTTCTTCCTAGATACGAGTTCTTTTTAATAAAGCGCTTCAAACTTTAACTCTCTACTAGTACTCGGAGCCTGGCACGTTTCCAACCCTACAAGGTCAGTAAACATTGTAAAATGGCCCGCGAGCGCAAATAAAAAAGGCGTATGCGCACGCTCTCTCTTTCCTACACTCTATACGAGCGCCTTTTATAGAAACACACAGTATGGATTCATCACGTTACAGCCCAATAGCCCCCCCACCTCCACCCCCACCCCCGCTGTTACAGACCATTTGGTCACGGATTGTAAGCAATGTGTGCAGTTCACACGCTGTCGTTTCGGCAGATTATACTCTTAATATATAGCTCTTTGCGGTATAAATCACTGAAACATGACTCCCATCTTAACGTTAATATTTCTTTTACTCGACTTTGACAGAACAGCCAGGTGCTGAAAAACGCAGCTTTAGAAATAACCACAACGTGATGATGGTCATTTGGTGACTCTTGGGAAATGACTGTTTTATGAAGACGGCCTCCTGCTTTATAGAGTATATATAGGACTCCATTGAAGAGTCTCAGTGTGCTTCCAGACCTTTTCAATAAGAGGGAAATCGATGCTTTATTTGGATTTGTTAGTCAGTTCAAATCTCCAGAACCACATGACCTTCCTGTAGCGCTACAGCTCTGTCATTTGGCTCGGTGCAACAACTTGCATCCACAACAAAAAAAAACGCCGCGACCCAAAGCACATTGGTGTTGGAGTCACTTCCTGCAGCTGAAACGATTCCGAGTCAAACGACCCTCTCTCACTGCAAACGAACCGCACTAGAGGTCACTTGGAAGCGCTCCGTGAGCATCTCGCTCGTACGGTGGTCTCTCTCCGCTTCCAAGTGAACTCCAGTGACATGCGTGAGGTACGGATTAAAAAGAGCGCGGTTTTTATCCAACTCCTAATTTGGATTAAAAACCACAATTCGAAACCTGATATGGATTTCGTTCTTAAAATAATAATAATAATAAGCTTGTGTAAAATCTCGTGTAATACCTTTCAACACAGCTGAACACATGACCCCTGAGCCGAGACGCTGAATATGTTTCTCTCAAAAATGCGCGAAAAACATTATCAAACATCTGCTTTTCTACTCACGGTTTGAAAGCTTCGGCGCATTGCAGGAGAGAGAGACGTGTTAATCCGAGCTGTCATGGACACGCACTCCGAGATGCACCATTGGAAAGGTGCGTCCTTTCTTTATTTAACATCAGCAGTGTGTGAGAGTGTGTGTGTGTGGGAGATCATACAGTACTCTAACCTCTACAGAACTCCATCACGTGGTATTAAAAGTAAGAAACATCAAACTTGGAGTTCAGGTGTGCATTAACGTGAAGCTAATTCCACAAGACAGTGCCCTCGTTTCGGTAAAAGCGCCGATTGATTTTCCTGGAGTGGTTTCGCTTGGCGTGCTCACGATTAGTTCCGCATGTCCAACAAGCTGAAACAACTGAAGCATCGAAATGAAACATTTGAGACTACGAGAGACGAGGTTTTACCAAAACCCACAGAATGTGGTCTAAAAGTCACCGCAGTGTTCAAACTGAGGGTCGAAATGTGTTTGTGAAAGACTTGTCTGGTCAGATCGCTGCACTGATTAATGATGATGCAGAGACAGAGAGAGACTGAGACGGCGAGAGAGATACAGAGAGAGAGAGAGAGAGAGAGAGAGAGAACAGACTGAGACAAAGAGAAAGAGAGAGAGAGATTGAGACAGCGAGAGAGATACAGAGAGAGAGAGATTGAGACAGCGAGAGAGATACAGAGAGAGACAGTCTGAGATAGGGAGAGAGAGACTGAGACAGAGAGAGACACACCCAGGAGAGAGAGAGAGAGAGAGAGAGAGTGTGTGAAACAGCAAGAGAGACAGAGAGAGAGAGACTGAGGTAGAGAGATACAGAGAGAGAGAGAGAGAGAGAGACAGACTGAGACAGAGAAAGAGAGAAAGAGAGAGAGACAGACAGAGAGAGAGACGCACACAAACAGAGAGAGAGAGAGTGAGACAGCAAGAGAGAGAGAGAGAGAGAGAGACTGAGACAGCAAGAGAGAGACAGAGAGAGAATGTGCAGTTCTTCTGTAAAAATAACCCAGTCACGGAAGGGCCACATCACAACAATATCACGATTCTTAAACGCATTTCTACGATATAGATTTGCATCGTGTTTTAACAGGACGGTCAGGTTGTAATTATTTATAAACAAATGATGACCAGATATCCATGACATCTGAGGAAAAAGCTTATTGGGTCAATTCATTCCAATATTCCAATATCCCAGTTCAAACCCCAGGTTTCCTTCTGCTCGCTCTTTTCCATCATCATCTCCTGCCGAAACCAAAACGTGTTTAAAACCCAGAAGGATCAAATTTAAACACACGTTTAAATGGACCAGTCAGAGAGACACATTTACACGTTTATCTAACAAACAAGACCTCAGTGAGAGCTTTGAGGACAAGCTGAGCCTTTGAGTTTTCCATGGAGTTTACACGTCCTGTAACGTGACGAGCTGCGATTATTTCTGTCCATATTTACTTCGAGAGAGAGGGACTGGTGAAGGAAACGACTGGTTACAGCTGCTACAACGTGATGAACTCGCTAGTTTCATGGGTGTTCCACAACTATAAAGACATTTAAAAACAAAAAGTAGAACGTGTAAACAAAAACACAGCAGACCTGCTTGACGGATAAATAAACTTCGGAGTGAGAACAATAACTCATTCCATCCTGTTGTTGATAGAACATCACAACACAGAACGCTCTGTTCCTTGCTTAACGTCTGACTAGTGAAGTTTTGCGTTAGTCAGGTAACGTAGCGTCCGAGAGCGAGACGCAGAGACAGAGAGAGAGAGAGAGAGAGAGAGAGAGAAGAGAGAGAAACGCTTACCTGCGATGCAGAGGCCGAATATACTCAGCAAGACCAGGATGTAAAGGGAAACGATGGCGTACTTGATGGCGGACAGAGAGTCCAAGTGGCCGCAGCAGCTGTCGGTCTTCCTCCGCCGCTTTCCAGAACTCGCTGCACAAGAGAACAGGATAAAGGTGAACGAGGAAACCAGGGCCGTCCCACAGGAATACGGTTAAACGTTTCTCTTCCTGGCCGAGACGCGACGGGAAAAGGTATTTCGTGACGTAATACATGTAGCGCATCATCGAGACAACCAGAGAGTGAGAATGTCACATGGACGGACATGACGTTTGCTTCCATAGATAAAACGCCCTTTAGAATTATATTTATTTATTGAAATAATTGAATTAAATTATATTTACGGCGCATGGTGGCTTAGTGGTTAGCACGTTCGCCTCACACCTTCAGGGTCGGGGGTTCGATTCCCAACGTGGCCCTGTGTGTGCGGAGTTTGCATGTTCTCCCCGTGCTGTGGGGGTTTCCTCCGGGTGCTCTGGTTTCCTCCCCCAGTCTAAAGACATGCATGGTAGGCTGATTGGCGTGTCTAAAGTGTCCGTAGTGTATGGATGGGTGTGTGAGTGTGTATGTGATTGTGCCCTGCGATGGACTGGCACCCTGTCCAGGGTGTACCCCGCCTTGTGCCCGATGCTCCCTGGGATAGACTCCAGGTGCCCCGTGACCCTGAAAAGGATAAGCGGTATAGAAGATGGACGGATGGAAGAATTAAATGATTGTATAAGATTTTTCATAAGATTTGTGCATGCTAATGGACGACAAAAGGAGCTTACGTGTGTGTGCAGAATCAAATTTATACCCCAGGACACTGAAAGTCGGAATTTTCTGATTATACGCGATCTCCGGACACTCTTTACTTCCCCGGAACACACCTCAAGGATAAGTCCATATTCAGCGAGCTAGAATTTGAACGATCGGGATCATGTCGGTGTTTATGTGACCTGAGTATGATCAGAGTTTTACATTACCGAGCCCAGCTTTAATAAACACACTTATTAAGACTTAAATAACCAGCTCCTGGAAATGCTTTCCAAAAGCATGACTCGCTCATCCGCGGTCTCGTCTTCTCGTCGGGTTATTAGGTGTCTAGATATTTGCACGTCTTTGACTCATAAGTACCAGCGGACATGTTTACACCACTTTTATGCTCGGCGGGGCATTTAGGAACTAAGTGAAGCAAGCTGGCGCTCCTAAAACGTTGTAAATGTTTTTTTTGTTTTTTTTTAAACATCTGAGCCCCCCCCCCCCCCCCTCCATTCCTCAACTAGCAAATACTCTCTTCACAGATGTCAAAACACTTGCTGGTTCCCATTGCAGCTCAGGGAGGGAGAAGAAGAAGAAGAAAAAAACCCAGTTGGATTTGAGCAGCTCACACAGCTCCGCGTGACACACCCAGCTGTTCTGCTGTCAACACTCCAGACTCAAGGTTGGTTTATTGCCCAGCATGCTCTCTGATTCTCTCCGCTCTGGGATCAGGCATCATGTGGCCACTGAATTATTAGGCAAATATCTTTTAGAATGGTGAGACTAAAGTGCTAAATTTTAAACAAACAGGAAAATATCAGTTTTTATTCTTCTACCCAGGATATAATGGTTTAATTAGGTTATTAAATATGTCAAAGTGTCAATCACGAGGCAGTTTTCGTCCGTCCTTGTTAGAGTACTTTTGATGGCACATCCGCAGGAGATTTAAAAGCCTGATTGTCTCCCCTTCGCTCTCGAATATTTGAGCTTACCTTCTTCACAGAGGTTGAGTTTGGACAGGTTCCGTCCATCGTAGCCCTCCTCATAAAACGAGCCATTGTCTCGCTCCTCATATGTGCTCAGGTACATGGCCTTGTTCTCCATTCAGGAACTAAAGCAGGAGAGAGACATTCAGAACCACCATCAAGAGCTGAGCTGAACCAGAACCAATCAGAACCATCCTTGCTGAATCTTATTTTTAACCAGGACACTGAAGACCACAATCTTGACCTTTTAGTATCATAATATGTTAATGATTCATAGCATCAACATGGACAGAGCTGATCAGATTCTCCATCACATGCACATCATGTTCAGTCAGAGTTTGTGGGACAGTGGTACAATGAAAAATGCATCTCACTATGAATCAGAAGATTCTAGGTTCAGCTCTTAGCAAACTCTACCCTCTACGGCAGTGGAAGCTCAGTGGTTAAGGGTTACCAAAACAGGAAGGGATTCAAGCCCAAGCACTGTCTAGCTGCCACGGTTGTGCACTTGT
Source organism: Ameiurus melas (assembly GCA_012411365.1). Classification (NCBI taxonomy): domain Eukaryota; kingdom Metazoa; phylum Chordata; class Actinopteri; order Siluriformes; family Ictaluridae; genus Ameiurus; species Ameiurus melas. Next base: position 3,842,443 of record CM022753.1, read on the forward strand.
ACAAGGCCTCATAGCTGACCCTACGCTCTGACCCAAACTTCCTAACAAGCTGAAAAGAAGAGAGAACAGTTTTACTAAACTATAATGTACACGTGACAAATAATGGCTTTCGACTACTCTTTTCTTACCATCTCACCTATTCAAAACCACCATCACATCCATTCATTCTGATCCATTCTATACTCATTTAGAACCATCTTACCCAGTCCAAACCAATATCGTACCCACGCCAAACCACCATCTGACCCATTCCAACCCAATGGGAATTATTTAAAACCATTTTGCGATATTAGAACCATCTTACCCACTCCAAACCAATATGTTACCCATGTAGAACCATCTGACCAATTCCACACCAACGCAGTACCCATTTAGAACCGTCTAACCTAGTCCAAACCATTATGGTACCCACTCCAAACCATTATGGCACCCACTCCAAACCACCATCTCACCCATTCCAAACCACTATGGTACCCATTTATAACCATTTACCCATTTATACCCATGATTTAGAAGCATTTCAAACCACCATCTTTCCTATTCTGAACCAGCAATTTATCCATTTAGGACTATCTTTGGCATATCTATTCCAACACATCCAACCCATTCCGAAACCAAATGTTACCCAGTTAGAACAATCTTACCCATTCTGAAACACCGTCTTTCCCACTCCAAACCAATATGCTACCCATTTAGAACCATCTGATCAAGTCCGAAATAACAGTACCCATTCTAAACCAATATGTTGCTCATTTAGAACTACTTTGCTACCTCTGACTCAATCCGAACAGCTACCTTTCCCATCGCAAACCAGTGTTACCCATCTAGGACAGTCATCACCATTTGGAACCATCTCCACACCCGATCTATTCTATTGAGCCCACTGCTGCAGACCACAAGGGGAATCATGATAAGTGTAGTCTAACTGTCCTATATCAGTAAAAGTTATTATCCATAATTAAAAGAAATGTAGAATACATTAAATAAACCCAAACCCATGAATCTATTTGCATTCAATGTGACTCTTGGGTTAAATTTTCAGCTATAATAACATAGCCACACAACCTGCCCTGCATAATTACGATCACACTCATGAATGCGTGGCATTGTGTCCTTTCACAAATGAGAAACACACTCCGCAAAGCGATGCTGTATGCTAAAAACGTCCTACGTTTTCCATTACCTCGGCTACAGGTGCCTTGGATTGAGTTTCTGGACATGAATCACATGCCTTGGCTTTAAAAACAACATGACGAATAACACGCAGTACGCTCCAAGCTGGCTTTAAACGGTCTAGTAAAACAAGTGACAGTCAGTGTAATCCAGGGTGCGTACAGACAAGACTGTGTGTGGCTTTTCCTTTTTATTGGCATCATCATCCGAGTGATCTCATCATAGTTTTTTTTGGGAGGGAGGGGGGTGTTTGTTTTGAGTTCAAAGTTTGCAGGTTGAGCATGGACTAAATGGATTATTACATTAAATTATTAGAAAACATGAAAATTCCATGTTACATTAGTCCATATGGCCACACTTCTAATTTGAACATTATGATTTATGCTACATTTAAGTTAACACATTACAGCGTACATTATTCAGCTACAGCAATATACAGTCTGGAAGGAAACCCCATTCAAGGCCATATTATAAGATAATGGATGGAATGGAAAGGAATATAAATGACGGATGGGAGGGAAGGATGGATTTATGGATGGATGGATGGATGGTTCCCTGAATAAAGTGAATGGAATAAATGAATAAAGAATAAGGAAATAAGGGAATGAAAAGAGGGAGAGAATGTAAGGGAATTAAGAAATTATGGTATGGATGGATTGATTGGAAGAAAAAAAGGAAGGAAGCAATATGATGAAAGGAATGAAGAAATTATGTATGATGAGTTGGATGGATGGATGGAAAGAAATGCAAACAATGATGGATGGAAAGATCGAAAAAAGGAATGGAAATGATGAATGGATGAGAATGAAGAACTAATGGATGTAAAAATGCAAAGAAATGAAAAAATTATGGATAGGTGGATGGATGGACCAAGATAAGCAGAAGGAAAGAATGAAGGACGCAATATGATGAAAAGAATGAAGAAATTACTGTATGTATGAAGGGTTGGATGAATAGATGGATGGATGGATGGATGGATGGATGGATAGATGGACAGATTGATAGAAATGGGAAAATTGTTGGATGGAAAAAAGGAATGGAAAGGATCGATGGATGAGAATGAAGATATGATTGGAGGAATGGAATGAAATGAAATGATTGATGGATGGAAGCCAGTCTGCTAGAAGTAAGTAACATTCATTAAAAAATTTTACACAAAAAATGTAACTATAAATGGATAAAAAATTATTGGAATATTGCTTAAGTATAAGAGTATAAGAGGAATAAAGCACTTCAGGACATGCTGTTATGGGAAACTGAAATCATTTTGGGTGGTAATAATGACACCACTTCATCACACGACTGGTCGTTTATTAGTTTCCTAGAACAGCATGACACCAAATAGTTTATTCCTTACTTGACTGTATTAATCATTTATGTTAATAAATGTACTTCAATGTAGAGTTTAGACAGATTTCTCTCATTTTATGATTAGAATTACTCTCATAATTAACCACAAAAACTTTTCTTGTCATTTCATTTTAACCCGTCTCTACCAAGGGTGCCAATAATTCTGGTTGAGATTCATGAATGCTTGTTCACATGCAGTGCACATGTATAAAAGGTTCTTGTTGAGTAAGTGTAGGGATGAACTTTATCTTTATTGTGATAAAAACAACATGAGATGTGCGTTACATTCGCATGCGATGATGCTGAGGTTTAGAAAATGAGGGGACACGATGACATCACTGAGACTCCAGTTATTATCTGACTCATGAGGGTTTTCTTTTTCCTTCAGAAAGTCACGCTCGACCTACAGAGATGAGGGACGAGCCGCGAGAGCGCTGTTTATCGAAGTCATTAAAAACGGCTTCATCACTGGAGTTTTCATTAAGCGCTGCATGTGTGTGCTGACATTTAGGAGTCTGCTGGCAGGCTCGGCTGCTAACACACACATGCGCTGCTAGGAAACTGGGACTAGAGTTAAACACTGTCAGAACCAGAAAAGACCCTGTGAAAGTGCAAACCTCCTGTCCAATGTTCTTAGAAAAGTTCTCTGTCTATCTCTCTGATGAACAACGCTTTAATACTCATTTCCTGTTCGCTGTTCAGCAATGCCTGTTAATCCAGGTGTGTGTTATATCGAGACACACACACAGGCAAGCAAGCAGAGAGACAGACAGAGTCAGAAACACAGACAGTTGGAGACAGACAGAAAGTGGTCGCCAGAGAGCGAGAGAGACAGACAGACAGATAAACAAACAGATGCAGACAGACAAACAGTAGTAGACAGAGACATAGACAGAGACAAGCAGATGGAGACAGACTGTGAGACACAGATACAGGCAGAGACAGGCAGAGAGACATGAGCAAACAAATACAAATAAAGACACAAAAAGATAGAAACCAACAAAGACAGAGACAGACATGTAGAACAGTTTCGAGTGGGTGTGGCCTAAAATACTACTATTCTAATGAACCAGAAATGGTGTGTAAGGCAGCAGTAGCGCTAACCCTAGCCTTACTCACTGAACTTACTAAAACTACAGCCATCCGCCCAGCGTGAAATCAGGGACAGCTGTGATTTTTTTTTCTTGTCTTCCTTTTTACAGGACAATGGCTCAAAAACAGTAGAGGGCGTCCTGACCAGCTGTCTCACCGTGTAGTACAGGAACCTCACAACCTCAGACCGCAAGACCCTACAGTGAACTGTGAGAACATCTGAAAAGATCATCTGGGTCTCTCTACCCACCAGCGACACCTCATACAACATCCGCAAGGCCAGCAGTACTGCAGACGACCACTCGCACACCTCTCACGGACTCTTCACCCTCCTGCCTCCTTCAGAAGGTACAGGAGCGTCCGTCCCACCACCATCAGACTCCACACCGACTCCACACCCTGCTGCCTCCCAATGCTTACAAGGACTGGTCAAACACCTAACCGAGTAAGCCTCAGTACCGCTCCAGACCGCACTTCACATAGCAACATCAGACACTTGCTCTGCTGCCCATATTGCTGCTATACTCGTGCTGCTACATTACGCAATAGTTTACAGCCCGTATTGTGTACTTATTGTCTTGCACTCGTCTCACACTGTTGTGTATTTGCACTTTATGTAGTCGTGCACACTGTTCTGTGTTGCACAATGGTGTTGAAGATATGACAATAAAAACAAACTCGACCGGATATGAAGTATGACGCATCATTCTTTATTTAACATCTCACCACTCTCTCGCTGATTATTTTCCCATAACCGCACCACACTGACCACTTTAATCTGTACTTACATTGGAATACTGCCAGTAAGATATGTTCTACTCCACATGCCGTAAATCTCCTCATATATTTGCTCACTAACGACCAAATTTTTGGTTTGGACCTTGGACCTTTGGCTTGGAACCCGAGCAGAAAGGTGAAATGATGGACTGCGAGTATTAAGAGCAGGATGAAAAGTAAAAAAAAAAAATAAAGAAAGATGGCAGAGATGCTGACTCAAGTGAAACACAAGATTACACCAAGACTGACACGAGATAACGCACTCATCATCAATCTGGACGAAGACACACCATCGATGACCTCGTAATTACGCAGGTCTGGAAGATTCCACATACACAAGTACAAATATGTATCAGCGCAGTGTAATTCACTGTTAATTGTAATTCTGTTTAGAGATTATTCTTCCCGTTGTAAATCTGCATGGCTCATGTGATGACATCGACGCTCTGATTCTTCTACGTCTGGACCTGCAGATGAAACAAGCGGCACAAAACATCTCCAGGAACTCCACCCTCAACACCTTGCGTATCAATATTTATAATCAACACCTGACTTCATGATGAACTTATTCCATTCAAGTCCATCTAGTTTCCTGCATTAACCACCATGCTGTTCGACTACCTGCTGATAGGGGGCAGTGTGATTCAGCTCTGACTTCATCTGTATCTAAAGAGAGAGAGCGATGCAGCGGTGCTTTAATCCTCCTCGTCCTCTGTAAAGATATATTTCAGACCTGGTGTGTGTTGTTCAAGGCTATCAGCAGAAACACTCGAAGGTGTAAGACGCTGCAATGTGAAACAAGGTCGAGCGTGTTTGGTAAAGACAGCAGGAAAAGACACACGGTGTCGGTATGCGGGTTTGTCCCTCCACATGCACTCCACAAATGAATGAAATTCAAAAAGACTTTTTAACTGTTATAGAAAAGCTGCACTGAACAGGACAAAATATATATATTTCAGTCGACTAGACCAAAAGTCATACTGCACAATTTAAAATTAATTTTTTTACTCCAAATGTTCAAATATCAGGCACAATATTTAAATAAATGATACTTTGTGGGTTATTTATTATTATTATTATTATTATTATTATTATTATTATTCCTGACGTTTCCACCAGTTGATGATTTATGGAGCTACTTAAATTTACAAGTTCTCAATTATACATATACAAACTTTGAAAGAATAAACATCACCCACCTTGATTCTCCAAAATGTTCTCCACTCTCAAAATCTCATCCTGCTCCTTCTCCTCACGTCTGTACAGAACCAAAACCCGACTTCTCCTCCAATCTCTCTCTCTCTCTCTCTCTCTCTCTCTCTCTCTCTCTCTCTCTCCACACTGATGGACACTGAACAGTCCGCCTCTAAACCTCTGCATGTGATCAGATGATTGGTGCTCTTGTGTTCTCCTGCACCATGAAGTTCTTCCTCTTTACTGCATTAATCCATCAGCCTGGTGTTCAGCTCGATTTGCTTCTTCTTCTTTTATCTTTTGAGCAGAGAATTAAGAGTAAAGAAGCTCAGAACCGGAAGCAGGTATTACAGTAGAGTACAGTGCATTGTTATTTACAAACACAGCGCAGGTTCTCTGCAACAGGTGACCGTAATTACACTCTCTGTGAACGCGCACGCGCCCCTTTTCTCCATCGCCAGCGCGCTCCCGGTGGAGTCACGTGACCAGGTGCACGCTTTCCCCCTGCAGTTAGTCCACTTTTACTGCCCTCTTATTGTTGATGTACAAACATTAGAATAATTATATCTCTATATAAAATCATCAGCGCCCCCTTGAGTCTGTGTGTGTTACTGCATCAATGTGTTTCTGTCAATAGACTGGTCTCAAATATATGATAATATACTGTATATATATATAGTTTTATTTGTATTTAATAGAGCAAAGATCAGCATACAGTATTTAGTATCTCATGTACACACCACGTAATACCATATAAATACAAACTAAACAATATTAACAAATCAACGCCAGGAGGCGCCATTAAGAAACAAGTAAGTAAATGAATGAAGCAACGAAGGAATGCAAACAAACAAATAAATAAACAAAATGTTTACCATATACTGAAGTATAATGACTACTAAAGTGTATAAAGAAGTGTATAAAGTGTTGCAGTTCGTTGAAGTGTACTGAATACTGAAGTGTACTGAATACTGAAGTGTATGAAAGAGTTAAAGGTAAGGAATATTGTAAGTGTATAGAATACTGAAGTGTATGATTTAGTGCTCTTTACTACTTTGCATACGTTTTGTCCAGTTCTTTGCAATGGACACTCTTTTCTCCTGCATTTAATGACACACTGTTTTATATAAAAACACAACATAATAAACTATTCTGGTGCACTAACCCTGAAAGGCCACTAGATGGAGAAGTCAGATCAGTAATGCAGGAGCCTGTAGATGACTGTCACTGTCATGTCAAATCTCATGTGAGATGATAAGATGCATGTTTTTTAGTCATGACAGTGATTAATTATACAATAGATGATAGTTTATTGGCATTAGATCATTTGTAAGGATTTAGAACATAGACTAAGTTCTACTCATGCAGCGCAACATGAGAAACTTCCTCTCATCTATGTGGTCAGGGTCATACTGCTAAATCTGCACTTCCTGTGTGAGCTGTGAGTGTGTGTGACCTATAGAGAGTGTTCATTATGATCAGACTCGGTGCAGCAGTTGGTCAGTGTGTGTTTAGCTCTAATTCTCTCTTTGGATTAATGTGTGTGTTTGGGTCCTCAGTCAGAATGCAGGTGTGTTTTCTTCTCCTCCTTATACAGCTTCATGTCACTGAAGGTGAGTCTGCTTCTCTCTCTCTCGCTCTCGTTTTTAATAATGTTGGTAAATGTGTGTAAGAGTTTATAATTTAATACCTTTAAAGCATGACGTCATCCAGTAATCTTACGTATGATATGGAAATGTAAAATGCACACTGAACTACTGAAATTATTTGGGTGATTTTTTTGGAGTTTTTCTGTTTTATATGAAACCAAATAGAAATATAAACGTGAGAAAATGTTCATTATGGAACTTTTATAAAATGTACTTAGCACTTATTAAATAAGAACTTCCAGCTAGAGCTTTATTAATCCCCGCCCATGTCCTGGGTTCATGTAGAACACTGAGTCTCCTTCATCATGATTGGTGTTCTGGTTGTTCCTGTCTCGTCCCCCTACAGTTTCCTCTTGCTCTCTCATTGGCTGTTACTCATCGAGGTTCTTACAGCGTCGTACACGTCTCAAACATGCTTGAACCACTGGGGTGTGAACTCTGTTCACAGAATACGTGGATGATGTCAGTAAACTGCTTACCCGTGTGGTGTGTTCACACCGTCACTTCCTTCACCAGCAGTCGTCCTCTTCGGTGGTGTGTCACTAAAATAGAAGCGAGTTTCTCTGTTCAGAGGAAAATACATGCAGAGTTTCAGTGCCTCAGAGTAACACAAGATAAAATCAGACTAGCCATGTTGTAGCTTTTAGATCTTTGTATCAGATATATTTTTATCACAGCCCCAATTCCGAAAAAGTTGGGACAGTATGGAAAATGCGAATAAAAACAAAGAGGAGTGATTTGTAAATGTACTTTGACTTGTATTTAAACAAAAACGTATAAAGACAAGGTATTTGATGTTTTACACACAGTTGATCAACTGCATAGTTATTTTTATGTTAACCTTTATTTCGAAATTGTTGCATGCAACACGTTCAAATAAAGTTGGGACAGGGGCGATTTAGGACTAATAGCGATGTGAGAAGTTGAAATGAGAAGGTGATGTGAAACAGGTGAGTCAATCGTCTAATCATAGTATATAAGGAGCATTGAAGCTTCTTGAACATTCCCCAAAGACAAATTGTAGGATTTTGGGCATTTCACCTTCTACAGTGTACAATATAATTAAAAGATTCAAGGAATCCGGTCAAATATCAGTGCGTAAAGGGCGAGGCCGAAAACTGCTTCTGAATGAGAATGATCTCCGATCCCTCAGACGTCACTGTATTAAACTGTCATGAGTCTGTAATAGAGATCCTGACATGGGCTCGGGAATACTATAGTAAACCTTTCTCAGCCGACACCATTCTCCGCTGCATCCACAGACACAATTTAAAGCTTTACTATGCAAAGCAGAAGCCATACATCAACACTGTCCAGAAGCTCTGTGCAGAAGTTTTGTGGTCCAACGAGTCGACATTTCAAATAATTTTTGGACAAAACAGCCGTCATTCTCCGTTCTCCGGGCCAAAGAGGAAAAGGACCATCTAAGCTGTTATCAGCGTCAGGTCCAAAAGCCAGCGTCTGTTATAGTATGGTGATGTGTCAGTGTCCATGGCATGGGTAACTTACACATCTGTGAGTGCAACATTAATGCAGAACGATATGTAGACATTTTGGAGCAACATTTACTGCCATCCAGAGCAGGACAACACCAAACCACATTCTTGTCTGGATTACAAGAGCATGGTTGCATAAGCAGAGAGTGCGGGTGCTAGCATGGCCTGCAGCAGTCCTGACCTGTCTCACATTGAGAATGTGGTGCATTATGAACCACAAAAATAAGGCAATGAAGGCCTTGTACAGTTGCACAGCTGGAGAAATGCATAATGGATAAATGTGGGAAAATTCCCTTTGTTAAACTTAACCAACTGGTGTCTTCACTCAGCGTCTAAACATTTAATAAGTGTTATAAAAAGAAAAGGTGATGTTACACAGCGGTAAACAGTCGACCGTCCCAACTTTTTTAGAGTGTGTTGCAGTCATCAAATTTGAAAAGAGTGTTTTTGGAAAAAGAAAAAAAGAAAAATAATTAATTCACAAAATAAACCATCAAATAATGTGTTAATAATGTGTTTTCAATACAGTACAGAGTGAACTGAATTATCAAATAATTCACTTTATCAAGACCTGCAGGACATCGATCCTGCATATAATTATCTCCTTCAGAATATTCCTGTAGTTTTTTTTTTGTTTGTTTAAGAGTATTTCTAAAAAAAGAATAAATGAACACTCCATCTCAGGTACTGACTACTGACCATTTAGAGCTTTTTAACTGTTTACATTTTCATGTTACTGAGTTGTGGACATTAATAAGATGAGGACATTAGTGAGATGTGGACATTAATAAGATGAGGACGTTAGTGAGTTGTGGACATTAATAAGATGAGGACATTAATAAGATGAGGACGTTAGTGAGATGTGGACATTAATAAGATGAGGACGTTAGTGAGTTGTGGACATTAATAAGATGAGGACGTTAGTGAGATGTGGACATTAATAAGATGAGGACGTTAGAGAGTTGTGAACATTAATAAGATGAGGATGTTAGTGAGTTGTGGACATTAATAAGATGAGGACGTTAGTGAGTTGTGGACATTAATAAGATGAGGACTTTAGTGAGTTGTGGACATTAATAAGATGAGGATGTTAGTGAGATGTGGACATTAATAAGATGAGGACGTTAGTGAGATGTGGACATTAATAAGATGAGGACGTTAGTGAGATGTGGACATTAATAAGATGAGGACGTTAGTGAGATGTGGACATTAATAAGATGAGGACGTTAGTGAGATGTGGAGTTGGAGGTCGTCTGTAGTTCTGTAGACTTTCTGCAGATGGTGAACTGCTCATTAACAGATCATTAACTGGTGTGTTTCTACAGGCTGCACACTGGAAGGAAACGGAGAGACAAAAGAGATTTGTGAGTACGTTAGTACATCAGCTCACAGCAAGAAACACACACTAACTTTATCTGGTCTTTCACTTCCTGTACGTGTCACAACAAAAGCTACAAAACCAACCCCAGTGGTCAATGACAGCACAACCGCACACTCTGAAACATCTTCTGTGAAAGGTCAAAGATAGACAACTCTTTATAAGAGCTAAAAAATGATCCAGATGGTTAATAAATAAAGTTTTTAAGCTTAAAATTAGTCTTAGATTATGTGGAGTGTCCCCCAGACTACTTCCTGTGAATGAGCCGTTACTATATAAATGATAACGTATCAGAACGACAGCATTAATATAAACCTGTGATGTGCAGCTGCACTACTGTCTAGAAAATGATTCAACACCATTGATTAATCTGACCAATCAGAATGGAGAATTCAAACCCCCATGTGTCCTTCTCACTTCTCTTCTGTTCCACAAACCCAGATCCTCACACCATCATCATCATCAGTACTGCTGTTGGGGTTCTGCTGCTGCTGCTGATACTTGGAGGAGTCATGAACTGGAAACACAGAGGTACACACACACACACACACACACACACACACACACACACACACACACTTCTGCAGTCTCACTCTGTCTGGTTTCTCTCTTTAGGACAGAGACGAGGACAGACCGAGACCGGTGATGGACAAACAGGACAGAGGACACAGCAGAAGAAGCAGGTGAATACACACGGTCATGTGGTGTGTGTGTGTGTGTGTGTGTGTTGTTCTAACGCAACATGTTTTTTTCTCTACAGGATGATTGTGAAGTTCTGTACACAGCTATAAATCCACAAACTAAACACAACAAAGCAGAAGAAAAGGTGTGTATCTTACGCCTGCGCACGCATGTGTGTGTGTGTGTGTGTGTGTGTGTGTGTGTGTCTGTGTGTAATAACACATTGTTGATGTTCTATTCCTGCAGGATGATGTGACGTACTCGACTGTAGTCCTCAGTATCACTGTGAGAGCAGCACACCCTCCAGTGGTGTCAGGAGATACTGCAGTATATGCCAGCATCAAAACTAACTAACACACACACACACACACACACACACACACACACACACACACACACACACACACACACACACACACAATGCACATACACACACTGTTTGTACTATATTTGTGTGGTTTACGCACTGATTTATTTCAAAGAGTCTACAACCCATATTTAAAAATAAATAAATAATCTCTTTTATATCTATAATTTTCTAATAATAATAATTTTCTATATCTGAAGAATAAAAGCTTTTTTTGCCTTTACATATTCATCATTTTTATCTTCTGTATTATGGTTAGATCTTTAAAGCAGCAGTTTGATCCACATCTCCAACTTCAAGCTCTCTGCTGAAACTGTGAGAGCATCACGGGGGTCTTTTAGGAAAACATTTCGAGCTGAAGGAACTCTGTCTCGGCCGGAGCTGAGGTGATTTCTGGGCCGTAAAAATAAAGATCGTGTTTTTATAAGATATATTTGAAACGATACGATTCTTTTAGGTCTATACACACCTGTAAACATGACTAAAGCTCACGGTGTTGGATTAAATAGACTTCATTATTGTGTTTAGCTTCAACAGTTTTTGTGCATGTTTATTTCTATTTCATAAATAAATAATAACATCTGAGAAGCTCACTGTGGACTGTCTTCTTCTTCTTCTGTTTACTAGCCATTATCACTGTTCACTGGCCACGATGAGTTTATCCACATTACCAGTGTTTATTCGCTGTTATAGCGTACATCAGCCATTATTACTATTTCCCAGCGTTTATAATCGATGGTCAGCATTTTCCGGCATGCGGCACTACGAATTTTCGCATTATAGGCCGTCTAATTCTCACCAACCGGCGAGTCAGTGTAGAATCTACACCAGGGGTGGGCAAACTTTTTGAATTGCGGGCCACAATTGGTTCTAAAATTTGACAGAGGGGCCGGGCCAGGAGCATTTGGACACGCAATGTAATTTATTATTTTTATACATTTCAATTGAAGGTGCAAAGTTAAAGAAATCAACATTTACTGGAAAAAGATCAATGGAATCACTTTCAACATTCAAAACATATATTACCCAACGAAATACTCAAGCTCCATAATTCTTTAATTGTTTTAAACCCCACAAAATCATGGACGGATTGTCCTGGGAGATAGACTGCATTAAACATCCTGCCTGCAGCAGAAACTAGAAAGAGGTCTTTAAATTGAGCGATGCGCGGCGTGTTAATTAAGCTACTGTACCCCTGCTGTGCGTAAATGCGCGCATTGCGCTTTATTAAAAGACGCTCCTCCAAACTTTCCATATGCATTTTTTTCATAACACAATAGAGAAACTCACATTTCAGTGGGAACAGTGTTGTTGGTCTCCCTTTTTTGCCAGTGCATCAAAGTCTGGATTAGATTTGTCGTGGCAATTCTCAGGATAGATCCAAGGTGTTGGTCAGTTAACCGGGATCTGTGACGTGCTTTGTTGAAGTTCATGACACTGAAAGTCTGCTCACACACGTAGGTCGAGCCAAACAATGCCAGCATCTTCTGTGCTGTCCTCCGGAGGTTTGGAAACATGGCTTCGTTAAGTGAAGCGTAAAAGTCATTCAGTTTAAGAGACTTGAACTTCTCCTTTGAGACGGAGTCAGACTGGAGATCGATCAGCTCCAATTGCAGCTCATGCGGTGCTGTTTCGGGGTCTTCTGACAGCGGACAGGACACCAGCTGAAGTGACTTGTCAATTTTTTCAAAATCAGAGAACCGACGGCAGAATTCTCTGTGCATGTCGTCCAGTAATTTGCAGTATTTCTTCACGTTTTGGGGTGGCCTCTTTCTGCATGGCCAGTGTGGGAAAATGAGCGAAAGATTTGTTTGACATTTGCCTGGAGAATAAAATCAGCTTGGATTTGAAGGCTCTCACATTTGTGTACATGTCGTGCACAAACTGATCTTTCCCCTGCAACTTAACGTTCAGCTCATTCATGTGTGACAATATGTCCACAGCAAACGCAAAGTCACAAAGCCAGTCCGTGTCGCTCAGCTCAGGGAATTCGTCGGATTTCCCCATTAGCTCCAAAAACGAACGGATCTCCTCTTTGAGCTCCCACACTCGTTGACACACTTTCCCCAAACTTAACCAGTGGACACGAGAGTGGTAAAGTAAGTCCTGGTGATCCGCATCGGTTTCCTCTAGGAACGTAATGAACTGACAGTGATTAAGTCCCCTTGCTCGTATGAAGTTATCGAGTTTTACAACTGGATCCACGACATGATTAAGCTGCAATACAACCTTACACAGAGATTCTTGATCAATGATGCAGTGAAGAAAAATAACATCCTGGTCAGGGTTTTCTTCTTTCACTTTATCCTGGATTCTTTTCAGCAGCCTGACGTTTTTTCCAGTTAAATTTGGTGATCCATCCGTGGTGACACTGGCAAGTTTACTCCAAGGCAGCTTCATTCTCTCGATGACAGCAGACACCTGTTCATATAAGTCCTCTCCACGCGTTTTCCCCTTCAGTGATTCCATGCTCAAAAGCTCCTCCATTATCTCAAAACTGTCATTAATCCCTCGGATAAAAATTAGGAGCTGAGCAGTGTCTTTTACAGTTCCTTGCGAAAGTATTCGGCCCCCTTGAACTTTTCAACCTTTTGCCACATTTCAGGCTTCGAACATAAAGTGAAATTTTTTGTGAAGAATCACCAACAAGTGGGTCACAATTGGGAAGTGGAAAGAAATCTATTGGATATTTTAAACTTTTTTAGCAAATAAAAAACTGAAAAGTGGTGCGTGCAAAATTATTCGGCTCCTTTACTTTCAGTGCAGCAAACTCACTCCAGAAGTTCAGCGAGGATCTCTGAATGATCCAATGTTGTCCTAAATGACTGATGGTGATAAATAGAATCCACCTGTGTGTAATCAAGTCTCTGTATAAAGGCACCTGCTCTGTGATAGTCTCAGGGTTCTGTTGAAAGCGCAGAATAATAATAATAATAATAATCTACGGCAGGTAATTTAGGGAGGCCAACTTTACCATCTAAGCCATGTAAAGCCAGTTCGGGGTTGGTGGGCAAAGCCTATGCGGCAGCGGGTCTTGCTTGTGGGTCCCTGCATACAATGGCAGTGTTGCAGGCCTACCAAGCAGACCTGCTGAGTGAGCTAGATACTGGTGAGAGAATTGGGCCAGAGGCAGTGGCAGAGCTGCGCCGCGCCACAGATTTATCTCTTCAGGCGACCAAACAAACAGCTTGTCATATCAGCCGTTCAATGGGTAGCCTGGTTGTGGCGGAGAGGCACCTATGGCTCAACCTGTCAGGGATGGGGGACAAAGACAAGGTCTCCTTGCTGAACGAACCTGTTGAACCTTCCGGCCTGTTTGGCGGGTTGGTCAATGCCATCACCGACAGGTTTCGCGACGCAAAACAGCAAACGGCGGCGTTCAGCCAGTTCCTTCCCTGTCGCGTCGAGTTCGCACGGGCATCCATGAGTGGAGCCCGGGCCATTGCTGGTGCGAGGGAGATGCAGAAGACGAGTGTGGCGGCCCGCCTCCGCCCGCAGAAAGCCAGTGTGACCGGTCGGCCACAGCCACAGCCTGCTACGAGGCCTGATCTAAGAATGATCATAAAAGCAAAGCGGGCAAGGAAGGAACGGTCCTGATGGGTCACGGAGGGACATATCAGGGGACATGAGGCTGCCAGGACAACCAGCCCCCAATGCTACTGTAGGACCTGCCCTGGCCGAGGCCATCCCACGTTTTCAGTCTTCTCTGGTCAGCGAGCTGTCACAGGGCGACGGAAATCTGATACTTTCCCTCCAACAAAATGTGGAAAAGCTGACATCACTGAAAGACCATTTGGCAGCATGGAAATTACTGACAAATGTGCCCCCATGGGTTCTGTGTACCATAGAATAGGGTTACCGGGTCCAGTTCAGAGCTCGACCCGCCCGATTCAGAGGTGTGCTCACCACATTTGTCAGCACAGAGCAGAGCGCAACGTTAGCACAGGAAATTAGTTCCCTTTTGGACAAAGGGTCCATAGAACATGTTCCCCATTCAACCCCAGGGAGGTTTTTACAGCCATTATTTCCTCGTCCGCAAAAAAGATGGGAGTATGCGGCCAGTTTTGGATCTGCTGACGCTCAAACTTATCGTGCCACAGATTCAGTCAGAGGACTGGTTTGTGATGATAGATCTGAAAGATGCATATTTCCACATAGGAATATTGCACAGTCACAGGAAGTTCCTGAGGTTTGCATTTGGAGAAAACACATACCAATTTCGGGTTCTTCCCTTTGAGCTTGCTTTATCCCCTCGCACCTTCACAAAGTGCATGGATGCTTCTCTGGCTCCCTTGCAACTCCGGGGCATCCGTGTACTAAACTACCTGGACGACTGGTTAATTCTAGCATGATCCAGGGAACAGGCGGTTCAAAATCGATATGTTGTTCTCGCCCACATGAGGAGCTTGGGGCTCAGGTTGAACCTCAACAAAAGTATACTTTCTCCATTGCAGAGGACAAATTTTCTAGGAGTTATATGGGATTCTACTACGATGAGGGCGTTTCTATCCCCAACACGCGTACAATCGATCCTATCAACTTTGAGCAAGATAAAGTGAGGTCTGGGCATCCCCTCCAGCCTTTACGAGAGGCTGTTGGGCCTTATGGCAGCAGCAGCCAACGACATACCATTGGGCCTATTGCACATGAGACCGTTTCAGTGGTGGCTGAAAAGTCCGGGGTTTCATCCGAGGATGAAACCGCTGAGAGTAATCAGAGTCACGTGGCGATGCCTATGTGCTCTGAGTATTTGGAGGTGCCCGCAGTTCCTAGCCTTGGATCACACTCTAGGGGCGTCCCCTTACTGCAAGACGGTAATGACAGACGCGTCCCTCACAGGCTGGGGCGCAGTCTTAAATGGCTATAAAGCTCATGGTCTTTGGAGCGGCCCTCATTTGAAGTGGCATATAAATCTCCTAGAGATGTGGGCCGTATTTTTAGCACTGAAATTCTTTCTCCCTCAGTTGAGAGGTCACAGTGTGCTAGTTGTTTCAGACAACACAGCTGTGGTCTCATATATCAACCACCACGGAGGGTTACATTCACGCCCCCTGTTCAGGAAGGCGCAACTAATTCTCCTCTGGCCAGAGGGCAAGTTCTTGTCAGTATGTGCAATGTACATTCCGGGCAGTCGAAATGTAGGTGCAGACATCCTGTCGAGGCAGGGGCTGAGGCCTGGGGGGTGGAGGATACATCCACAAGTGGTAGATTCCATATGGCGGAGGTTCGGGCAAGTGGAAGTGGATGTGTTTGCTTCCGAAGAGACAACACACTGCCCGCTGTGGTTCGCCCTGCTCCATTGGGGCTGGATGCCATGGTGCACACGTGGCCGAGGTCACGTCTATATGCTTTCCCCTTGATTGCTCTGCTCCCACAAGTTCTAGCGAGAGTTCGCCAAGACTGTCTACATCTGCTGCTAGTAGCACGTTATTGGCCAGCTTGGATATGGTTCATGGAGATAATGTCCCTGCTCGATGACACTCCTTGGGCTGATCTATCACCCTCGGCCAGAACTATGGAAACTGTACGTCTGGCCCCTGAGGGGCACCAGCTCATAGATTCTGGTCTCACAACTGAGGTTGTAGAGACCATGTTATATGCTAGAGCACCATCCACAAGGAAATTGTATGCGCTCAAGTGGCGGCTTTTTGTCTTGTGCTGTGAGGAACGTCAGTTAGATACAGCGAATTGCGCAATAGCTACAGTCCTGGAATTTCTGCAAGGACGTTTCTCAGCAGGGTTGGCTCCTTCTACAATCAGGGTTTATGTGGCCGCCGTTTCGGCCAGCCATGCCCCTGTTGATGGAGCCTCTGTGGGGCAGCATCCACCTAACTTCGAGGTTCATGCATGGTGTCAGACGGTTAAGGCCCACCTGCAGGCCGCGAGTACCTTCCTGGGACCTTTCTGTGGTCTTGGAAGGTCTGTTGGGAGCCCCATTTGAGCCCTTAGAGTCAGCCTCTGAGAAGCTTCTGACTTCAAAGGTAGCTCTTCTACTGGGCCTGACATCTCTCAAGCGGAGTGGAACATCTACAAGCTCTTTGCCTGCCCCCCGCCTTGACTTCGCCCCTGGACTGGCCAAGGCCTTCCTGTATCCTAGGCCGGATTATATTCCTAAAGTGCCTACATCAGCTGCCCACCCTGTGGTGTTACAGGCCTTCAGCCTTCTCCGTTCCTCACACCGGAACAAGAGAGGATGCACCTGCTGTGTTCAGTAAGGGCCCTCTGTACTTACGTCCACCGCTCCGGCCAGTGGCGTAAGTCAGAGCAGCTGCTGGTCTGCTTTGGTGGCGACAGTAGAGGTGATGCTGTATCAAAGCATCTCTACTTGGATAGTGGAAGCAATCTCTAACGCTTATGAGGTGCGTGGTCTCGCCACGCCTCTAGGCATATGAGCTCATTCCCTAAAGGTAAGGCGGCCTCCTCCGAAGGTTTTTTGTGTTTTTATTACAGTCATTTTTTTAAGCCTGGATATTCATTCCACCCCGAGCTCGAGTGTCTTGCAGTGACCCTTGGGCTTGGGTATTTTTGAACAGGCCATACCCTCTGTATGACGGAGTGGGTATTCCTGTTCCCATACTGTTATGCTAAATGCAACGTCGAAGTTCCCTTTGAAAGGGAACGTCGGGTTACATATGTAACCCTGTTCCCTGAGAAGGGAACAAGACGTTGCATAGCATTGTCATACCAGGGCAGGCCTGTGAATTGTGTCTTCGCTTCAGATAATAGAGGTTGGCGGCGTGGTTCACGGGTGCCATATATATATCATGCGACGCGCTTAATTGCCACATCACCTGATCATGGTAGGCCTATAAGTAGAGGCATGATTTTACACAAGCTTCAGATACCAGTCACGCGCGCAAGGCGCTTCCCATACTGTTATGCTAAATGCAACGTCTCGTTCCCTTCTCGGGGAACAGGGTTACATACGTAACCCCGACGTTTCTCTCTGTAGTGGTTTTATTCCTAGTTAATTTTGCTACCATGGTGAAAAGGAACCTAGAAATGTTTTTGTTATCTCCTATTAAGCTGGAGAAATAGATTTTTTTAGCTCCACTAAGAGATTTTCTATATTTCAGTAGACTCTCCTTCCATGCTGTTTGAAATATCACCAGTTTGGTTTGACGCCATTTACGTTCTAATTGTTGAGATGTCTGTTTTAAGGTTCGCGTTTGATCATTATACCAGGGTGCTAATTTTTTCTCTCTAATTATTTTTCTTTTGAGTAGAGCCACAATATCTAGCGTGTAGCGGAGTGTTGACTCCAATCTTTCAGTCGCCTGATCGAGTTCTATGGGATCTGATGGTGAGCCAAATCTAATTGATGTTTCTGCGAGGTTATTTATGAAGCTCGGTGCAGTAGCTGATGTGTAGGTATGTTTAACGTGGTAGCGAGGCGAGGTGGAAATATTATGATCGATATGTATTATGAATGAGATAAGATAATGGTCTGAAACAACTTCAGACTTCAGTGGAAGAATTACAATATTTTCTATACTTAGTCCTTATGTTAGTATGAGGTCTAGAGTGTGACCACCATTATGAGTTGGCCCGATTACATTCTGATTAATCCCTAGTGAATTTAAGTTGGGCACAACCGCTATTCTTAGAGGGTCTTCCAGGATATCAAAATGAATATTAAAATCTCAGACGAATAATGCTTTATCTACAGACACAACCAGGTTTGAGACAAAGTCCGCAAATTCACTAAGAAATTCAGAATATGATTTAATTTTATGTTAATTAGTTTATGAAGACAGACTTTCTGAGATTTTCTATTTATGTGTATAGCTCGGGGAACAGACATGGTCTCCATAGTATGTATAGAGTAAACACTGATGGTCCTGTTCAAGGGTACCGCCGACCAATTGCAAAATCACCCATTTATGTCTGGGTAATCCAGCATCTTGGTGACCTGCAGCTGCTGGGCAGCAAGTTGGGCTTCTCCGATCAGGATCGGCAACCGGCAGGCCGGCGACTGGGCAACCGGCAAGCCCCACACTTCCCAGGAGCGTTCATACATCTCCAAGGATGTTTCAGAGTCATCCTCCATTTCTATCTTAGCTCTGGTGAGTGTGACATCTGCAGAGAGAAGTAATGTCCTGAGTCCTCATTATTGTGGTTTTATAAAAAAGCTGATAAACAAAACATCTACAGCTTATAAAATATACAAGTCAGGGGGCAAAATATGTAGATATCTTGTTATTATTTCAGTGGAAAAATGAATCAGTGTTTCTCTACATTTCTGAGGCAGCTGTCATGACAGAACCACCCCCACCCCCCCAAAAGGCACCACTGTTGGATTGCCAGAAAACACTCACTCCCGCGGTGGTCTTTACAGCCCCTTAGGTCCCGAGGCAGGGCATTGTCCAACAGATAGCAAACTCCTCAAGGAGCCGAGGGGCAAGCATGAGGTTAGGGCAGTAGACAGCACCCAGGCATGGGAAGCTGGGTTATCAACTTCAGCAGCGACGTCTGAAGCAGAGGCTGGCGTATTGACATCCTAGTCAGAACAGGGAAGAAAAGCAGAGCTCATGGTCGCACTGGGAGGCGGAGCAACTTCATCAGCTGAACAAACAGGGATGCTGTGCTCTGTCCTCAGATGAGCAGGGAGGCTGAACGACATTCTCCGTCGACTTGGCATGCTGGACGAGATCCACAGTGGGGGAGGGAGGGTGGGAGATGGTTCCAGCCAGGTTGGAAGGCTTCCCTTGGCATACCCCATGATGGGGTATATCATGCCGAGCCATTCCCGATTGTTTTTACTTAGGGAGAATTTTCACTCTTTCTCCCACCTCAGCATTTCCTTTTAATAAAAGGCCTCTTGGATTTCTTAAAAGATCTGCTGCATCCATGTTGAAGTCTTACGTTCTGTCATGATTTCAAGGCAGAGACAGACGTAAGTGGAGATTATAATTTTAATTATTAACAAAGCAAAACACAAAACAAGAACTATGAACAGACAGCAAAACACAGAGGCAAAGAATAACCATGAAACAAAGACCATAAACACAGACAACGGTAAAGGAAGACAAATGTAAGACAAGGAATGCAGTGCAAACTGTGGCTATACACACATAGGTGCTCATTAACATGACTTGATGCAGGTGGTCATGTGACTGTGATGCAGTGAAGTGCAATGGATGCTGGAAACTGTAGTTCAGAGTTCCTTCTCTGATATACGTGACCAAAGGTTCATAGTATTATGACTTACCAGAAAATCTTGTTAAATGTGTGATTTTGCAGGGACATACAGAGCCGAGGACAGTTACAGGGTATTTCCAGCTTCCTATAGAAATCTTTTTGGGGTGGGGGACGGGGTCATTTGTGGCACAATCCTGCACCATGTAATGTTGTACAAAAGACATGAGAAACATTGTCACTTCTGTTTGGTCAACGATGAACTGCTAAATTTGCACTTCCCGTGTGAGCACTTCCTGTAAAGGTGTGAATGAAGTAATGTAATAAATGTGCAGTGTGTGATCTATAGAGTGTGTTCATTATGATCAGACTCGGTGCAGCAGTTGGTCAGTGTGTGTTTAGCTCTAATTCTCTCTTTGGATTAATGTGTGTGTTTGGGTCCTCAGTCAGAATGCAGGTGTGTTTTCTTCTCTTCCTTATACAGCTTCATGTCACTGAAGGTGAGTCTGCTTCTCTCTCTCTCTCTCTCTCTCTCTCTCTCTCTCTCTCTCTCTCTCTCTCTCTCGTTTTTAATAATGTTGGTAAATGTGTGTAAGAGTTTATAATTTAATACCTTTAAAGCATGACGTCATGCAGTGATCTTACGTATGATATGGAAATGTAAAGTGCACACTGAACTACTGAAATTATTTGGGTTATTTTTTGGAGTTTTTCTGTTTTATATGAAACCAAATATAAATATAAACATGAGAAAATGTTCATTATGGAACTTTTATAAAATGTACTTTGCATGTATTAAATAAGAACTTCCTGCTAGAGCTTTATTAATCCCCGCCCATGTCCTGGGTTCATGTAGAACCCTGAGTCTCCTTCATCATGATTGGTGTTCTGGTTGTTCCTGTCTCGTCCCCCTACAGTTTCCTCTTGCTCTCTCATTGGCTGTTACTCATCGAGGTTCTTACAGCGTCGTACATGTCTCAAACATGCTTGAACCACTGGGGTGTGAACTCTGTTCACAGAATATGTGGATGATGTCAGTAAACTGCTTACCCGTGTGGTGTGTTCACACCGTCACTTCCTTCACCAGCAGTCGTCCTCTTCGGTGGTGTGTCACTAAAATAGAAGCGAGTTTATCTGTTCAGAGGAAAATACATGCAGAGTTTCAGTGCCTCAGAGTAACACAAGATAAAATCAGACTAGCCATGTTGAAGCTTTTAGATCTTTGTATCAGATATATTTTTATTACAACCCAAATTCTGAAAAAGTTGGGACAGTATGGAAAATGTTAATAAAAAGAAAGAGGAGTGATTTGTAAATGTACTTTGACTTGTAATTAAACAAAAAATGTATAAAGACAAGATATTTGATGTTTTACAAGCAGTTGATCAATTGCATAGTTATTTTTAAGATAACATTTATTTCAAAATTGATGCATGCAACACGTTCAAATAAAGTTGTGACAGGGGCGATTTAGGACTAATAGCGATGTGAGAAGTAAACCTTTGTCAGTCGACACCGTTTGCTGCTGCATCCACAGACACAATGGAAGGCTTTACTATGCAAAGCAGAAGCCATACATCAACACTGTCCAGAAGCTCCGCCCACTTCTCTGGGCTCAGTCTCATCTGAGATGGACAGTAGCACAGTGGAATCAAGTTTTGTGGTCCAACGAGTCGACATTTCAAATAGTTTTTGGACAAAACAGCCGTCATGTTCTCCGTGCCAAAGAGGAAAAGGACCATCTAAGCTGTTATCAGCGTCAGGTCCAAAAGCCAGCATCTGTTATAGTATGGTGATGTGTCAGTGTCCATGGCATGGGTAACTTATACATCTGTGAGTGCAGCATTAATGCAGAACGATATGTAGACATTTTGGAGCAACATTTACTGCCATCCAGAGCAGGACAACGCCAAACCATATTCTGTCTGGATTCTAAGAGCATGGTTGCATAAGCAGAGAGTGCGGGTGCTAGCATGGCCTGCAGCAGTCCTGACCTGTCTCACATTGAGAATGTGGTGCATTATGAACCTATGACCTTTCTTTCATTGAGAATGTGGTGCATTAGGAACCACAAACCACAGGCAATGAAGGCCTTGTACAGTTGCACAGCTGGAGAAATGCATAATGGATAAATGTGGGGAAATTCCCCTTGCTAAACTTAACCAACTGGTGTCTTCACTCAGCATCTAAATGTTTAATAAGTGTTATAAAAAGAAAAGGTGATGTTACACAGCGGTAAACAGTCGACTGTCCCAACTTTTTTAGTGTGTTGCAGTCATCAAATTTGAAATGAGTGTTTTTGGAAAAATAAAAAAATAAAAATAATTAATTCACAAAGTAAACCATCAAATAATGTGTTAATTATGTGTTTTCAATACAGTACAGGGTGAACTGAATTATCATATGATTCACTTTAACAAGACCTGCAGAACATCGATTCTGCACATGATTATCTTCAATCTTTAGATATTTTTTTGTTTGTTTAAGAGTATTTCTAAAAAAGAATGAATGAACACTCCATCTCAGATACTGACTACTGACCATTTAGAGCTTTTTAACTGTTTACATTTTCATGTTACTGAGTTGTGGACATTAATAAGATGAGGACGTTAGTGAGATGTGGACAGAAATAAGATGAGGATGTTAGTGAGTTGTGGACATTAATAAGATAAGGACGTTAGTGAGTTGTGGACATTAATAAGATGAGGATGTTAGTGAGTTGTGGACATTAATAAGATGAGGACGTTAGTGAGTTGTGGACATTAATAAGATGAGGACGTTAGAGAGTTGGGGACATTAATAAGATGAGTATGTTAGTGAGTTGTGGACATTAATAAGATGAGGATGTTAGTGAGATGTGGACATTAATAAGATGAGGACGTTAGTGAGTTGGGGACATTAATAAGATGAGGACGTTAGTGAGTTGTGGACATTAATAAGATGAGGACATAGTGAGTTGTGGATATTAATAAGATGAGGACGTTAGTGAGTTGTGGACATTAATAAGATGAGGACGTTAGTGAGTTGTGGACATTAATAAGATGAGGACATAGTGAGTTGTGGACATTAATAAGATGAGGACGTTAGTGAGTTGGGGACATTAATAAGATGAGGACTTAGTGAGTTGTGGACATTAATAAGATGAGGATGTTAGTGAGTTGTGGACATCAATAAGATGAGGACGTTAGTGAGTTGTGAACATTAATAAGATGAGGATGTTAGTGAGTTTTGGACATTAATAAGATGAGGATGTTAGTGAGTTGTGGACATCAATAAGATGAGGACGTTAGTGAGTTGTGAACATTAATAAGATGAGGATGTTAGTGAGTTGTGAACATTAATAAGATGAGGACGTTAGTGAGTTGTGAACATTAATAAGATGAGGACGTTAGTGAGTTTTGGACATTAATAAGATGAGGATGTTAGTGAGTTTTGGACATTAATAAGATGAGGACTTAGTGAGTTGTGGACATTAATAAGATGAGGATGTTAGTGAGTTTTGGACATTAATAAGATGAGGATGTTAGTGAGTTTTGGACATTAATAAGATGAGGACTTAGTGAGTTGTGGACAGTAATAAGATGAGGATGTTAGTGAGTTTTGGACATTAATAAGATGAGGACTTAGTGAGTTGTGGACATTAATAAGATGAGGATGTTAGTGAGTTTTGGACATTAATACGATGAGGATGTTAGTGAGTTGTGGACATTAATAAGATGAGGATGTTAGTGAGTTTTGGACATTAATACGATGAGGATGTTAGTGAGTTGTGGACATTAA
This sequence comes from Ameiurus melas, assembly GCA_012411365.1. Taxonomy (NCBI): domain Eukaryota; kingdom Metazoa; phylum Chordata; class Actinopteri; order Siluriformes; family Ictaluridae; genus Ameiurus; species Ameiurus melas. The sequence goes on from CM022753.1 coordinate 3,866,518, forward strand.
TAAGATGAATAGTTTGTGAAGTTAATCAGACTTCATTAAATCAGAATATCTTTAGTGATGTAATACACACCTCCATTTTAGTAAGTTGGTGAAAAAAAAATACATGTTTAACAGGGATGATTCTGTCCAGAAGATTTGGCAACCTTGGTTACTCAAGTCTCTCCCTCTGAGTGTGAATAAGGAGATGCTGTGTTAACTTTATTAATTACACACATTACATACACTTTAACAGTGTGATATATAAAATGCAACCTTTCCCCCATATTAAAATTTTCTTTTTATTATTTTCATTTATTCTAAAAATAATGTGATATTTGTTATTTTAATCATATCACAGTGCGCATTCTTATTTTTCAATAAATTCAAGGTTTATTTATTTAATTATTTATTTTTGGTTAGGCAAAACAATGTCATGCACTCTTTTTTTTGCAAATGTAATGGATAGATGTAATGGAGGGATGGATATATGTATGGAGGGATGGATGAATGAATAGATGAACAGATGGATGAATGTATGGATAGATAATTACCACATGACTGTGTGATGCAGTGTGTGTTGAAATGTATGAAAGAGGAAGTAACAAGTGATAAATCACTGGAAACTATTGCTTCATTACATGTGGGCTGTGTGTGTGTGTGTGTGTGTGTGTGTAGAAGAGAGTCGGTAAGACTACATTTAAATTGTTTCATCGTGGTCATTACTGTAGTGTGGACGTTAGTGAGTTGTTGTCATTAGATATTAATAATGGTGTGTTTTTATCTTCTCCTTCTTCTCCACATCACTGCAGGTGAGTCTGATCTTCTCCCTCCTGTTTAATAATAGAGCTAATGAAATAAATGTAAGAATTTCAAGCTGTTAAAGCATAAAGTCATGCGCTAATCTTACTAAAGATATGGAAATGTAAAGTGCACACTGAACAACTGAATTCATGGAGTTCATTTTTCCCTGTTCTGACATCAACATGAGGAAATGTTCATCATGTGACTTTCATAAAGCCTACTTAAATCACTTCTTCAGGATTATTAAATAAGGACTTTCTGCCAGAGCTTTATTAATCCATCTTTATTAATCCATGCATACATGCTTATACTACAAGATTTCCTTCCAGTAATTTCAAAGCAGTTTTAAATACTGGAGTGCCAAATTATTTCACATTACTGTCTGTTCAAGTTTCCTAAAGGAAGGGAAACAGTCTTTAAAGCCAATACATGATCACACTATGTGGAGTGAAGAAGAGATTCAAGTGCAAATGGCTCATAAACCTCATAAAACCCCAGAATTGTTTATGTGAACATCTTCAACTTAAACCCTTTACAGAAAAAAAATTATCATGCTGCTGAATTGGCTTTTAAATTCTTAATCAATGTGTGTTAGTTTATAGTTTTTTTTGTTTATGAATAAATTTATTATACATATTACTATAAATAAAACTGTCAAAGACAAATTTCATGTAGCTTGTAAAACAGTTTGTGATTAAACACTTCGATATGAACATTCCACTGTGGTGTGTTTCTACAGGCTGCAGACTGGAAGGAAATAGTGACATAAAACTGATCACTGCATACACAGGAGACTCAGTACTGCTGTCCTGCTCCTGCACTGACCTCCACACCAAACCTGAGACACTCACATGGTGGAAACTAATAAATAAAAATAACTGGGTAGAGATATCTCCTGAGAGAGAGCAGTACAAAGACAGATTTCAGCTGGTTAATGATCTCTCTTCAGGAAATCTCTCTCTGCTCATATCACACCTGACTGAAGAGGATGGAGGATGGTACAGGTGTATTAAAGAGAGAGAATTCAGAGACTTCAGACTAACTGTTAAAGGTAAATGGCTCTTTTTTATTCACAATGCTACTTCAGTGATAATCTCAGGACAGTTTAATCTGATGATGTAACAGCAATGTAATATGTTGATGTTTGTTCATTCTCCAGGTTGCACACTGAATCATCAGACAGAGACTGTGACTGGATACGTGGGACAGTCTGTCCTTCTGCCCTGCTCCTGCTCTGAACTACAAGACAAACCACATTTCAGATGGATCTTTTATAAAGGATCTGATCGCATAAAGATCTTCCCAAAGGACGAGACAAATCACTACACAGACAGAGTTCAGATCTTTAATGATCATCTTCCAGGAAATCTCTCTCTACTCATATCACACCTGACTGTAGAGGATGGAGGATGGTACAGGTGTGAGATCAGCAACAATATCACTGAAAACATCAAACTTATAGTAAAAGGTAAAATGACCTTCTGTATATAAACTATATGTGAAGTTGACTATAGTATCTGTCAAAGGAAAAAAATAGAGGTAACGTAAAATCAGAAATAAAATGTAAGAATCAGATGTGAAAAGTTTCTGCTCCGTGTTCTGCCCCTCGTCTGGGTTTGTGTTTATGATTATAGATGATCCGAGTGTGTGTTCTGACCCGCTTTCACTTCTCACTACGATTCCTGGATTGTCTTTAATAAAGAACACGCTGAGTTTACACACTTGTGTCCTGCCTTCACTCACTGCACATCACACTCTTTATTTATAACTTATTAAACCTTTCTCTCCTTGCAGACGCACCAACAAGACCTTCAACATCCAGACCAGTGATCACAACAACTTCACCTAATCCTGAACCAGGTACCACACACCACTGATACACACTGGAATGAAAAGTCTTCGTGAGTACGTTAGTACATCAGCTCACAGCAAGAAACACACACTAACTTTATCTGGTCTTTCACTTCCTGTACGTGTCACAACAAAAGCTACAAAACCAACCCCAGTGGTCAATGACAACACAACCGCACACTCTGAAAAATCTTCTGAAACAGGTAATGATCAATACACTGCATTATCTTCTGTTCATTTAAGATGTACTTACTGTGTTACATCATTATACATAAATGTTAATTTGTGTAATTATGTGAAGACTGGATATATATATAGTGAGGATTGTATCTTCTGCTAAGAAATTCCACAGGAAACGACACTTCTACAAACCCTTCATCACTCATTCTTTCAAACTTTTACACTTTCCATCAGTGTCTCCTTTAAAAAGTGTAAAATTCAGTGTAACACATGTAAACAGTGTTAAGGTAATGTTCTGACTGATATTGATGACGTTCTCTTTCAGAGCGTCTTCCCTTCATCCTCCTTGCCGTGATGACTGTGATCTTTGTGCTCAATTATCGTGGGTGTGGTCTATTGCAGAACCAGAAAGAAAGGTACCAACACTTTCAAGCTCTTGTAATCTTACTACTTTGTGGACATTTATCCTCCACTTCCCCGCCATTTTATCTGCATGAACGTAGCTTTTCTTGTTGATGTTACTCTCCAGGTCCTGATAGAGTTCATTACAGCAGAGCTGATGGAGATGGAGCAGTGAGTCTGCAGTAGAGAAGAACTCAATCAGCTGATCCATCAATACATTAATAAACAGATTTATTCATAAATAGTCCTGCATAAATAGTTCTGTAAATACCGTAGCTTCATTTTTTATTCACGATTTGTTCTTTCCAACCTTTTAGACTTTCAGCTTTCCATTTTATGCCTAAAAATATTTGAACTACATCATAGAATATGTGTGGTTTAGATTTAAAAGTATATCATTTATATTTTACTCATTAAAAACTAGGCACATTACAATATTGAGTAATGTAAATCTGAGGGGAAAAATACAATGTTCTCGGTCCTGTATTGTAAATGCGATCAGAACTGATGTATTCTGACTAACACTGGTGCGCTTTCCTTTTTTACTTTTAAAATGAATAAAATTTCCAGAAAATCAAATATTTTGGTGTATTTTAGCATTATTTTACACCAAATGTACCAGAATAAATACACCTGTGTCACATAAATCACATAAATGATTGTAAACAACTTTTCTACCATTGATCAGCTTCATCAGTGGAGTCCATCTTCCTCTGCAAAGCCGGATGTCCAGTCCATCTCCCAAAACCTGACTGAGTGATAAAGACAGAGACAGGGAGAGACAGACAGAGAGAAAAAGAGAGAGACCAAGGCAAGACAAGACATGTAGAACAGTTGTTGGTGGGTGTGGTTTAAATACTGATATTCTAATGAGCTTATTTGATCCCTCAGTTCAAGACTCCCAGCATCACAGCAAGTGAAGGCACCCAAAAGACACAACGGTCTACAACAATATAACAAGCAGAGAGCAAACGACTAGCGCAAAGGTGATGAGAGCATAAAAAACACAACTGGCGTTAATAATAAAAGAAGATTTAGTGATTAACTGAGGCTGTGTTCACATTACAAGATTATTTACAAAATACTGATTTTCGCTCAGATCGGACCTGTCCATCTCAACAGTTCACATTTCTAACTGCAACTTGTAGGGAGTCATTTAATACATGGAGGGAAAGAACCATTAGATCCCCTGCTGATTTTGAACGTTTGCCGACTGACAAAGAAATGATCAGTCTATAATTTTAATGGTAGGTTTATTTGAACAGTGAGAGACAGAATAACAACAAATCCAGAAAAATGCATGTCAAAAATGTTATAAATTGATTTGCATTTTAATGAGGGAAATAAGTATTTGACCCCCTCTCAATCTGAAAGATTTCTGGCTCCCACCTGTCCACAGAAGCAATCAATCAATCAGATTCCAAACTCTCCAAGTAAGGAATGAAAACTGAAGTGTAAGGACTACTAAAGCATAGAGAAGTGCAAAAACTATTGCAGTGCATTGAAATGTACTGAATACTGAACTGTACTGAAATAGTGCTCTTTTCTACTTTGCATAAGGTTTATCCAGTTCTTTGCCAGACATTAAAAAAAAAATGATAAAACATAAGCTTTATTATGGTGCACTAACCCTGAAATGCCACTAGATGGAGAAGTCAGATCAGTAATGCAGGAGCCTGTAGATGACTGCCACTATGCCATGTCAAATCTCATGTAAGACACGATAAAATGCATGTTACCAGGCTTTACTCCCACACCTGCAGCCCCAGATTCACCCACTTGGGGGAGAGAAGAGACAGACACAGGGGGAAAGGGAGGGACAGCAAGGGTTTGAGGAAATGGTTGTAGGGGTGTTGGTAGGGGTTTCAGGTTCGTCCTGCAGTTCTATCTTCACTCTGGTGAGTGTGATCTCTACCTGTGGGGAGGAGTAATGTCCTGAATCCTCATTACTGTGGTTTTATGAAATAAAGCTGATAAAGAAAACATCTACAGCTTGGCATCAATCTGTACGAAGACACACCATCGATGACCTCGTAATTACGCAGGTCTGGAACATTCCACAGACACAAGTACAAATGTGTATCAGCGCAGTGTAATTCACTGTTAATTGTAATTCTGTTTAGAGATTATTCTTCCCGTTGTAAATCTGCATGGCTCATGTGATGACATCGATGCTCTGATTCTTCTACGTCTGGACCTGCAGACGAAACGAACGGCACAAAACATCTCCAGGAACTCCACCCTGAACACCTTGCGTATCAATATTTATAATCAACACCTGACTTCATGATGAACTTATTCCATTCAAGTCCATCTTGTTTTCTGCATTAACCACCATGCTGTTCGACTACCTGCTGATAAAGGGGCAGTGTGATTCAGCCCTGACTTCATCTGTTTATGAAAAAAAGGGGGGGCGGGGGGTTTTTTTTTTTTTTTTTCTTTTTTTAAAGATATATTTCAGATCATGGTGTGTGTTGTTCAAGGCTATCAGCAGAAACACTCGAAGGTGTAAGACGCTGCAATGTGAAACAAGGTCGTTGTGCGTGTTTGGTAAAGACAGCAGGAAAAGACACACGCGGTTGTCGGGTTATGGTCCTCCACATGCACTCCACAAATGAATGAAATTCAAAAAGACTTTTTAACTGTTATAGAAAAGCTGCACTGAACAGGACAAAATATACATATTTCAGTCGACTAGACCAAAAGTCATACTGCACAATTTAAAATTAATTTTTTTACTCCAAATGTTCAAATATCAGGCACAATATTTAAATAAATGATACTTTGTGGGTTATTTATTGGACTTTATTATTATTATTATTATTATTATTATTATTATTATTCCTGAAGTTTCCACCAGTTGATGATTTATGGAGCTACTTAAATTTACAAGAACTCAATTATACATATACAAACTTTGAAAGAATAAACATCACCCACCTTGATTCTCCAAAATGTTCTCCACTCTCAAAATCTCATCCTGCTCCTTCTCCTCACGTCTGTACAGAACCAAAACCCGACTTCTCCTCCAATCTCTCTCTCTCTCTCTCTCTCTCTCTCTCTCTCTCTCTCTCTCTCTCTCTCTCCACACTGATGGACACTCAACAGTCCGCCTCTAAACCTCTGCATGTGATCAGATGATTGGTGCTCTTGTGTTCTCCTGCACCATGAAGTTCTTCCTCTTTACTGCATTAATCCATCAGCCTGGTCTTCAGCTCGATTTGCTTCTTCTTCTTTTATCTTTTGAGCAGAGAATTAAGAGTAAAGAAGCTCAGAACCGGAAGCAGGTATTACAGTAGAGTACAGTGCATTGTTATTTACAAACACAGCGCAGGTTCTCTGCAACAGGTGAACGTAATTACACTCTCTGTGAACGCGCGCGCGCACTTGCTCTTCATCGCCAGCGCGCTCCCGGTGGAGTCACGTGACCAGGTGCACGCTTTCCCCCTGCAGTTAGTCCACTTTTACTGCCCCCTTATTGTTGATGTACAAACATTAGAATAATTATATCTCTATATAAAATCATCTCATCAGCGACCCCTTGAGTCTGTGTGTGTTACTGCATCAATCTGTTTGTGTCAATAAACTGGTCTCAAATATATGATAATATACTGTGTATGATATATATATATATATATATATATATATATATATATATATATATATATATATATATATTGTATTTAATAGAGCAAAGATCAGCATACAGTATTTAGTATCTCATGTACACACCACGTAATACCATCTAAATACAAACTAAACAATATTAACAAATCAACGCCAGGAGGCGCCATTAAGAAACAAGTAAGTAAATGACTGAAGCAACGAAGGAATGCAAACAAACAAATAAATAAACAAAATGTTTACCATATACTGAAGTATAATGACTACTAAAGAGTATAAAGAAGTGTATAAAGTATTGCAGTTTGTTGAAGTGTACTGAATACTGAAGTGTATGATTTAGTGCTCTTTACTACTTTGCATAAGTTTTGTCCAGTTCTTTGCAATGGACACTCTTCTCTCCTGCATTTAATGACACACTGTTTTATATAAAAACACAACATAATAAGCATTATTCTGGTGCACTAACCCTGAAAGGCCACTAGATGGAGAAGTCAGATCAGTAATGCAGGAGCCTGTAGATGACTGTCACTGTGTCATGTCAAATCTCATGTGAGACACGATAAGATGCATTTTTTAAGTCATGACAATAATTAATTATACAATAGATGATAGTTTATTGGCATTAGATCATTTGTAAGGATTTAGAACATAGACTCAGTTGTACTGTGCAACAGACATGAGAAACTTTCTCGCATCTATGTGGTCAACGTCATACTGCTATATTTGCACTTCCTGTGTGAGCTGTGAGTGTGTATATGATCTATAGAGTGTGTTCATTATGCGGCAAATCGGTAATATGGACCAATGCCCCAACCTCCATCACGTGGCATTGGTCTTAGAAATGCCCAGGCTCCCTGCAATGCCAGCACACAGATGCAGGCTTTACTCCCACACCTGTGGCACCAGATTCACACACCTGGGGGAGAGAAGAGACAGACACAAGGGAAGAGGGAGGGGGAATGAAAGCACAGATTCGGGAAACTGGTTTCCGAGAGGTTGGCCCTGGTTTTTATGGTGGGACAAGAAAGAAGAGAGAGAGAGAGAGAGAGAGAGAGAGAGAAAAAGAGAGAGAGAGAGAGAGAGAGAGAGAGAGAGAGAGAGAGAGAGAGAGAGCAAAAGAGAGAAGACAGGGGTTTGCCTTCCCCCAGATACACCACCAGATGTTCCTCTGCCAGCTGGACTGCCTGGTTGAGTGACGCCGCTCAGTGGCACTGGACCCACTCCACCATCCCTTCTGGAAGACAACCTGTTCCAACACCATGAGGTCGAGCACATCTTCCGAGCTGCGCCCATCAGACAGCAGCCACCTTTGCCAGGTGTCCCTGACCTTCTGGGTGAACACAAACAGGTGGTCAAGCTCGTGGACAGTCAGCAAGTGGAAACACTCTATTCAATTTAATTCAATTTTATTAAATTTTATTTGTATAGCGCATTTTACAACAGACATTGTCTCATAGCAGCTTTACAGAAATATCAACATGGTATACAGATATTAACAGTGTGAATTTATCCCAACTGAGCAAACCACTAAGTGGCGACGGTGGCAAGGAAAAACTCCCTAAGATGTTTAAAAGGAAGAAACCTTGAGAGGAATCAGACTCAGATGGGAACCCATCCTCATCTGGGTAACAACAGATAGCAAGAAATAGTACAGTATGGATGTATATGAAGTCTGTATGGCCTTAGGAGCTTCCACGTTGCATTTAGCATAACAGTATGGGAAGCACCTCCCGTGCGTGACCGGTTTCTGTAGCTTGTGTAAAATCATGCCTCTACTTAAAGGCCTGCCATGATCAGGTGACGTGGCAATCATCTATATAGCGCGTCGCATGATATATATATGGCACCTGTGAACCACGCAGCCAGCCTCCATTATCTTCAGCGAGACTGTATGTCGGTGGTTTGTGGAAAAGAAAAAGAAACGCTTCATTTATACTCAGTATTTCTCAATATCTCTCAAATTTTCTATCCCTTTTTAAGAAAAGTAAAGGAAAGAGTGAAAGAATGAGTGAGGGAAAATTCAGAGAGTGTGTTACGCCTTGCTCCCGTTTCATCACGGGAGGAGATGGACACGCTTTCTGTGTGAAGTGTTTGGGCGTAGCACATGCTACAGCAGCCCTCGAGGGGTCTGACTGTCAGCATTGTGAACGTTTCACGATTAGGCAACTACGCTCGCGGCTCGCTCTCTTCTCATCTGATGGGAGTTGGATTTCAGAGCCCCGTGGATCTGGGCCGGCCGCTGTCGAGGCAGCCAGCCGTCTCAGGTCCTGGGGTTCTTGTATGGATTTGGAAGAGGAGCCTGAGACGAGCGCAGCTCTATCTCTTGTTCTGTCTCCCGGGTCCGGCTCTCCGCCTGACTTTAGAGCTTGCGTTACGATTCCTCCTTCCCCTATGCAAAGCCAAAACACCCTCGCTGACTCCGAGGAGTCGGTAGAGGGCGCCATTGCACCAATAACTGACAGAAGCTCTCAGGCATATAAAGAGCTGCTTGAGGTGATCACTAAGGCTGTTCAGAAGTTGAATCTAGACTGGCCTGGGGAAGAGGAAGTGACTCGTAGCAGGCTGGATGAGTGCTTCCTCTCCAGTGAAAATAAACACAAAGCTCCCTCACACCACAGAAAACTCCCATTTTTTCCATAAGTGCATGATGAAATATCATGCTTCTGGAGAAAACCTTAAACTAGCCGTGTTTATAACCCTGCAAAGTCTGATTACTCAGCCATCATGGGATGTGAGCAGCATGGCTATGCGGTGATGCCAAAGGTGAAGGAGGTGCTTGTGAGCCACCTCTCTCCATCTACGGCAGGTAATTTAGGGAGGCCAACTTTACCGTCTAAGCCATGTAAAGCCACTTTGGGGTTGGTGGGCAAAGCCTATGCGGCAGCGGGTCTTGCTTGTGGGTCCCGGCATACAATGGCAGTGTTGCAGGCCTACCAAGTAGACCTGCTGAGTGAGCTAGATACTGGTGAGGGAATTGGGCCAGAGGCAGTGGCAGAGCTGTGCCGCGCCACAGATTTATCTCTTCGGGCGACCAAACAAACAGCTCGTCTTATTAGCCGTTCAATGGGTAGCCTGGTTGTGGCGGAGAGGCACCTATGACTCAACCTGTCAGGGATGGGGGACAAAGATAAGGTCTCCTTGCTGAATGCCCCTGTTGAACCTTCCGGTCAATGCCATCGTCGACAGGTTTCGCGATGCAAAACAGCAAATGGCAGCGTTCAGCCAGTTCCTTCCCTGTCGCGTCGAATTCGCACGGGCATCCATGAGTGGAGCCCGGGCCATTGCTGGTGCGAGGGAGATGCAGAAGACGAGTGTGGCGGCTCGCCTCCCCCCGCAGAAAGCCAAGGTGACCGGTCGGCCACAGCCACAGCCTGCTAGGAGGCCTGATCTAAGAATGATCATAAAAGCAAAGCAGGCAAGGAAGGAACGGTCCTGATGGGTCACGGAGGGACATATCAGGGGACATGAGGCTGCCAGGACAACCAGCCCCCAGTGCTACTGTAGGGCCTGCCCTGGCCGAGGCCATCCCACGTTTTCAATCTTCTCTGGTCAGCGAGCTGTCACAGGGCGACAAAAATCTGATGCTTTCCCTAAAAGCCGTAGTAGCGTGGAAACTACTGCCAAATGTGTCCCCATGGGTTCTGTCTACCATAGAATAGGGTTACCGGGTCCAGTTCAGATCTCGACACCCCCGATTCAGAGGTGTGCTCACCACATTTGTCAGCACAGAGCAGAGCCCAACATTAGCACAGAAAATAAGTTCCCTTTTGGACAAAGGGGCCATAGAACATGTACCCCATTCACTAAGGGAGGGAGGTTTTTACAGCCGGTCTTTCCTGGTCCGCAAAAAAGATGGGAGTATGCGGCCAATTTTGGTTTGCATTTGGAGAAAACACATACCAATTTCGGGTTCTTCCCTTTGACCTAGCTTTATCCCCTCGCACCTTCACAAAGTGCATGGATGCTGCTCTGGCTCCCTTGCGACTCCGGGGCATCCATGTACTAAACTACCTGGATGACTGGTTAATTCTAGCATGATCCAGGGAACAGGCGGTTCAACATCGATATGTTGTTCTCGCCCACATGAGGAGCTTGGGGCTCAGGTTGAACCTCAAGAAAAGTATACTTTCTTCAGTGCAGAGGACAACCTTTCTAGGGGTTATATGGGATTCTACTACGATGAGGGCGTTTCTATCCCCAACATGCGTACAATCGATCAACTATCAACTTTGAGCAAGATAAAGTGAGGTCTGGTCATCCCCTCCAGCCTTTACGAGAGGCTGTTGGGCCTTATGGCAGCAGCAGCCAACGACATACCATTGGGCCTATTGCACATGAGACCGTTTCAGTGGTGGCTGAAAAGTCGGGGGTTTCATCCGAGGATGAAACCGCTGAGAGTAATCAGAGTCATGTGGCGATGCCTACATGCTCTGAGTGTTTGGAGGTGCCCACAATTCCTAGCCTTGGGTCACATTCTAGGGGCGTCCCCTTACTGCAAGACGGTAATGACAGGCGCGTCCCTCCCAGGCTGGGGCACAGTCTTAAATGGCTGTCCAGCTCATGGTCTTTGGAGCGGCCCTCATCTGAAGTGGGATATAAATCTCCTTGAGATGCGGGCCGTATTCCTAGCACTGAAATTCTTTCTCCCTCAGTTGAGAGGTCACAGTGTGCTAGTTGTGTCAGACAACACAGCTGTGGTCTCATATATCAACAACCAGGGAGGGTTACGTTCACGCCCCCTGTTCAGGCAGGCGCAACTAATCCTCCTCTGGCCAGAGGGCAAGTTCTTGTCAGTGAGTGCAATGTACATTCCGGGCAGTCGAAATGTAGGGGCAGACATCCTGTCGAGGCAGGGGCTGAGGCCCGGGGGGTGGAGGATACATCCACAAGTGGTAGAGTCCATATGGCAGAGGTTCGGTCAAGAGGAAGTGGATGTGTTTGCTTCCGAGGAGACAACACAATGCCCGGTGTGGTTCGCCCTCTCTCCTCCTGCTCCATTGGGGCTGGATGCCATGGTGCACACGTGGCCGAGGTCACATCTATATGCTTTCCCCCTGATTGCTCTGCTCCCACAAGTTCTAGCGAGAGTTCGCCAAGACTGTCTACGTTTGCTGCTAGTAGCACCTTATTGGCCAGCTCAAATATGGTTCTTGGAGATAATGTCCCTGCTCGACGACACTCCTTGGGAGATTACCATCCGCAGGGACCTACTGTCTAAAGCCGGAGGGATGATCTATCATCCTCTGCCAGAACTATGGAAAATGTACGTCTGGCCCTTGAGGGGCACCAGCTCATATATTCTGTTCTCACAACTGAGGTTGTAGAGACCATGTTATATGCTAGAGCACCATCCACAAGGAAATTGTATGCGCTCAAGTGGCGGCTTTTTGTCTTGTGGTGTGAGGAACGTCAGTTAGACCCAGTGAATTGTGCAATAGCTACAGTCCTGGAATTTCTGCAAGGACGTTTCTCAGCAGGGTTGGCTCCTTCTACAATCAGGGTTTATGTGGCCGCCGTTTCAGCCAGCCATGCCCCTGTTGATGGAGCCTCTGTGGGGCAGCATCCTTTAACTTCGAGGTTCATGCGGCGTGGTGTCAGACGGTTAAGTACCTTCCTGGGACCTTTCTGTGGTCTTGGAAGGTCTGTTGGGAGCCCCATTTGAGCCCTTAGAATCAGCCTCTGAGAAGCTTTTGACACTAAAGGTAGCTCTTCTACTGGCCCTGACACCTCTCAAGCGAGTGGAACATCTACAAGCTCTCTTGGTTGCGCCCCCCGCCTTGACTTCGCCCCTGGACTGGCCAAGGCCTTCCTGTATCCTAGGCCGGATTATATTCCTAAAGTGCCTACATCAGCTGCCCACCCTGTGGTGTTACAGGCCTTCAGCCCTCCTCCGTTCCTCACACCGGAACAAGAGAGGATGCACCTGCTGTGTCCAGTAAGGGCCCTCTGTACTTACGTCCACCGCTCCGGCCAGTGGCATCAGTCAGAGCAGCTGCTGGTCTGCTTTGGTGGCGACAGTAGAGGTGATGCTTTGTCAAAGCAGTGCATCTCTACTTGGATAGTGGAAGAAATCTCTAATGCTTATGAGGCGGTGGTCTCGCCACGCCTCTAGGCATAAGAGCTCATTCCACTAGAGCGGTCGCCTCCGCGAAGGCTTTGTCGAAAGGGGTACCCTTGCACGATGTGTATGTGGCCGCAGTGTGGTCTACTCCACACACGTTCATTCGTTATTACAGCCTGGATATTCATTCCACCCTGGGCTCGAGTGTCTTGCAGTGACCCTCGGGCTTGGGTATTTTTTAACAGGCCGTACCCTCGGTATGACGGAGTGGGTATTCCTGTTCCCATACTGTTATGCTAAATACAACGTCGAAGTTCCCTTTGAAAGGGAACGCTGGGGTTACGTATGTAACCCTGTTCCCAGAGAAGGGAACAAGACGTTGCATAGCATTGTCATACCAGGGCAGGCCTGTGAATTGTGTCTTCGCTTCAGATAATAGAGGCTGACGGCGTGGTTCACAGGTGCCATATATATATCATGCGACGCGCTTAATTGCCACATCACCTGATCATGGCAGGCCTATAAGTAGAGGCATGATTTTACACAAGCTTCAGATACCGGTCACGCGCACAAGGCGCTTCCCATACTGTTATGCTAAATGCAACGTCTCGTTCCCTTCTCAGGGAACAGGGTTACATACGTAACCCCGACGTTTCTCTCTGTAGTGGTTTTATTCCTAGTTAATTTTGCTACCATGTTGAAAAGGAATCTAGAATTGTTTTTGTTATCTTCGATTAAGCTCGAGAAATAGATTTTTCTAGCTCCACTAAGAGATTTTCTATATTTCAGTAGACTCTCCTTCCATGCTGTTTGAAATATCACCAGTTTGGTTTGACGCCATTTACGTTCTAATTGTCGAGATGTCTGTTTTATGGTTCGCGTTTGATCATTATACCAGGGTGCTAATTTTTTCTCTCTAATTATTTTTCTTTTGAGTAGAGCCACAATATCTAGCGTGTAGCGGAGTGTTGACTCCAAGCTTTCAGTCACCTGATCGAGTTCTATGGGATCTGATGGTGAGCCAAATCTAATTGATGTTTCTGCGAGGTTATTTATGAAGCTCGGTGCAGTAGCTGATGTGTAGGTATGTTTAACGCGGCGAGGTGGAAATATTATGATCGATATGTATTATGAATGAGATAAGATAATGGTCTGAAAGAACTTCAGACTGTGGAAGAATTACAATATTTTCTATACATAGTCCTTATGTTAGTATGAGGTCTAGAGTGTGACCACCATTATGAGTAGGCCCAATTACATTCTGATTAATCCCTAGTGAATTTAAGTTGGGCACAACCGCTATTCTTAGAGGGTCTTCCAGGTTATCAAAATGAATATTAAAATCTCCGATGATTAATGCTTTATCTACAGACACAACCAGGTTTGAGAAAGTCTGCAAATTCTCTAAGAAATTCAGAATATGGACCTGGGGGTCTGTAAATAATAATTAGAGGAATTTACTTATTTTTTGTGGCTACATAGTTTACACTGGTATAAAGAATTTCAAAAGAATTAATTTTATGACTAGGTTTTTGTGTGACGACTAGATTTTGACTATGGATGAGACCAACACCTCCTCCTCTACCAGTTGAACAAGGCTGATGTTGTCACGGTTCTCCCTTGAAGCAACATGCTCTCGCGCGGTTGCGCATGCGTGTTGTGACATTTAAACATGTGCTCTTTGTTTTTGTTTCTGTCATTGGCTGGGAGGGCACGTGTGTTTTGTGTATGTTCGTCATGACCCCGCCCCGTGTCTCTCGTAGGTTGGATCCCCACGTGTGTCTGTATTGCTTTCACCTGGAAGCCATTTAAGTTAATTCACAGACAATTCAAGGATCACGTTCCTTGTTAGTTATAGTTCACGCTGGGTTATCCGCTCCCAGATCATTGTCTTAGCTCACGTTCATGTTTATGCGCATGTTTGTTTCTCGACGCCGTTTTCCATGCCACATTGTTGATATCTGCCTTGCCCCAAGGCATTTATGCCTGTATGCTGTTCGCCTGACCTTCGCTTGTTTTCTGACTACGCCTTTGGATTACGTTTTGGATTTGTCTGCCTGCCTCTTGTAAATAAACTACACTCATTCTTAAGTGCGCTTACCTCCTTCCTTCATCCGCTCCGTCACGACTTGTGACAAAAATTAACCGCCGTAAACATGGAGGTAGCACGAGAACGGCGAGGACGCCGAACCCAAAACAGCACGCCCAAGATTCCCACCTTGGATTCCATGAGCTTCGCACAGAGTACTTTCGAGCACATGCCTGCGCGGTGTGATGGCCTGGGTTACCCGGATTATTTCGCGATGGAATGTCAGCAATATTTCGCCAGCCTGTGTGACCCGAAACCACCAGTAGGACAATTTAGCCTGTTCATCATGTCTCGCTTTTTGGGTTTCACTCGCACGTGGGCACTACAGATGGTGGCTGAGAGGCCCGGGGTGCTGGAGGATATTCGGCTGTTTTTTGAGCAGTTTTTTGAGGAATTCTGAGAACCAGGGCAAAAGAATGACCTGGATAAAGTGCTGCGGGAAGGTAATGGGAGGACTCATGCAGAGCCTCTTCTCCACGTGTACTATGAAAGGGCGAAACAGAGAGGGGAGAAGGGCAGAGAAAGCTACAGTCAAAGTTCCAGCCACGCCACGCCTCTCGCTCCAGTCACAGCCACACCTCCCGCTCCAGTCACAGCCATGCCTCTCGCTCCAGCCACAGCCATGCCTATCGCTCCAGCCCCTGCCATGCCTCCGGCCCATGTCCCGGTCCAGACCAAGCCACAAGTCCACGTTACCGCACATCCTGCTAAACAGAATCCATTCATCTCCAAGTCTGCCGACCCAATTAACAAAATTCCGCTCACAGCCAAGTTCCAAGTTCAAGCTCCAGTCACAGCCAAGCCTCAGGTTCCAGTTGTAATCACGCAGAGTAAGAAGGAAATGGTGGAAAAAATGTGCAGGATGCAGTTGGAGTTGGAGAGTTTGAGCAGCACTCTGTCTGAAATGGAGAAGAAATGCATCGAAGCTACTAAATAATGCTCATCCATGGAGTTGCAACTACAGGAAACACAGGTTTTGCTGCAAGAGGAGACACTCCGGAAAAGGGTTCTGAGCATTTGGCTCTGTCGACTAGAGGACGAACGAAACCAACTAAAGCAGCTTCTGGAGGAGGAGAAGGATAGAAGGAAAAGTGCAGAGACCCAGCTTCACCAAGTCCAGACTCAGTCACAAACTCACAGCGTCCAAGTCCAGACTCAGTCACAAGCTCAGAGCATCCAGGTCCAGACTCAGTCTCAAGCTCACGACGTCCAAGTCCAGACACAGTCTCAAGCTCACAGCGTCCAGCTCCAGACTCAGTCTCAAGCTCACAGCATCCAAGTCCAGACTCAGTCTCAAGCTCACGACACCCAAGTCCAGACACAGTCTCAAGCTCACAGCGTCCAGGTCCAGACTCAGTCTCAAGCTCATAGCATCCAAGTCCAGACTCAGTCTCAAGTTCACGACATCCCAGTCACAGCCAAGCCTCACGTCCCCTTGGTAATCGCTCAGAGTAAAAAGGAGTCACGTCGACAGGAGGGGGAATCTGGGGTCGGGGCTGAGACCGGCTCCCACCCTCCCTCCCCGTTTTTGATGCTCGCTCAGCCTCCACGTCCTGCTGGGGACGCCGCTCAGCCTCCCTGCTCTGCTGGGGACGCCACTCAGCCTCCCTGCTCTGCTGAGGACGCCGCTCAGCCTCCCTGCTCTGCTGAGGACGCCGCTCGGCCTCCACATCCGGCTGAGGACATCGCTAGGCCTTCCTGCTCGTCTGTGGACGTCGCTCGGCCTTCCTGCTTGGCTGAGGTCGTCGCTCCGCCTTCCTGTTCGGCTGAGGTCGTCGCTCCGCCATCCTGCTTCGCTGGGGACATCGCTCTGCCTCCATGCTCCGCGGAAGACGTCGCTCCTTGTGTCGCTCCCCCTTCCTGCTCCACGGAGGACATCACTCCACCCCTGGGCTCAACGGAGGGCATCGTTCCTCCCTTGAGCCTCACGGAGAACTTCGCTCCTTCCCCTGGCCTCGCGGAGAACCTCACTCCCCCCTGGAGCCTCGCGGAGAACCTTGCTCCCCACTGGAGCCTCGCGGAGAACCTCGCTCCCCCTGGAGCCTCACGGAGAACTTTGCTTCCCCCTTGAGCCTCGCGGTGAACTTCGCCGGAAACATCATGCGGTTTCCTGGCTCTGCTTGGGACATTCAGCCCAGGGGCCCGGGGCCGCCGGTGATATGGGATGTTTCATGGCACTTCGGGAGGAGTGCCTTTGGGGGGGAACTCTGTCACGGTTCCCCCTTGAAGCAGCATGCGCGATTGCGCATGCGTGTTGTGACATTTAAACATGTGCTCTTTGTTTTTGTTTCTGTCATTGGCTGGGAGGGCACGTGTGTTTTGTGTATGTTCGTCATGACCCCGCCCCGTGTCTCTCATAGGTTGGATCCCCACGTGTGTCTGTATTGCTTTCACCTGGAAGCCATTTAAGTTAATTCATGCCGGCTTATATACTACGCACCGTACTACACACAGCGCGGTTAATTAAACATAGTATCACGTTCCTTGGTAGTTATAGTTCACGCTGGTTTATCCGCTCCCAGATCATTGTCTTAGCTCACGTTCATGTTTATGCTCATGTTTGTTTCTCGACCCTGTTTTCCGTGCCACGTTGTTGATATCTGCCTTGCCCCAAGTTTATGCCTGTATGCCGTTCGCCTGACCTTCGCTTGTTTTCTGACTATGCCTTTGGATTACGTTTTGGATTTGTCTGCCTGCCTCTTGTAAATAAACTACACTCTTCTTAAGTGTGCTTACCTCCTTCCTTCATCCGCTCCGTCATGACTTGTGACAGATGTACATTACTGTATCCAGGAGGACTGGCTTCATTTAATGCTATGTACTCATTTGGTTTAATCCAAGTTTCCGTTAAACACATTAAATTAAATTCCTGATCGGTAATGATGTCATTAACAATAAGAGCCTTCGATGCAAGAGATCTAATGTTTAACAGTCTTAGCTTCAGATCAAAAGTGCTGACTGTGCATTCAATATGATTTAATTTTATGTAAATTAGTTTATGAAGACAGACTTTCTGAGATTTTCTATATATTTGTATAGCTCGGGGAACAGACACGTTCTCCATAGTATGTATAGAGTAAACACTGATCGTCCTGTTCAAGGGTACCGCCGACCCATTGCAAAATCACCCATTTATGTCTGGGTAATCCAGCATCTTGGTGACCTGCAGCTGCTGGGCAGCAAGTTGGGCTTCTCCGATCAGGATCGGCAACAGGCAGGCCGGCGACTGGGCAACGGGCAAGCCCCACACTTCCCAGGAGCGTTCATACATCTCCAAGGATGTTTCAGAGTCATCCTCCATTTCTATCTTAGCTCTGGTGAGTGTGACATCTGCCTGCAGAAAGAAGTAATGTCCTGAGTCCTCATTATTGTGGTTTTATAAAAAAGCTGATAAACAAAACATCTACAGCTTATAAAATATACAAGTCAGGGGGCAAAATATGTAGATATCTTGTTATTATTTCAGTGGAAAAATGAATAAGTGTTTCTCTACATTTCTGAGGCAGCTGTCATGACAGAACCACTCCCACCCCCCCAAAAAGCACCACTGTTGGATTGGCAGAAAACACTCGCTCCCCCGGTGGTCTTTACAGCCCCTTAGGTCCCGAGGCAGGGCATTGTCCAACAGATAGCAAACTCTTCAAGGAGCCGAGGGGCAAGCATGAGGTTAGGGCAGTAGACAGCACCCAGGCATGGGAAGCAGAGGCTGGCATATTGACATCCTAGTCAAAACAGGGAAGAAAAGCAGAGCTCATGGTCGCACTGGGAGGCGGAGCAACTTCATCAGCTGAACGAACAGGGATGCTGTGCTCTGTCCTCAGATGAGCAGGGAGGCTGAACGACATTCTCCGTCGACTTGGCATGCTGGACGAGATCCACAGTGGTTGAGGGAGGGTGGGAGATGGTTCCAGCCAGGTTGGAAGGCTTCACTTGGCATACTCCATGACGGGGTATATCATGCCGAGCCATTCCCGATTGTTTTTACTTAGGGAGAATTTTCAATCTTTCTCCCACCTCAGCATTTCCTTTTCATAAAAGGCCTCTTGGATTCTGAAAAGATCTGCTGCATCCATGTTGAAGTCTTACGTTGTGTCATGATTTCAAGGCAGAGACAGACGTAAGTGGAGATTATAATTTTAATTATTAACAAAGCAAAACACAAAAAAAGAACTATGAACAGACAGCAAAACACAGAGGCAAAGAATAACCATGAACAAAGACCATAAACACAGACAACGGTAAAGGAAGACAAATGTAAGACAAGGAATGCAGTGCAAACTGTGGCTTTACACACATAGGTGCTCATTAACATGACTTGATGCAGGTGGTCATGTGACTGTGATGCAGTGAAGTGCAATGGATGCTGGGAACTGTAGTTCAGAGTTCCTTCTCTGATATACATGACAAAGGTTCATAGTATTATGACTTACCAGAAAAGCTTGTTAAATGTGTGGTTTTGCAGGGACATACAGAGCCGAGGACACTTACAGGGTATTTCCAGCTTGCTATAGAAATCTTTTTGGAGTGGGGGACAGGGTCATTTGTGGCACAATCCTGTACCATGTTATGTTGTTCAAAAGACATGAGAAACTAAATTTGCACTTCCCGTGTGAGCACTTCCTGTAAAGGTGTGAATGAAGTAATGTAATAAATGTGCAGTGTGTGACCTATAGAGAGTGTTCATTATGATCAGACTCGGTGCAGCAGTTGGTCAGTGTGTGTTTAGCTCTAATTCTCTCTTTGGATTAATGTGTGTGTTTGGGTCCTCAGTCAGAATGCAGGTGTGTTTTCTTCTCTTCCTTATACAGCTTCATGTCACTGAAGGTGAGTCTGCTTCTCTCTCTCTCTCTCCCTCTCTCTCTCTCTCTTTCTCTCTCTCTCTCTCTCTCTCTCTCTCTCTCTCTCATTTTTAATAACGTTGGTAAATGTGTGTAAGAGTTTATAATTTAATACCTTTAAAGCATGACATCATGCAGTAATCTTATGTATGATATGGAAATGTAAAGTGCGCACTGAACTACTGAAATTATTTGGGTGATTTTTTGGAGTTTTTCTGTTTTATATGAAACCAAATATAAATATACACATGAGAAAATGTTCATTATGTAACTTTTATAAAATGTACTTTGCACGTATTAAATAAGAACTTCCTGCAAGAGCTTTATTAATCCCCGCCCATGTCCTGGGTTCATGTAGAACCCTGAGTCTCTTTCATCATGATTGGTGTTCTGGTTGTTCCTGTCTCGTCCCCCTACAGTTTCCTCTTGCTCTCTCATTGGCTGTTACTCATGTCTCAAACATGCTTGTACCACTGACGTGTGAACTGTTCACAGAATATGTGGATGATGTCAGTAAACTGCTTACCCGTGTGGTGTGTTCACACCGTCACTTCCTTCACCAGCAGTCGTCCTCTTCGGTGGTGTGTCACTAAAATAGAAGCGAGTTTATCTGTTCAGAGGAAAATACATGCAGAGTTTCAGTGTCTCAGAGTAACACAAGATAAAATCAGACTAGCCATGTTGTAGCTTTTAGATCTTTATATCATATATATTTTTATCACAACCCCAATTCCGAAAAAGTTGGGACAGTATGGAAAATGTTAATGAAACAAAGAGGAGTGATTTGTAAATGTACTTTGACTTGTATTTGATGTTTTACACATAGTTGATCAACTGCATAGTTATTTTTAATTTAACGTTTATTTCGAAATTGATGCATGCAACACGTTCAAATAAAGTTGGGACAGGGGCCATTTAGGACTAATAGCGATGTGAGAAGTTCAAATGAGAAGGTGATGTGAAACAGGTGAGTCAATCGTCTAATCATAGTATATAAGAAGCCTTGAAGCTTCTTGAACATTCCCCAAAGACAAACCAGTAGGATTTTGGGCATTTCACCTTCTACAGTGTACAATATAATTAAAAGATTCAAGGAATCCGGTCAAATCTCAGTGCGTAAAGGGCGAGGCCGAAAACTGCTTCTGAAGGAGAGTGATCTCCGATCCCTCAGACGTCACTGTATTAAACTGTCATGAGTCTGTAATAGAGATCCTGACATGGGCTCGGGAATACTTTGGTAAAC
The DNA here is from genome assembly GCA_012411365.1 of Ameiurus melas. Taxonomy (NCBI): domain Eukaryota; kingdom Metazoa; phylum Chordata; class Actinopteri; order Siluriformes; family Ictaluridae; genus Ameiurus; species Ameiurus melas. The sequence goes on from CM022753.1 coordinate 3,887,586, forward strand.
CTTTATCAGTCGACACCATTTGCCGCTGCATCCACAGACACAATTTAAGGCTTTACTATGCAAAGCAGAAGCCATACATCAACACTGTCCAGAAGCTCCGCCCACTTCTCTGGGCTCAGTCTCATCCGAGATGGACAGTAGCACAGTGGAATCAAGTTTTGTGGTCCAACGAGTCGACATTTCAAATAGTTTTTGACAAAACAGCCGTCATGTTCTCTGGGCCAAAGAGGAAAAGGACCATCTAAGCTGTTATCAGCGTCAGGTCCAAAAGCCAGCGTCTGTTATAGTATGGTGATGGGTCAGTGTCCATGGCATGGGTAACTTACACATCTGTGAGTGCAGCATTAATGCTGAACGATATGTAGACATTTTGGAGCAACATTTACTGCCATCCAGAGCAGGACAACGCCAAACCACATTCTGTCTGGATTACAAGCGCATGGTTGCATAAGCAGAGAGTGCGGGTGCTAGCATGGCCTGCAGCAGTCCTGACCTGTCTCAGATTGAGAATGTGGTGCATTATGAACCACAAAAATAAGGCAATGAAGGCCTTGTACAGTTGCACAGCTGGAGAAATGCATAATGGATAAATGTGGAAATATTCCATTTGTTAAACTTAACCAACTGGTGTCTTCACTCAGCGTCTAAATGTTTAATAAGTGTTATAAAAAGAAAAGGTGATGTTACACAGCGGTAAACAGTCGACCGTCCCAAATTTTTTAGAGTGTGTTGCAGTCATCAAATTTGAAAGGAGTGTTTTTGGAAAAATCAAAGAAGAAAAATAATTAATTCACAAAGTAAACCATCATTTAATGTGTTAATAAAGTGTTTTCAATACAGTACAGAGTGAACTGAATTATCATATGATTCACTTTATCAAGACCTGCAGGACATCGATCCTGCATATAGTTATGTCCTTCAGAATATTCCTGTAGTTTTTTTTTTGTTTGTTTAAGAGGATTTCTAAAAAAGAATAAATTAACACTCCATCTCAGATACTGACTTCTGACCATTTAGAGCTTTTTAACGGTTTACATTTTCATGTAACTGAGTTGTGAACATTAATAAGATGAGGACATTAATAAGATGAGGATGTTAGTGAGTTGTGGACATTAATAAGATGAGGACGTTAGTGAGTTGTGGACATTAATAAGATGAGGATGTTAGTGAGATGTGGACATTAATAAGATGAGGATGTTAGTGAGTTGTGGACATTAATAAGATGAGGATGTTAATGAGATGTGGACATTAATAAGATGAGGACATTAGTGAGATGAGGACATTAATAAGATGAGGATGTTAGTGAGTTGTGGACATTAATAAGATGAGGATGTTAGTGAGATGTGGACATTAATAAGATGAGGATGTTAGTGAGTTGTGGACATTAATAAGATGAGGATGTTAATGAGATGTGGACATTAATAAGATGAGGACATTAGTGAGATGAGGACATTAATAAGATGAGGATGTTAGTGAGTTGTGGACATTAATAAGATGAGGATGTTAATGAGTTGTGGACATTAATAAGATGAGGATGTTAGTGAGATGTGGACATTAATAAGATGAGGACGTTAGTGAGTTGTGGACATTAATAAGATGAGGATGTTAGTGAGTTGTGGACATTAATAAGATGAGGATGTTAGTGAGATGTGGACATTAATAAGATGAGGACGTTAGTGAGTTGTGGACATTAATAAGATGAGGACATTAGTGAGTTGTGGACATTAATAAGATGAGGATGTTAGTGAGATGTGGAGTTGGAGGTCGTCTGTAGTTCTGTAGAGTTTCTGCAGATGGTGAACTGCTCATTAACAGATCATTAACTGGTGTGTTTCTACAGGCTGCACACTGGAAGGAAACCGAGAGACAAAAGAGATCACTGCATACACAGGAGGCTCAGTACTGCTGTCCTGCTCCTGCACTGACCTCCACACCAAACCTTGGACACTCACATGGAGGAATCTAACAAATGGAAATGACTGGGTAGAGATATCTCCTGAGAGTGAGCAGTACAAAGACAGATTTCAGCTGGTTAATGATCTCTCTTCAGGAAATCTCTCTCTGCTCATATCACACCTGACTGAAGAGGATGGAGGAGATTACATGTGTATTAAAGGGAGTGAATTCAGAGACTTCAGACTCACTGTTAAAGGTAAATGATTCATTTTTATTCACAATGCTACTTCAGTGATAATCTCAGGACAGATTAATCTGATGATGTAACAGCAACGCAATATGTTGATGTTTGTTCATTCTCCAGGTTGCACACTGAATCGTCAGAGAGAGTATGTGACTGGATACGTGGGACAGTCTGTCCTTCTGCCCTGCTCCTGCTCTGAACTACAAGCCAAACCACACACATTCAGATGGCAATTTTTACAACATCACATAGAAATCTTCCCAAAGGACGAGACAAATCGCTACACAGACAGAGTTCAGATCTTTAATGATCATCTTCCAGGAAATCTCTCTCTACTCATATCACACCTGACTGTAGAGGATGGAGGATGGTACAGGTGTACGATCAGCAACACAGACTTTAGAGATGTCTTAGTCAGAGTAAAAGGTAAAATGACCTTCTGTATTTAAACTATATGTGAAGATGACTACAGTCTGTCTAAATAAATGAAATATTTTAATGAATATGACCTTTCAGCTTTCCAACTGATGCCTAATAATATTATATTATATATAATATTATAATATTTGAACTACATCATAGAATATGAGTGATTTAGATTTAAAAGTATATCATTTATAGTTTTATTGTCACGTATGGCGAATGGAGGCCGAAGCAATTGCAGATTTTTTAAACATTTATTTTAAACACACGAATTACGAAACAAAAACACTAGGACAACCGGGCATAACACTGTGGCAAGAAACAAACACGGACACAGAAGTGACGTGAGTCTATAACAACGAAAGACCCCAAAAGAGTGCAGACAAAGACTATATATACACATTGGTGCTAATTAACAAAAACGTGAGTCAGGTGCATGTGGTCAGGTGGTGTAGTGCAGTGGCTGATGGGACTTGAAGTCCCGGGTTTCCGGATACGTGACATTTATACCTGATTCTCACATGCTTTTGAAGCCTGCTTCAAGATGACTCCAATGTGCAGCTAAGGAAATGAAAGCTCTTTAATAAATATTTGAACTATTACTGTATAAGAAAATGATGTTGAGTAAATATTAAATCTTAATGTCAAACAGTGCAACGTAAAATAAGAAATAAAAATGTAAGAATCAGATGTGAAAAGTTTCTGCTCCGTGTTCTGCCCCTCGTCTGGGTTTGTGTTTATGATTATAGATGATCCGAGTGTGTGTTCTGACCCGCTTTCACTTCTCACTACGATTCCTGGATTGTCTTTAATAAAGAACACACTGAGTTTACACACTTGTGTCCTGCCTTCACTCACTGCACATCACACTCTTTATTTATAACTTATTAAACCTTTCTCTCCTTGCAGACGCAACAACAAGACCTTCAACATCCAGACCAGTGATCACAACAACTTCACCTAATCCTGAACCAGGTACCACACACCACTGATACACACTGGAATGAAAAGTCTTTGTGAGTACGTTAGTACATCAGCTCACAGCAAGAAACACACACTAACTTTATGTGGTCTTTCACTTCCTGTACGTGTCACAACAAAAGCTACAAAACCAACCCCAGTGGTCAATGACAACACAACCGCACACTCTGAAACATCTTCTGAAACAGGTAATGATCAATACACTGCATTATCTTCTGTTCATTTAAGATGTACTTACTGTGTTACATCATTATTAATTTGTGTAATTATGTTATGTGAAGACTGGATATAGGGAGAATTGTATCTTCTGTTAAGAAATTCCACACAAACGACACATCTAAAAACCCCTTATCACTCATTCTTTCAAACTTTTACACTTTCCATCAGTGTCTCCTTTAAATGTGTAAAATTCAGTGTAACACATGTAAACAGTGTTAAGGTAATGTTCTGACTGATATTGATGACGTCTCTCCAGAGCGTCTTCCCTTCGTCCCCTTCGCCGTGGTGACTGTGATCTTTCTGCACATTATCGTGGCTGTGTTCTATTGCAGAACCAGAAAGAAAGGTACCAACACTTTCAAGCTCTTGTAATCTTACTACTTTGTGGACATTTATCCTCCACTTCCCCGCCATTTTATCTGCATGAACGTAGCTTTTCTTGTTGATTTTACTCTCCAGGTCCTGATAGAGTTCATTACAGCAGAGCTGATGGAGATGGAGCAGTGAGTCTGCAGTAGAGAAGAACTCAATCAGCTGATCCATCAATACATTAATAAACAGATTTATTCATAAATAGTCCTGCATAAATAGTTCTGTAAATACCGTAGCTTCATTTTTTATTCACGATTTGTTCTTTCCAACCTTTTAGACTTTCAGCTTTCCATTTTATGCCTAATAATAATTGAACTACATCATAGAATATGTGAGGTTTAGATTTAAAAGTATATCATTTATAGTTTTATACCTGATTCTCACATGCTTTTGAAGCCTGCTTCACTTTCACAATATTTAATCATTAAAAACTAGCCACATTGTATTTTTCCCCTCAGAAAATATTGTAATGTTCTCGGTCCTGTATTGTAAATGTGATCAGAACTGATGTATTCTGACGAACACTGGTGCGCTTTCCTTTTTTACTTTTAAAATGAAATACAATTTCCAGAAAACCACTTTTTTGTGTATTTTAGCATTATTTTACACCAAATGTGCCAGAATAAATACACCTGTGTCACATAAATGATTGAAAACAACTTTCTTACCATTGATCAGCTTCATCAGTGGAGTCCATCTTCTTCTGCAAAGCCGGATGTCCAGTCCGTCTCCCAAAACCTGAGTGAGTGATACAGACAGAGACAGGGAGAGACAGACATGTAGAACAGTTGTGGATGGGCGTGGCTTATCTGCAGTGAAACAAACATGAGAAACTGCTATATCTGCACTTTCTGTAGTAGCTGTGAGTGTGATCTACAGAGTCTGTTCATTATGTGGCACATCAAGGATCTGGACCAATGACCCCACCTCAATCAAGTGGCATCTTAGAAATGCTAATGCTCCCCGCAATGCCAGCACACTGGCCAAGGATTTACTCCCACACCTGCAGCCACAGATTCACCCACTTGGGGGAGAGAAGAGACAGACACAGGTGGAGAGGGAGGGACAGCAAGGGTTTGAGGAAATGGTTTTGGGGTGTTGGCCCTGGTTTTCATGGTGGGATGAGAAAGAGAAAGAAAGAGAGAGAGAGAGAGAGAGAGAGAGAGATTGCCTGCCCCCAGATGATCCTTTGCCAGCTGGACATCCTGGTTGAGTGACACCTCTTGGTTCTGGGTGAACACAAATAGGCGACCAAGCTCATGGATAGTCAGCAAGCACAAGTGCTGATGGTCCTGATCAGGGGTACGGTCGAAAAATCACCCATTTTTGGACCGGGTCATCCAGCATCTCGGTGCAAGTTGGGCTTCTCCAATCAGGATCAGCAACAAGCAGGCCACCGACTGGGCAACAGGCCAGCCCCACGCCTCCGAGGAGCGTTCATACGGCTCCAAGGATGTTTCAGGGTTGTCCTGCAGTTCTATCTTCACTCTGGTGAGTGTGATCTCTGCCTGTGGGGAGTGGTAATGTCCTGAATCCTCATTACTGTGGTTTTATGAAATAAAGCTGATAAAGAAAACATCTACAGCTTGGAATCAATCTGGACGAAGACACACCTCCGATGACCTCGTAATTACGCAGGTCTGGAACATTCCACAGCCACAAGTACAAATGTGTATCGGCGCAGTGTAATTCACTGTTAATTGTAATTCTGTTTAGAGATTATTCTTTCCGTTGTAAATCTGCATGGCTCATGTGATGACATCGATGCTCTGATTCTTCTACGTCTGGACCTGCAGACGAAACAAGCGGCACAAAACATCTCCAGGAACTCCACCCTCAACACCTTGCGTATCAATATTTATAATCAACACCTGACTTCATGATGAACTTATTCCATTCAAGTCCATCTAGTTTCCTGCATTAACCACCATGCTGTTCGACTACCTGCTGATAGAGGGGGCTGTGATTTTCAGCCCTGACTTCATCTGTATCTAAAGAGAGAGAGCGATGCAGCGGTGCTTTAATCCTCCTCGTCCTCTGTAAAGATATATTTGCACCCTGGTGTGTGTTGTTCAAGGCTATCAGCAGAAACACTGGCGGTGTAAGACGCTGCAATGTGAAACAAGGTCGTTGTGCGTGTTTGGTAAAGACAGCAGGAAAAGACACACGGTGTCGGTTATGGTCCTCCACATGCACTCCACAAATGAATGAAATTCAAAAAGACTTTTTAACTGTTATAGAAAAGCTGCACTGAACAGGACAAAATATATATATTTCAGTCGACTAGACCAAAAGTCATACTGCACAATTTAAAATTATTTTTTTACTCCAAATATTCAAATTCAGGCACAATATTTAAATAAATGATACTTTGTGGGTTATTTATTGGACTTTATTATTATTATTATTATTATTATTCCTGAAGTTCCCACCAGTTGATGATTTATGGAGCTACTTAAATTTACAAGAACTCAATTATACATATACAAACTTTGAAAGAATAAACATCACCCACCTTGATTCTCCAAAATGTTCTCCACTCTCAAAATCTCATCCTGCTCCTTCTCTCACGTCTGTACAGAACCAAAACCCGATTTCTCCTCCAATCTCTCTCTCTCTCTCTCTCTCTCTCTCTCTCTCCTCTTTTTCACACTGATGGACACTGAACAGTCCGCCTCTAAACCTCTGCATGTGATCAGATGATTGGTGCTCTTGTGTTCTCCTGCACCATGAAGTTCTTCCTCTTTACTGCATTAATCCATCAGCCTGGTCTTCAGCTCGATTTGCTTCTTCTTCTTTTATCTTTTGAGCAGAGAATTAAGAGTAAAGAAGCTCAGAACCGGAAGCAGGCATTACAGTAGAGTACAGTGCATTGTTATTTCCAAACACAGCGCAGGTTCTCTACAACAGGTGAACGTAATTACACTCTCTGTGAACGCGCACGCGCCCCTTTTCTCCATCACCAGCGCGCTCCCGGTGGAGTCACGTGACCAGGTGCACGCTTTTCCCCCGCAGTTGTTGATGTACAAACATGATTAGAATAATTATATCTCTACATTAAATCATCTCACCAGCGCCCCCTTTAGTCTGTCTGTGTTACTGTATCAATGTGTTTGTGTCAATAAACTGGTCTCAAATATATGATAATAAACTGTGTATGATTAAAGATATATATGTATAGTTTTTTTATGTAATAGAGCAAAGATCAGCATACAGTATTTATTATCTCATGTACACACCACGTGATTCCATATAAATACAAACTAACAATATTAACAAATCAACGCCAGGGGGCGCCATTAATTAAACAAGTAAGTAAATGAATGAAGGAACGAAGGAATGACAAACAAATAAATAAAGAAGATGTTTACCATATACTGAAGTGTAAGGACTACTAAAACATACAGAATGGAGAAAGTATATGGAACAAAGAAAAATATAAAGCGTTGCAGTTCACTGAAGTGTGCTGAATACTGAAGTGTATGAAAGAGTTAAAGGTAAGGAATATTGTAGTGTATAGAATAATGGAGTGTATGATTTAGTGCTCTTTACTACTTTGCATAAGTTTTGTCCAGTTCTTTGAAATGGACACTCTTTTCTCCTGCCTTTAATGACACACTGTTTTATATAAAAACACAACATAATAAACTATTCTGGTGCACTAACCCTGAAAGGCCACTAGATGGAGAAGTCAGAACAGTAATGCAGGAGCCTGTAGATGACTGTCACTGTGTCATTTCAAATCTCATGTGAGACACGATAGATGCATGTTTTTAAGACCTGACAATGATTAATTATACAATAGATGATAGTTTGTTGGCATTAGATCATTTGAAAGGATTTAGAACATAGACTCAGTTCTACTGTGCAACAGACATGAAAAACTTCCTCTCATTTATGAGGTCAGTGTTATACTGCTATATCTGCTCAGAGTAACACAAGATAAAATCAGACTAGCCATGTTGTAGCTTTTAGATCTTTGTATCAGATATATTTTTATTACAACCCCAATTCCGAAAAAGTTGGGACAGTATGGAAAATGCGAATGAAAACAAAGAGGAGTGATTTGTAAATGTACTTTGACTTGTATTTAAACAAAATCGTATAAAGACAAGATATTTGATGTTTTACACACAGTTGATCAACTGCATAGTTATTTATAAGTTAACCTTTATTTCGAAATTGATGCATGCAACACGTTCAAATAAAGTTGGGACAGGGGCGATTTAGGACTAATAGCGATGTGAGAAGTTGAAATGAGAAGGTGATGTGAAACAGGTGAGTCAATCGTCTAATCATAGTATATAAGAAGTCTTGAAGCTTCTTGAACATTCCCCAAAGACAAATTGTAGGAATTTGGGCATTTCACCTTCTACAGTGTACAATATAATTAAAAGATTCAAGGAACCGGTCAAATCTCAGGCTAACGTGGGGGGCGGGGCGAAAACTGCTTCTGAATGAGAATGATCTCCGATCCCTCAGACGTCACTGTATTAAACTGTCATGAGTCTGTAATGGAGATCCTGACATGGGCTCGGGAATACTATAGTAAACTTTTGTCAGTCGACACCATTTGCCGCTGCATCCACATACTACCCCAAGGCTTTACTATGTAAAGCAGAAGCCATACATCAACACTGTCCAGAAGCTCCGCCCACTTCTCTGGGCTCAGTCTCATCTGGAGATGGACAATAGCAGTGAAATTGTGTTTTGTGGTCCAACGAAGTCAACATTTCAAATACTCAAAAACTGCGTCATGTTCTCCGGGCCCAAAGAGGAAAAGGACCATCTAAGCTGTTATCAAAGTCAGGTCCAAAAGCCGCGCTTCTGTTATAGTATAGCCGCGCGTCTTTTATAGTATGGTGATGTGTCAGTGTCCATGGCATGGGTAACTTACACATCTGTGAGTGCAGCATTAATGCAGAACGATATGTAGACATTTTGGAGCAACATTTACTGCCATCCAGAGCAGGACAACACCAAACCACATTCTGTCTGGATTCCAAGAGCATGGTTGCATAAGCAGAGAGTGTGGGTGCTAGCATGGCCTGCAGCAGTCCTGGCCTGTCTCACATTGAGAATGTGTTGCATTATGAACCTATGACCTGTCTCCCATTGAGAATGTGTTGCATTATGAACCTATGACCTGTCTCACATTGAGAATGTGGTGCATTATGAACCACAAAAATAAGGCAATGAAGGCTTGTACAGTTGCACAGCTGGAGAAATGCATAATGGATAAATGTGGGAAAATTCCACTGCTAACACTTAACCAACTGCGTGTCTTCACTCAGCATCTAAACATTTAATAAGTGTTATAAAAAGAAAAGGTGATGTTACACAGCGTAAAACAGCTCACCGTCCCAACCTTTTTAGAGTGTGTTGCAGTCATCAAATTTGAAAAGAGTGTTTTTGGAAAAATCAAAGAAGAAAAATAATTAATTCACAAAGTAAACCATCAAATAATGTGTTAATAATGTGTTTTCAATACAGTACAGGGTGAAGTGAATTCTCAAATAATTCACTTTATCAAAACCTGCAGAACATCAATCCTGCATATAATTATGTCCTTCAGAATATTCCTGTAGTTTTTTTTTGTTTGTTTTAGAGGATTTCTAAAAAATAATTAATGAACACTCCATCTCAGATACTGACTACTGACCATTTAGAGCTTTTTAACTGTTTACATTTTCATGTTACTGAGTTGTGGACAGAAATAAGATGAGGACGTTAGTGAGATGTGGACATTAATAAGATGAGGACGTTAGTGAGATGTGGACATTAATAAGATGAGGACGTTAGTGAGATGTGGACATTAATAAGATGAGGACGTTAGTGAGATGTGGACATTAATAAGATGAGGACGTTAGTGAGATGTGGACATTAATAAGATGAGGACGTTAGTGAGTTGTGGACATTAATAAGATGAGGATGTTAGTGAGATGTGGACATTAATAAGATGAGGACGTTAGTGAGATGTGGACATTAATAAGATGAGGACGTTATTGAGTTGTGGACATTAATAAGATGAGGATGTTAGTGAGATGTGGACATTAATAAGATGAGGACGTTAAGTTTATAATAATGTAAGTGAGAGTGGTAATTTGAGTTGGACGTCAGTAGGAAATAATAAAGAGTAGTTATTGTTATTAATAAGATGAGGAGGTTATTGAGTTGTGGGTTTGGGGTTTGTTTGTGTTTTGTAGAGTTGCTGCGCAGATGGTGAACTGCTCATTAACAGATCATTTACTGGTGTGTTTCTACAGGCTGCAGACTGGAAGGGAGTAGTAGCATAAAAACTGATCACTGCATACACAGGAGACTCAGTACTGCTGTCCTGCTCCTGCACTGACCTCCACACCAAACCTGAGACACTCACATGGAGGAAATACACAAATGGAAATATCTGGGAAGAGATATCTCCTGAGAGAGAGCAGCACAAAGACAGATTTCAGCTGGTTAATGATCTCTCTTCAGGAAATCTCTCTCTGCTCATATCACACCTGACTGAAGAGGATGGAGGAGATTACAGGTGTATTAAAGAGAGTGAATACAGAGACTTCAGACTAACTGTTAAAGGTAAATGTCTCATTTTTATTCACAATGCTACTTCAGTGATAATCTCAGGACAGATTAATCTGATGATGTAACAGCAATGTAATATGTTGATGTTTGTTCATTCTCCGGGTTGCACACTGACTGTGACTGGATACGTGGGACAGTCTGTCCTTCTGCCCTGCTCCTGCTCTGAACTACAAGCCAAACCACACACTTTCAGATGGGAATATTTTAAAGGATCTGATCGCTTAATGATCTTCCCAAAGGACGAGACAAATCACTACACAGACAGAGTTCAGATCTTTAATGATCATCTTCCAGGAAATCTCTCTCTACTCATATCACACCTGACTGTAGAGGATGGAGGATGGTACAGGTGTGAGGTCAGCAACACTAGCGATACAAACATCCGACTCACAGTAAAAGGTAAAATGATCTTCTGTACGTATATGAACCATCTGTGAAGTTGACTACAGTATGCATCTAAGGAACAAAATATAAAGAAATAGAGGTAGAGCGAGAAACAGAATCTTATATCAGGAAGCATTTCTACATAATTATAGATGGAGACTGGATATAGGGAGGAGTGAATCTTCTGCTAAGAAATTCCACAGGAAACGACACGTCTACAAACCCCTCATCACTCATTTTATCAAACTTTTACACTTTCCATCACTGTCTCTTTTAAAAAGTGTAAAATTCAGTGTAACACATGTAAACAGTGTTAAGGTAATGTTCTGACTGATATTGATGACGTCTCTCCAGAGCGTCTTCCCTTTGTCCCCTTCGCCGTGGTGACTGTGATCTTTCTGCACATTATCGTGGCTGTGGTCTATTGCAGAACCAGAAAGAAAGGTACCAACACTTTCAAGCTCTTGTAATCTTACTACTTTGTGGATATTTATCCTCCACTTCCCCGCCATTTTATCTGCATGAATGTAGCTTTTCTTGTTGATTTTACTCTCCAGGTCCTGATAGAGTTCATTACAGCAGAGCTGATGGAGATGGAGCAGTGAGTCTGCAGTAGAGAAGAACTCAATCAGCTGATCCATCAATACATTAATTAACAGATTTATTCATAAATAGTCCTGCATAAATAGTTCTGTAAATACCGTAGCTTCATTTTTTATTCATGATTTGTTCTTTCCAACCTTTTAGACTTTCAGCTTTCCAATTTATGTCTACTAATATTTGAACTACATCATAGAATATGTGTGGTTTAGATTTAAAAGTATATCATTTAGAGTTTTATATCTGATTCTCACATGCTTTTGAAGCCTGCTTCACTTTCACAATATTTAATCATTAAAAACTAGCCACATTGTATTTTTCCCCTCAGAAAATATTGTAATGTTCTCGGTCCTGTATTGTAAATGTGATCAGAACTGATGTATTCTGACTAACACTGGTGCGCTTTCCTTTTTTACTTTTAAAATGAAATACAATTTCCAGAAAACCAAATATTTTGTTGTATTTTAGCATTATTTTACACCAAATGTGCCAGAATAAATACACCTGTGTCACATAAATGACTGTAAACAACTTTTCAACCATTGATCAGCTTCATCAGTGGAGTCCATCTTCCTCTGCAAAGCCGGATGTCCAGTCCATTTCCCAAAACCTGAGTGAGTGATACAGACAGAGACAGGGAGAGACAGACAGAGAGAAAAAGAGAGAGACCAAGGCAAGACAAGACATGTAGAACAGTTGCTGGTGGGCGTGGTTTAAATACTGATATTCTAATGAGCTTATTTGATCCGTCAGTTCAAGACTCACAGCATCACAGCAGGTGACGGCACCAAAAAGACACAATGATCTACAACAATATAACAAGCAGAGAGCAAATGACTAGCGCAAAGGTGATGAGAGCATAAAAAACACAACTGGCGTTAATAATAAAAGAAGATTTAGTGATTAACGGAGGCTGTGTTCACATTACAAGATTTTTTACAAAATACTGATTTTCGCTCAGATCGGATCTGTCCCTCTCAACAGTACACAGAAGTTATGTTGTTGGTGTGTTGTTACCAGGACGCTTTTAATAAAGCTGCGATTTCACATTGGATACACATTTATTATTATATTATTATAAAATACCCCAGTTTTTATGCCGGTCGTATCATTTAATTTTGTTGTATTTATCCGCCACACCTTAAAGGCCGGTCCGTGAAAACATTGCCTGATATTAAACCGGTCCGTGGCGGAAAAAAGGTTGGGGACCGCTGCTGTAGATGACTGCCACTATGCCATGTCAAATCTCATGTAAGACACGATAAAATACATGTTATTAAGGCATGCCAATGATTAGTTACACAACAGTTGATTGTTTATTGGCATTAGAGCATTTGAAAGGATTTAGAACAGACTCATTTCTGCAGTGCAACAAACATAAGAAACTGCTATATCTGCACTTCCTGTAGTAGCTGTGAGTGTGATCTACAGAGTGTGTTCATTATGTGGCACATCGGGGATCTGGACCAATGCCCCCACCTCCATCACATGGCATCTTAGAAGTGCTGATGCTCCCCGCAATGCCAGCACTTTGGCTCAGTCTTTACTCCCACACCTGCAGCCCCAGATTCACCCACTTGGGGGAGAGAAGAGACAGACACAGGGGAAGAGGGAGGGACAGCAAGGGTTTGGGGAAATGGCTGTAGGGGTGGTGGTAGGGGTTTCAGGTTCGTCCTGCAGTTCTATCTTCACTCTGGTGAGTGTGATCTCTGCTTGTGGGGAGGAGTAATGTCCTGAATCCTCATTACTGTGGTTTTATGAAATAAAGCTGATAAAGAAAACATCTACAGCTTGGCATCAATCTGTACGAAGACACACCTCTGATGACCTCATAATTACGCAGGTCTGGAACATTCCACAGACACAAGTACAAATGTGTATCAGCGCAGTGTAATTCACTGTTAATTGTAATTCTGTTTAGAGATTATTCTTCCCGTTGTAAATCTGCATGGCTCATGTGATGACATCGATGCTCTGATTCTTCACGTCTGGACCTGCAGACGAAACAAGCGGCACAAAACATCTCCAGGAACTCCACCCTCAACACCTTGTGCGTTATCAATATTTATAATCAACACCTGACTTCATGATGAACTTATTCCCATTCAAGTCCATCTAGTTTCCTGCATTAACCACCATGCTGTTCGACTACCTGCTGATAGGGGGCAGTGTGATTCAGCCCTGACTTAATCTGTATCTAAAGAGAGAGCGATGCAGCGGTGCTTTAATCCTCCTCGTCCTCTGTAAAGATAGATTTCAGACCTGGTGTGTGTTGTTCAAGGCTATCAGCAGAAACACCGAAGGTGTAAGCCGCTGCAATGTGAAACAAGGTGGTTGTGCGTGTTTGGTAAAGACAGCAGGAAAAGACACCGCGGTGCCGGTTATGGTCCTCCACATGCACTCCACAAATGAATAAAATTCAAAAAGACTTTTTAACTGTTATAGAAAAGCTGCACTGAACAGGACAAAATATATATATTTCAGTCGACTAGACCAAAAGTCATACTGTGTTACGCGGCGTAGTGGAGTCGGACACAGATGCAGATCAGAACTCTTTATTCAACGCGAAAACACAAACTCAAAGCAAACGGAGTGTAGAACATAAGCTTCTTGTCATGAACTCTAGCGCTGCAAACATAAACAGGTTTCCCTCCTACTGACCTAACTTCGCTAAACGTATGAATAAGTAAATAGGCAAATACGCGTAAGTAGGAATAATACTACGCGCGCTGGCGTGAAAACCGGCGGCAAATAGCCAACATAACTAGATTTAACACCGAAACACCTGTGCTAAATCACGGTGGTTGCGTAGCCGCAACCAACCCGAAGTCGCGCTCAACCCAAAGTCCTTCCAAATGAAGCGCCACAGCGGGCCTCTGGCGGCCGTGGTGTGACATACTGCACAATTTAAAATTATTTTTTTTAATCCAAATGTTCAAATATCAGGCACAATATTTAAATAAATGATACTTTGTGGGTTATTATTATTATTATTATTATTATTTTTATTTATATTTTTATTAACTGAGAGGTTTCCACCAGTTGATGATTTATGGCTACTTAAATTTACAAGAACTCAATTACACATATACAAACTTTGAAAGAATAAACATCACCCACCTTGATTACTCTTTACTGCATTAATCCATCAGCCTGGTCTTCAGCTCGATTTGCTTCTTCTTCTTTTATCTTTTGGCAAGAGTTAAGAGTAAAGAAGCTCAGAACCGGAAGCAGGTATTACAGTAGAGTACAGTGCATGGTTATTTACAAACACAGCGCAGGTTCTCTGGAACAGGTGACCGTAATTACACTCTCTGTGAACGGCGCCGCCGCCCCTTTTCTCCATCGCGGTAGCGCGTCCGGTGGATCCATTGACCAGGTGAACGCTTTTCTTCCGCAAGTTAGTCCACTTTTACTGCCCGCTTATTGTTGATGTACAAACATTAGAATAATTATATCTCTATATTAAATCATCTCATCAGCGACCCCTTGAGTCTGTTTATGTTACTGCATCAATGTGTTTGTGTCAATAATCTGGTCTGAAATAATTGATAATTTACTGTGTAATAACACAAGATTATATATATATATATATATATATATATATATTATTTATGTATTTTTAATTTAATAGAGCAAAGATCAGCATACAGTATTTAGTATCTCTAGTACACAACACAGGTTATCATCATTACAAACTAAACAATATTAACAAATCAACGCCGAGGACGCTGTACTAAGTAAAAAAGAATTAAGTAACGGATGAACGACATACAAACAATAAGATGTTTACCACACACTGAAGTGTAAGGACTACTAAAGCACACAGAATGGAGAAAGTATATGGAACAAAGAAGTGTATAAAGTATTGCAGGTCCTTGAAGTGTACTGAATACTGAAGTGTGTGAAAGAGTTAAAGGTAAGGAATATTGTAGTGAATAGAATACTGAAGTATATATTTAGTGCTCTTTACTACTTTGTACAAGTTTTGTCCAGTTCGTTGCAATGGACACTCTTATCTCCTGCATTTAATGACACACTGTTTTATATAAAAACACAACATAAGAAGCTTTATTCTGGTGCCTAACCCTGAAAGGCCACTAGATGGAGATGTCATATCATTAAAGCCTGTAGATGACTGTCACTGTGTCATGTCAAATCTCATGTGAGACACCATAAGATGCATTTTTAAGACATGAATATTGTATTGTAAATGCGATCAGAACTGATGTATTCTGACTCAACACTGGTGCGCTTTCCTTTTTTTACTTTAAAATGAAATAAAAATTTCCAGTAAACCACTTTTTTGTGTATTTTAGCATTATTTTTATACCAAATGTGCCACAATAAATACACCTGTGTCACATAAATGATTGTAAACAACTTTCCAAACCATTGATCAGCTTCATCAGTGGAGTCCATCTTCCTCTGCAAAAGCCGGATGTCCAGTCCATCTCCCAAAAACCTGAGTGAGTGATACAGACAGAGACAGGGAGAAACGGACAGAGATGAGAAGAGAGAGACCAACAAATACAAGACAGATATGAAGAACAGTTGTGGGTGGGCGTGGCTTAAAATACTTAATGCTATATAAATTATATAGTAATATATTTTTATGCGCAAAATGCAAGACAACACAAAAGGCAGGTTGTTTTTTTTTTGAGAAGAAAAGTCACCCTTTCTATGAATTCTTACCTCCTCAAATGACCTGTTAGTTCTCCTTTCAGAACAATTTGCACAACTTTCCTTTCTGACAAGGACTCTTATTTTGGGAAGTTTATTGACACTCAATAATTTAATTTTTAGGAAATACGCTCAGTTACACATGAGGCTCTTTCTCTGAGCCACATTTTCTCCTCTTATGTGTGTTGAAATGTATGGAAAAAGGAAGTGGCAAGTTACAAATCACTGGAAACTATTACTTAATTTCATGTGGGCTCTGTGTGTGTGTGTGTGTGTGTGTGTGTGTGTGTGTGTGCGGCGCCAGCATGTGTGTGTGTGGGGGGGCCGTTGTGTGTGTGTGTGTGTTTGTGTGTGTGTGTGTGTGTAGAAGAGAGTTGGTAAGACTACATTTAAATTGTGTCATCATGTCTTTCTCTGTGGTCATTACTGTAGTGTGGACGTTAGTGAGTTGTTGTCATTAGATATTAATAATGGTGTGTTTTTATCTTCTCCTTCTTCTCCACATCACTGCAGGTGAGTCTGCTCTCTTCTCCCTCCTGTTTAATAATAGAGCTAATTAAATAAATGTAAGAATTTCAAGCTGTTAAAGCATAAAGTCATGTGCTAATCTTACTAAAGATATGGAAATGTAAAGTACACACTAACAACAGAATTCATGGAGTTCATTTTTCCCTGTTCTGACATCAACATGAGAAAATGTTCATCACGTGACTCTCATTAAACCCTACTTAAATCACTTCTTCAGGATTATTAAATAAGCATTTTCTGCCAGAGCTTTATTAATCCATCTTTATTAATCCAGCTCCATGCATACATGCTTATACTACAAGATAGTTCTTGACTACCAGAAAGTTCAAAGTAGTTTGTAACATGTAAAACAGTTTGTGATTAAACACAGGCTTCGATATGAACATTTCACTTGCGGTGTGTTTCTTCAGGCTGCAGACTGGAAGGAAATAGTGACGTAAAACTGATCACTGCGCATACACAGGAGACTCAGTACTGCTGTCCTGCTCCTGCACTGACCTCCACACCAAACCTGGAGAGACACTCACATGGATGAAATACATGAATAACTGGGTTATTTATTATAACAGAAAACCACTTTTTGTTGTATTTTAGCATTATTTTTACACCAAATGTGCCAGAATAAATACATCTGTGTCACATAAATGACAGTAAACAACTTTCTTACCATTCATCACCTCCATCAGTGGAGTCCATCTTCCTCTCCAAAGCCGGATGTCCGGTCCGTCTCCAAAATCTTCTCCCACCTCCTTTCATCCACAATCCTGTCCTTATATCACCTGATACCTGATGGAACTGGAATGAACAATTCAGTTTTATTTTGCTCTCTTTCAACAGTTTAAGGTTCTTTTTTCTCACAATATATTCCTCTAGCATTCTCAATTTAATTGTTTCCCCATTTTAAATGTGGAAGCTCAGTACTCCAGACCTCACAGCTCCTTGGTCTCTGGTTTGGTCCTGAGCTCATGTTACTGTCTGTGTGAAGTTTCCCATGATCTGTGTAGGTTTCATCTGGGCTCTCCATTTTCTTCATACTGTCTAAAAGCATGCTGGTAGATGGATTAGTGTCTCTAAATCACCTATATGTGTGTAATGAGTATGTGAATACATGTGTGTGTGTGTGTGTGTGTGTGTGTGTGTGTGTGTGTGTGTGTGTGTGTGTGTGTGTGTGTGTTTGTATGCATGGTGCCATGTGATGGACTCGCTAACTAAGTTTCTGAATAACTAAGACTGAAAAAGAGATAACACACTCATCATCACTCTGTATGAAGACACACCACCGATGACCTCGCAAAGAAAACAAACACGACTCTGGAGGAATCTGGAACATTCCACAGCCACAAGTACACAGTGTATCTGCTGAGTGGAGTACAAGTTTGACAGAATAAACATCACCCACCTTGATACAACATTCTCCACCTCTACATCTCATCCTGCTCTTTCTCCTCACGTCTGCACAGAATCCCGTCTTCTCCTACAACTCCTTCACGCTTGGAGTCACGTGACCAGGTGCACGCTTTTCTCCCGCAGTTAGACCTTTTTGCTGCCCCACTTATTGTTGATGTACCAACATTAGAATAATTACATCTCTGTATTAAATCGTCTCATCAGCGCCCCCTTGATGCTGTGTGTGTTACTGTATCAATGTGTTTATGTCAATAAACTGGTCTCAAATATATGATAATATAAAGTGTATACTGTCTAAGAGAATATATATATATAGTGTTATTTTTATTCAATAGAGTAAAAATCAGCATAAAATATTTAGTATCTCATGTACACACCATTGTATGCGATTGTGCCCTGCGATGGACTGGGTGTACCCTGCCTTGTGCCCAATAGGCTCCAGGTTCCCCAGGACCCTGAAGAAGGAGTAAGCGGTAGAAGTTGGATGTATGGATGGATGTAAACACCACAGCATATAATCTTAATACAAACTAAACAATATTAACAAATCAACGCTAGGGGGCGCCATTAAGTAAGAAAGTATGAAAGTAAATTAATGAAGGAACGAATGAATGACTATCAAACAAAGAAACAAATAAAAAGATATTTACCTATATACTTAAGTGTAAGGACTACAGAATGGAGAAGGTACATGGAATAAAGAAGTGTATAAAGTGTTGCAGTTCATTTAAGTGTACACACTACTGAAGTGTATGAAAGAGTTATATGGAAGTGTAGCACTTGTATGGACTGATACAACTTTATTGGGCTACTCTACCAGTTGTAGGTTCGGATGGAGTGGGGTAACGGTGGAAAAATTAGACCAGAGACCAGGTTCTTTAAATACAAAAGCAGCCAGTTTACTGAAGGTCAACAAAGACAATACATTAAACAGACATCAGAACCAATGAATAGTCCTGCAAGTAGAAAAAGGTAGGAAGAACCCACTTTAATCCTTTTTTCCTCTTTCCCTTTCCTTCACGTAGGTCACAGTTAATTTGGTTTACCAATCTTATTTTATTAGATTAGACCGGTCTAAGTATTTTATTTTAGATTAATAGGTTGTGCGAGTATTTCTTTTTATCCCTTGAGTTAACTCTTTTTCCCTTTCCTTAGAGGTGAAAAAAAACATTTATGTCATTTCCAAATCAAACTCAATTCAAGTAAAACACTCTTAAACCTTGAATTATAATATTCACAATGATGACACAGAATACAATGTGAAGTAACACTTCAGATCCAGTCCAAGTTCAGTTTCACTTCAAATTCAATTAAGATCAGTAAAGTTCAGTTCAGTTCCAAGGGAAAAACAAACGTCTCCACAATTCCTTACAGCCACACTTCTATTTGTTTACATTCAATCACTGTCAAACTGTTTCTAGCCATTCTTAATAGTTTCTTACATGTGTGTGTTTTAACTGATTAGCTTATTCATGCATTGTATGAATTATTCATTTGGTGATAATTCAGTGTGGGTTACATAAGGAATATTGTAGTGTATAGAATGCTGAAGTGTACTGAATACTGAAGTGTATGAGTTCTGAAGTGTATGATTCAGTGCTCTTTACTACTTTGAATAAGTTTTGTCCAGTTCTTTGCAATGGACACTCTTTATCTCCTGCATTTAATGACATAATGTTTTATATATAAATATTGTAGCGAGTTTAGCCAGCAGTGGGCGGAGCACAGACAGACACAAGGCTGTTTAAGTATAAAATGAAGTGAATTATTTACAGTTTGTGGTAGTGTGTGCGTGCAGGAGTGGTCCTTAGGGGGAAGTGCTGTCCAAAACATTGGGGGTGATGAAGCGGAGCTGTCTCTTCAGCACCTCAGAGGCAGTCGCGGGAGGAGCGCTCTTTCCTTTGTTTGCTCCAGTCACCGGCCTGTCACCACAATATAAAACACAACATAATAAGCTTTATTCTGGTGCACTAACCCTGAAAGACCACTAGATGGAGAAGTCAGATCAGTAATGCAGGAGCCTGTAGATGACTGTCACTGTGTCATGTCAAATCTCATGTGAGACGATAAGATGCATGTTTTTAAGACCTGACAATGATTAATTATACAATAGATGATAGTTTGTTGGCATTAGATCATTTGCATTAGATCATTTGTAAGGATTTAGAACATAGACTCAGTTCTACTGTGCAACAGACATGAGAAACTTCATCTCATCTATGTGGTCAGTGTCATACTGCTGTATCTGCATTTCCTGTGTGAGCTGTGAGTGTGAGTGTGACCTATAGAGAGTGTTCATTATGATCAGACTCGGTGCAGCAGTTGGTTAGTGTGTGTTTAGCTCTAATTCTCTCTTTGGATTAATGTGTGTGTTTGGGTCCTCAGTCAGAATGCAGGTGTGTTTTCTTCTCCTCCTTATACAGCTTCATGTCACTGAAGGTGAGTCTGCTTCTCTCTCTCTCTCTCTCTCTCTCTCTCTCTCTCTCCCCCTTAAATAATTTCAGTAAATATATGTAAGAGTTTATAATGTAATGCAATTAAAGCATGACGTCATGCAGTAATCTTACATATGATATGGAAATGTAAAGTGCACACTGAACTACTGAAATTATTTGGGTGATTTTTGATATCAAACCAAATATAAATATGAACATGAGAAAATGTTCATTATGAAACTTTTATAAAATGTACTTAGCATGTATAAAATAAGAACTTCCTGTTACAGCTTTATTAATCCTCGCCCATGTCCTGGGTTCATGTAGAACACTGAGTCTCCTTCATCATGATTGGTGTTCTGGTTGTTCCTGTCTCGTCCCCCTACAGTTTCCTCTTGCTCTCTCATTGGCTGTTACTCATCGAGGTCCTTACAGCGTCGTACATGTCTCAAACATGCTTGAACCACGGGGGTGTGAACTCTGTTCAGAGAATATGTGGATGATGTCAGTAAAGTGCCTACTGCGGTGGTGTGTTCACACCGTCACTTCCTTCACCAGCAGTCGTCCCTTCGGTGGTAGCCGTCACTAAAATAGAAGCGAGTTTATCTGTTCAGAGGAAAATACATGCAGAGTTTCAGTGCCTCAGAGTAACACAAGATAAAATCAGACTAGTCATGTTGTAGCTTTTAGATCTTTGTATCAGATATAACTCCTGTTACATTACAATTAAATTCCTGCTGAATCTTCACACATTTTATTTCCAGTTAAAAGCGCATGTGAGCATTGTGTAGTTTGTGTTCTGTGGATTAACACTTGACCATGGGTGTGACAAATGATGAGAGACTTTTACATTCAAACTGATGAACACTCAATAATCTCTTTCATTTGTATAAATGTGAGAAATGTTTGTTTTTTCCTGCTTCACAAGCCTCTAAACATTTTTGCCTGTCTCAGTAGAAACGTTATTTGAGGAAACCACAGGTCTGTAACTGTCCTTGTGTACTAAGGATGTTAGTGAGTTGTGGACATTAATAAGATGAGGACGTTAGTGAGTTGTGGAGTTGGAGGTCATCTGTCGATCTGTAGAGTTGCTGCAGATGGTGAACTCATTAACAGATCATTAACTGGTGTGTTTCTACAGGCTGCAGACTGGAAGGAAGTAGTGACATAAAACTGATCACTGCATACACAGGAGGCTCAGTACTGCTGCCCTGCTCCTGCACTGACCTCCACACCAAACCTGAGACATTCACATGGGAGAAATACACAAATGGAAGTAACTATGTAGAGATATCTCCTGAGAGAGAGCAGTGCAAAGACAGATTTCAGCTGGTTAATGATCTCTCTCCAGGAAATCTCTCTCTGCTCATATCACACCTGACTGTAGAGGATGGAACAGATTACAGGTGTAGTCTTAACAATACTGTATTCAGAAACCTCAGACTCACTGTTAAAGGTAAATGTCTCATTTTTATTCACAATGTTACTTCAGTGATAATCTCAGGACAGATTAATCTGATGATGTAACAGCAATGCAATATGTTGATGTTTGTTCATAAAAGGTAAAATGACCTTCTGTATATAAACTATATGTGAAGTTGACTACAGTATGTATACAAGGAAAAAAAAATAGAGGTAACGTAAAATCAGAAATAAAATGTAAGAATCAGAGGTGAAAAGTTTCTGCTCCATGTTCTGCCCCTCGTCTGGGTTTGTGTTTATGATTATAGATGATCCGAGTGTGTGTTCTGACCTGCTTTCACTTCTCACTACGATTCCTGGATTGTCTTTAATAAATAACACGCTGAGTTTACACACTTGTGTCCTGCCTTCACTCACAGCACATCACACTCTTTATTTATAACTTATTAAACCTTTCTCTCCTTGCAGACGCACCAACAAGACCTTCAACATCCAGACCAGTGATCACAACAACTTCACCTAATCCTGAACCAGGTACCACACACCACTGATACACACTGGAATGAAAAGTCTTTGTGAGTACGTTAGTACATCAGCTCACAGCAAGAAACACACACTAACTTTATCTGGTCTTTCACTTCCTGTACGTGTCACAACAAAAGCTACAAAACCAACCCCAGTGGTCAATGACAACACAACCGCACACTCTGAAACATCTTCTGAAACAGGTAATGATCAATACACTGCATTATCTTCTGTTCATTTAAGATGTACTTACTGTGTTACATCATTATACATAAATGTTAATTTGTGTAATTATGTGAAGACTGGATATATATATAGTGAGGATTGTATCTTCTGCTAAGAAATTCCACAGGAAACGACACATCTACAAACCCCTTATCACTAATTCTTTCAAACTTTTACACTTTCCATCACTGTCTCCTTTAAAAAGTGTAAAATTCAGTGTATCACATGTAAACAGTGTTAAGGTAATGTTCTGACTGATATTGATGACGTCTCTCCAGAGCGTCTTCCCTTCGTCCCCTTCGCCGTGGTGACTGTGATCTTTCTGCACATTATCGTGGCTGTGGTCTATTGCAGAACCAGAAAGAAAGGTACCAACACTTTCAAGCTCTTGTAATCTTACTACTTTGTGGACATTTATCCTCCACTTCCCCGCCATTTTATCTGCATGAACGTAGCTTTTCTTGTTTAGTTTACTCTCCAGGTCCTGATAGAGTTCATTACAGCAGAGCTGATGGAGATGGAGCAGTGAGTCTGCAGTAGAGAAGAACTCAATCAGCTGATCCATCAATACATTAATAAACAGATTTATTCATAAATAGTCCTGCATAAATAGTTCTGTAAATACCGTAGCTTCATTTTTTATTCACGATTTGTCCTTTCCAACCTTTTAGACTTTCAGCTTTCCATTTTATGCCTAATAATATTTGAACTACATCATAGAATATGTGTGGTTTAGATTTAAAAGTATATCATTTAGATTTTAATCATTAAAAACTAGGCACATTACAATATTGAGTAATGTAAATCTGAGGGGAAAAATACAATGTTCTCGGTCCTGTATTGTAAATGCGATCAGAACTGATGTATTCTGACTTTTTTTTTGCATTATTTTACACCAAATGTGATAGAATAAATACACCTGTGTCACATAAATCACATAAATGATTGTAAACAACTTTTCTACCACTTTTCTACCATCAGTGGAGTCCATCTTCCTCTGCAAAGCCAGATGTCCAGTCCATTTCCCAAAACCTGAGTGAAGTGATACAGACAGAGACAGGGAGAGACAGACAGAGAGAAAAAGAGAGAGACCAAGGCAAGACAAGACATGTAGAACAGTTGTTGGTGGGCGTGGTTTAAATACTGATATTCTAATGAGCTTATTTGATCCCTCAGTTCAAGACTCCCAGCATCACAGCACGTGAAGGCACCAAAAAGACACAATGGTCTACAACAATATAACCAGTAGAGAGCAAACGACTAGCGCAAAGGTGATGAGAGCATAAAAAACACAACTGGCATTAATAATAAAAGAAGATTTAGTGATTAACTGAGGCTGTGTTCACATTACAACATTATTTACAAAATACAGATTTTCGCTCAGATCGGATCTGTCCATCTCAACAGTACACATTTCTAACTGCAACTTGTAGGGAGTCATTTAATACATGGAGGGAAAGAACCATTTGATCCCCTGCTGATTTTGTACGTTTGCCCACTGACAAAGAAATGATCAGTCCATAATTTTAATGGTAGGTTTATTTGAACAGTGAGAGACAGAATAACAACAAGAAAATCCAGAAAAATGCATGTCAAAAATGTTATAAATTGATTTGCATTTTAATGAGGGAAATAAATATTTGACCCCCGCTCAATCTGAAAGATTTCTGGCTCCCACCTGTCCACAGAAGCAATCAATCAATCAGATTCCAAACTCTCCAAGTAAGGAATGAAAACTGAAGTGTGAGGACTACTAAAGCATAGAGAAGTGCAAAAACTATTGCAGTGCATTGAAATGTACTGAATACTGAATAGTGCTCTTTTCTACATTGCATAAGGTTTGTCCAGTTCTTTGCCAGACATTTAAAAAAAAATTATAAAACACTAGCTTTATTATGGTGCATTAACCCTGAAAGGCCACTAGATGGAGAAGTCAGATCAGTAATGCAGGAGCCTGTAGATGACTGCCACTATGCCATGTCAAATCTCATGTAAGACACGATGAAATGCATGTTACCAGGCTTTACTCCCACACCTGCAGCCCCAGATTCACCCACTTGGGGGAGAGAAGAGAAAGACACAGGGGGAGAGGGAGGGACAGTAAGGGTTTGAGGAAATGGTTGTAGGGGTGTTGATAGGGGTTTCAGGTTCGTCCTGCAGTTCTATCTTCACTCTGGTGAGTGTGATCTCTGCCTGTGGGGAGGAGTAATGTCCTGAATCCTCATTACTGTGGTTTTATGAAATAAAGCTGATAAAGAAAACATCTACAGCTTGGCATCAAACTGTACGAAGACACACCATCGATGACCTTGTAATTACGCAGGTCTGGAACATTCCACAGACACAAGTACAAATGTGTATCAGCGCAGTGTAATTCACTGTTAATTGTAATTTTGTTTAGAGATTATTCTTCCCGTTGTAAATCTGCATGGCTCATGTGATGACATCGATGCTCTGATTCTTCTACGTCTGGACCTGCAGATGAAACAACTGGCACAAAACATCTCCAGGAACTCCACCCTCAACACCTTGCGTATCAATATTTATAATCAACACCTGACTTCATGATGAACTTATTCCATTCAAGTCCATCTAGTTTCCTGCATTAACCACCATGCTGTTCGACTACCTGCTGATAGAGGGGCAGTGTGATTCAGCCCTGACTTCATCTGTATCTAAAGAGAGAGAGCGATGCAGCGGTGCTTTAATCCTCCTCATCCTCTGTAAAGATATTTTTCAGACCTGGTGTGTGTTGTGCAAGGCTATCAGCAGAAACACTCGAAGGTGTAAGACGCTGCAATGTGAAACAAGGTCGTTGTGCGTGTTTGGTAAAGACAGCAGGAAAAGACACACGGTGTCGGTTATGGTCCTCCACATGCACTCCACAAATGAATGAAATTCAAAAAGACTTTTTAACTGTTATAGAAAAGCTGCACTGAACAGGACAAAATATATATATTTCAGTCGACTAGACCAAAAGTCATACTGCACAATTTAAAATTCATTTTTTTACTCCAAATGTTCAAATATCAGGCACAATATTTAAATAAATGATACTTTGTGGGTTATTTATTGGACTTTATTATTATTATTATTATTATTATTCCTGAAGTTTCCACCAGTTGATGATTTATGGAGCTACTTAAATTTACAAGAACTCAATTATACATATACAAACTTTGAAAGAATAAACATCACCCACCTTGATTCTCCAAAATGTTCTCCACTCTCAAAATCTCATCCTGCTCCTTCTCCTCACGTCTGTACAGAACCAAAACCCGACTTCTCCTCCAATCTCTCTCTCTCTCTCTCTCTCTCTCTCTCTCTCTCTCCACACTGATGAACACTGAACAGTCCGCCTCTAAACCTCTGCATGTGATCAGATGATTGGTGCTCTTGTGTTCTCCTGCACCATGAAGTTCTTCCTCTTTACTGCATTAATCCATCAGCCTGGTCTTCAGCTCGATTTGCTTCTTCTTCTTTTATCTTTTGAGCAGAGAATTAAGAGTAAAGAAGCTCAGAACCGGAAGCAGGTATTACAGTAGAGTACAGTGCATTGTTATTTACAAACACAGCGCAGGTTCTCTACAACATGTGAACGTAATTACACTCTCTGTGAACGCGCACGCGCCCCTTTTCTCCATCGCCAGTGCGCTCCCGGTGGAGTCACGTGACCAGGTGCACGCTTTTCCCCCGCAGTTGTTGATGTACAAACATGATTAGAATAATTATATCTCTATATTAAATCATCTCACCAGCGCCCCCTTGAGTCTGTCTGTGTTACTGTATCAATGTGTTTGTGTCAATAAACTGGTCTCAAATATATGATAATATACTGTGTATGATTAAAGATATATATGTATAGTTTTTTTAATGTAATAGAGCAAAGATCAGCATACAGTATTTATTATCTCATGTACACACCACGTGATTCCATCTAAATACAAACTAACCAATATTAACAAATCAACGCCAGGGGGCGCCATTAAGTAAACAAGTAAGTAAATGAATGAAGGAACGAAGGAATGACAAACAAATAGATAAAGATGTTTACCATATACTGAAGTGTAAGGACTACTAAAGCATACAGAATGGAGAAAGTATATGGAACAAAGAAAAATATAAAGTGTTGCAGCTCGTTGAAGTGTACTGAATACTGAAGTGTACTGAATACTGAAGTGTATGAAAGAGTTAAAGGTAAGGAATATTGTAGTGTATAGAATAATGGAGTGTATGATTTAGTGCTCTTTACTACATTGCATAAGTTTTGTCCAGTTTTTTGCAATGGACACTCTTTTCTCCTGCATTTAATGACACACTGTTTTATATAAAAACACAACATAAACTTTATTCTGGTGCACTAACCCTGAAACGCCACTAGATGGAGAAGTCAGATCAGTAATGCAGGAGCCTGTAGATGACTGTCACTGTGTCATTTCAAATCTCATGTGAGACACAATAAGATGCATGTTTTTAATACATGACAATGATTAATTATACAATAGATGATTGTTTATTGGCATTAGATCATTTGAAAGGATTTAGAACATAGACTCAGTTCTGCAGTAATACAGACACGAGAAACTTCCTCACATCTATGTGGTCAAAGTCATACTGCTTTTTCTGCACTTCCTGTGGTAGCTGTGAGTGTAAATGTGATCTATAAAGTGTGTTCATTATGTGGCAAATCGGGAATCTGGTCCAAAGCCCCAACGTCCATTACGTGGCATTGGTCTTAGAAATGCCCAAGTTCCCTGAAATGCCAGCACACAGATGCAGGCTTTACTCCCACACCTGTGGTGCCAGATTCACACACCTGGGGGAGAGAAGAGACAGACACAGGGGGAGAGTGAGGGGGAATGAAAGCACAGATTCGGGAAACTGGTTTCCGAGAGGTTGGCCCTGGTTTTTATGGTGGGACGAGAAAGGAGGCAAGAGAAAGAGAGAGAGAGAGAAAGAGAGAGAGAGAGAGAGAGAGAGAGAGAGAAGACAGGGGTTTTCCCTCCCCCAGATACACCACCAGATGTTCCTCTGCGTCTGCTAAATTTGCACTTCCTGTGTGAGCACTTCCTGTAAAGGTGTGAATGATGTAATGTAATAAATGTGCAGTGTGTGACCTATAGAGAGTGTTCATTACGATCAGACTCGGTGCAGCAGTTGGTCAGTGTGTGTTTAGCTCTAATTCTCTCTTTGGATTAATGTGTGTGTTTGGGTCCTCAGTCAGAATGCAGGTGTATTTTCTTCTCCTCCTTATACAGCTTCATGTCACTGAAGGTGAGTCTGCCGATCTTTCTCTTTTTTCTCTCTTTTTTAATTTGGGTGAGTTTTTGGAGTTTTTCTGTTTGCCATAAAAGCAAATATAAATATAAACGTGAGAAAATATTCATTATGGATCTTTTATTAAATGTACTTAGCACGTATTGAATAAGAACTTCCTGTTAGAGCTTTATTAATCCCCGCCCATGTCCTGGGTTCATGTAGAACACTGAGTCTCCTTCATCATGATTGGTGTTCTGGTTGTTCCTGTCTCGTCCCCCTACAGTTTCCTCTTGCTCTCTCATTGGCTGTTACTCATCGAGGTTCTTACAGCGTCGTACATGTCTCAAACTTGCTTGAACCACTGGGGTGTGAACACTGTTCACAGAATATGTGGATGATGTCAGTAAACTGCTTACCCGTGTGGTGTGTTCACACCGTCACTTCCTTCACCAGCAGTCGTCCTCTTCGGTGGTGTGTCACTAAAATAGAAGCGAGTTTATCTGTTCAGAGGAAAATACATGCAGAGTTTTAGTGCCTCAGAGTAACACAAGATAAAATCAGACTAGTCATGTTGTAGCTTTTAGATCTTTGTATCAGATATAACTCCTGTTACATTACAATTAAATTCCTGCTGAATCTTCACACATTTTATTTCCAGTTAAAAGCGCATGTGAGCATTGTGTAGTTTGTGTTCTGTGGATTAACACTTGACCATGGGTGTGACAAATGATGAGAGACTTTTACATTCAAACTGATAAACACTCAATAATCTCTTTCATTTGTATAAATGTGAGAAATGTTTGTTTTTTCCTGAGTCACAAGCCTCTAAACATTTTTGCCTGTCTCAGTAGAAACGTCATTTGAGGAAACCACAGGTCTGTAACTGTGTGCTGTGAACTTTTCTCCATACTGTAACACTATATGACAGTAGTTGTGCATGATGCAGTGTGTTGCTCTGGTGGAAGTGTTTAAAATAACGTTTAAAATAAAGTACAATTGAACTGCTCATTAACAGATCATTAACTGGTGTTTCTACAGGCTGCAGACTGGACGGAAACGGAGAGGGAAAAGAGATCACTGCATACACAGGAGACTCAGTACTGCTGCCCTGCTTCTGCACTGACCTCCACTCCAAACCTGAGACACTCACATGGAGGAAATACACAAATGAAAATAACTGGGTAGAGATATCTCCTGAGAGAGAGCAGTACAAAGACAGATTTCAGCTGGTTAATGATCTCTCTTCAGGAAATCTCTCTCTGCTCATATCACACCTGACTGTAGAAGATGGAGGAGTTTACAGTTGTATTAAAGGGAGAGAATTCAGAGACTTCAGACTCACTGTTAAAGGTAAATAACTCATTTTTATTCACAATGCTACTTCAGTGATAATCAGCAACAATATCAATACAGACATCCACCTCACAGTAACAGGTAAAAAAAAAAGACCTGTATATAAACCACATGTGAATTTGATTACAGTATGTATCTAAGGAAATGCAATATTTTAATGAATGTGACCTTTCAGCTTTTGCTAGATGGCTAATAATATTTGAACTAAATCACAGAATATGTGTCGGTTAGAGTTAATGTTTATCATTTATAGTTTAATACCTGATACTCACATGCTTTTGAAACCTGCTTCACCTTCACAATATTTACATCATTAAAAACTAGACACAGACTCTGGTGTGTTCAGACCGTCACTTCCTTCACCAGCAGTCGTCCTCTTCGGTGGTGTGTCACTAAAATAGAAGCGAGTTTATCTGTTCAGAGGAAAATACATGCAGAGTTTCAGTGCCTCAGAGTAACACAAGATAAAATCAGACTAGCCATGTTGTAGCTTTTAGATCTTTGTATCAGATATATTTTTATTACAACCCCAATTCCGAAAAAGTTGGGACAGTATGGAAAATGTGAATGAAAACAAAGAGGAGTGATTTGTAAATGTACTTTGACTTGTATTTAAACAAAATCGTATAAAGACAAGGTATTTGATGTTTTACACACAGTTGATCAACTGCATAGTTATTTATAAGTTAACCTTTATTTCGAAATTGATGCATGCAACACGTTCAAATAAAGTTGGGACAGGGGCGATTTAGGACTAATAGCGATGTGAGAAGTTGAAATGAGAAGGTGATGTGAAACAGGTGAGTCAATCGTCTAATCATAGTATATAAGAAGCCTTGAAGCTTCTTGAACATTCCCCAAAGACAAATTGTAGGAATTTGGGCATTTCACCTTCTACAGTGTACAATATAATTAAAATATTCAAGGAATCCGGTCAAATATCAGTGCGTAAAGGGCGAGGCCGAAAACTGCTTCTGAATGAGAATGATCTCCGATCCCTCAGACGTCACTGTATTAAACTGTCATGAGTCTGTAATGGAGATCCTGACATGGGCCTGGAATACGATAGTAAACCTTTGTCAGTCGACACCATTTGCCGCTGCATCCACAGACACAATTTAAGGCTTTACTATGCAAAGCAGAAGCCATACATCAACACTGTCCAGAAGCTCCGCCCACTTCTCTGGGCTGGGTCTCCATCTGAGATGGACAATAGCAGTGAAATCGTGTTTTGTGGTCCAACAAGTCGACATTTCAAATACATTTCAAAAACAGCCGTCATGTTCTCCGGGCCAAAGAGGAAAAGGACCATCTAAGCTGTTATCAAAGTCAGGTCCAAAAGCCAGCGTCTGTTATAGTATGGTGATGTGTCAGTGTCCATGGCATGGGTAACTTACACATCTGTGAGTGCAGCATTAATGCAGAACGATATGTAGACATTTTGGAGCAACATTTACTGCCATTTACAACATTTACAGGACAACACCAAACCACATTCTGTCTGGATTCCAAGAGCATGGTTGCATAAGCAGAGAGTGCGGGTGCTAGCATGGCCTGCAGCAGTCCTGGCCTGTCTCACATTGAGAATGTGTTGCATTATGAACCTATGACCTGTCTCACATTGAGAATGTGGTGCATTATGAACCACAAAAATAAGGCAATGAAGGCCTTGTACAGTTGCACAGCTGGAGAAATGCATAATGGATAAATGTGGGAAAATTCCACTTGCTAAACTTAACCAACTGGTGTCTTCACTCAGCATCTAAACATTTAATAAGTGTTATAAAAAGAAAAGGTGATGTTACACAGTGCTAAACAGTCGACCGTCCCAACCTTTTTAGAGTGTGTTGCAGTCATCAAATTTGAAAAGAGTGTTTTTGGAAAAATCAAAGAAGAAAAATAATTAATTCACAAAGTAAACCATCAAATAATGTGTTAATAATGTGTTTTCAATACAGTACAGGGTGAAGTGAATTCTCAAATAATTCACTTTATCAAGACCTGCAGGACATCGATCCTGCATATAATTATGTCCTTCAGAATATTCCTGTAGTTTTTTTTTGTTTTAGAGGATTTCTAAAAAATAATTAATGAACACTCCATCTCAGATACTGACTACTGACCATTTAGAGCTTTTTAACTGTTTACATTTTCATGTTACTGAGTTGTGGACAGAAATAAGATGAGGACGTTAGTGAGATGTGGACATTAATAAGATGAGGACGTTAGTGAGTTGTGGACATTAATAAGATGAGGACGTTAGTGAGATGTGGACATTAATAAGATGAGGATGTTATTGAGTTGTGGACATTAATACGATGAGGATGTTAGTGAGTTGTGGACATTAATAAGATGAGGACGTTAGTGAATTGTGGACATTAACAAGATGAGGACGTTAGTGAGATGTGGAGTTGGAGGTCGTCTGTAGTTCTGTAGAGTTGCTGCAGATGGTGAACTGCTCATTAACAGATCATTTACTGGTGTGTTTTACAGGCTGCAGACTGGAAGGAAGTAGTGACATAAAACTGATCACTGCATACACAGGAGACTCAGTACTGCTGTCCTGCTCCTGCACTGACCTCCACACCAAACCTGAGACACTCACATGGAGGAAATACACAAATGGAAATATCTGGGTAGAGATATCTCCTGAGAGAGAGCAGTACAAAGACAGATTTCAGCTGTTTAATGATCTCTCTTCAGGAAATCTCTCTCTGCTCATATCACACCTGACTGTAGAGGATGGAGGAGTTTACAGGTGTATTAAAGAGAGTGAATACAGAGACTTCAGACTAACTGTTAAAGGTAAATGTCTCATTTTTATTCACAATGCTACTTCAGTGATAATCTCAGGACAGATTAATCTGATGTTGTAACAGCAATGTAATATGTTGATGTTTGTTCATTCTCCAGGTTGCACACTGACTGTGACTGGATACGTGGGACAGTCTGTCCTTCTGCCCTGCTCCTGCTCTGAACTACAAGCCAAACCACACACTTTCAGATGGGAATATTTTAAAGGATCTGATCGCTTAATGATCTTCCCAAAGGACGAGACAAATCACTACACAGAGAGAGTTCAGATCTTTAATGATCATCTTCCAGGAAATCTCTCTCTACTCATATCACACCTGACTGTAGAGGATGGAGGATGGTACAGGTGTGAGATCAGCAACACTAGCGATACAAACATCCGACTCACAGTTAAAGGTAAAATGATCTTCTGTACGTATATGAACCATCTGTGAAGTTGACTACAGTATGCATCTAAGGAACAAAATATAAAGAAATAGAGGTAGAGCGAGAAACAGAATCTTATATCAAGAAGCATTTCTACATAATTATAGATGGAGACTGGATATCGGGAGGAGTGAATCTTCTGCTAAGAAATTCCACAGGAAACGACACGTCTACAAACCCCTCATCACTCATTTTATCAAACTTTTACACTTTCCATCACTGTCTCTTTTAAAAAGTGTAAAATTCAGTGTAACACATGTAAACAGTGTTAAGGTAATGTTCTGACTGATATTGACGACGTCTCTCCAGAGCGTCTTCCCTTCGTCCCCTTCGCCGTGGTGACTGTGATCTTTCTGCACATTATCGTGGCTGTGGTCTATTGCAGAACCAGAAAGAAAGGTACCAACACTTTCAAGCTCTTGTAATCTTACTACTTTGTGGACATTTATCCTCCACTTCCCCGCCATTTTATCTGCATGAATGTAGCTTTTCTTGTTGATGTTACTCTCCAGGTCCTGATAGAGTTGATTACAGCAGAGCTGATGGAGATGGAGCAGTGAGTCTGCAGTAGAGAAGAACTCAATCAGATGATCCATCAATACATTAATAAACAGATTTATTCATAAATAGTCCTGCATAAATAGTTCTGTAAATACCTTAGCTTCATTTTTTATTCATGATTTGTTCTTTCCAACCTTTTAGACTTTCAGCTTTCCAATTTATGTCTACTAATATTTGAACTACATCATAGAATATGTGTGGTTTAGATTTAAAAGTATATCATTTAAAGTTTTATACCTGATTCTCACATGCTTTTGAAGCCTGCTTCACTTTCACAATATTTACATCATTAAAAACTAGTCACATTGTATTTTTCCCCTCAGAAAATATTGTAATGTTCTCGGTCCTGTATTGTAAATGCGATCAGAACTGATGTATTCTGACTAACACTGGTGCGCTTTCCTTTTTTACTTTTAAAATGAAATACAATTTCCAGAAAACCAAATATTTTGCACCAAATGTGCCAGAATAAATACACCTGTGTCACATAAAACACATAAATGACTGTAAACAACTTTTCAACCATTGATCAGCTTCATCAGTGGAGTCCATCTTCCTCTGCAAAGCCGGATGTCCAGTCCATCTCCCAAAACCTGAGTGAGTGATACAGACAGAGACAGGGAGAGACAGACAGAGAGAAAAAGAGAGAGACCAAGGCAAGACAAGACATGTAGAACAGTTGCTGGTGGGCGTGGTTTAAATACTGATATTCTAATGAGCTTATTTGATCCCTCAGTTCAAGTCTCCCAGCATCACAGCAGGTGAGGGCACCAAAAAGACACAATGATCTACAACAATATAACAAGCAGAGAGCAGACGAACTAGCGCAAAGGTGATGAGAGCATAAAAAAACAACTGGCTTTAATAATAAAAGAAGATTTAGTGATTAACTGAGGCTGTGTTCACATTACAAGATTTTTCAAAATACTGATTTTCGCTCAGATCGGATCTGTCCCTCTCAACAGTACAGAAGTTATGTTGTTGGTGTGATGTTACCAGGACGCTTTTAATAAAGCTGCGATTTCACATTGGATACACATTTATTATTATATTATTATAAAATACCCCAGTTTTTATGCCGGTCGTATCATTTAATTTTGTTGTATTTATCCGCCACACCTTAAAGGCCGGTCCGTGAAAACATTGCCTGATATTAAACCGGTCCGTGGCGGAAAAAATGTTGGGGACCGCTGCTGTAGATGACTGCCACTATGCCATGTCATATCTCATGTAAGACACGATAAAATACATGTAATTAAGGCATGCCAATGATTAGTTACACAACAGTTGATTGCTTATTGGCATTAGAGCATTTGAAAGGATTTAGAACAGACTCTTTTTTATATTGCAACAAACATAAGAAACTGCACTATATATGCAGACTTTTTTGTAGGTGTGTGTGTTTCCACAGAGATGTGTTCATTATGTGACACATCGGGGATCTGGACCAACGCCCCCCACCTCCATCACGTGGCATCTTAGAAGTGCTGATGCTCCCCGCAATGCAAGCACACTGGCCCAGTCTTTACTCCCACACCTGCAGCCCCAGATTGACCCACTTGGGGGAGAGAAGAGACAGACACAGGGGGAGAGGGAGGGACAGCAAGGGTTTGGGGAAATGGCTGTAGGGGTGGTGGTAGGGGTTTCAGGTTCGTCCTGCAGTTCTATCTTCACTCTGGTGAGTGTGATCTCTACCTGTGGGGAGGAGTAATGTCCTGAATCCTCATTACTGTGGTTTTATGAAATAAAGCTGATAAAGAAAACATCTACAGCTTGGCATCAATCTGTACGAAGACACACCTCTGATGACCTCATAATTACGCAGGTCTGGAACATTCCACAGACACAAGTACAAATATGTATCAGCGCAGTGTAATTCACTGTTAATTGTAATTCTGTTTAGAGATTATTCTTCCCGTTGTAAATCTGCATGGCTCATGTGATGACATCGATGCTCTGATTCTTCTACGTCTGGACCTGCAGACGAAACAAGCGGCACAAAACATCTCCAGGAACTCCACCCTCAACACCTTGCGTATCAATGATTTATAATCAACACCTGACTTCATGATGAACTTATTCCATTCAAGTCCATCTAGTTTCCTGCATTAACCACCATGCTGTTCGACTACCTGCTGATAGGGGGCAGTGTGATTCAGCCCTGACTTAATCTGTATCTAAAGAGAGAGAGCGATGCAGCGGTGCTTTAATCCTCCTCGTCCTCTGTAAAGATATATTTCAGACCTGGTGTGTGTTGTTCAAGGCTATCAGCAGAAACACTCGAAGGTGTAAGACGCTGCAATGTGAAACAAGGTCGTTGTGCGTGTTTGGTAAAGACAGCAGGAAAAGACACACGGTGTCGGTTATGGTCCTCCACATGCACTCCACAAATGAATAAAATTCAGAAAGACTTTTTAACTGTTATAGAAAAGCTGCACTGAACAGGACAAAATATATATATTTCAGTCGACTAGACCAAAAGTCATACTGTGTTACGGCACGTAGTGGAGTCGGACACAGATGCAGATGAGAACTCTTTATTCAACGCAAAACACAAACTCAAAGCAAACGGAGTGTAGAACATAAGCTTCTTGTCATGAACTCTAGCGCTGCAAACATAAACAGGTTTCCCTCCTACTACGACTAACCGCTAAACGTATGAATAAGTAAATAGGCAAATAAGCAAGTACGCAAGTAGGAAAATAATAACGAGCGCCGCGTTGTGAAAACCCGGCGCTTAAATAGCCAACATAACTAGATTTAACACGAAACACCTGTGCTAGATCACGGTGGTTAAGCTAGCCCTTAACCCGGAAGTGCGCGCTCAACCCAAAGTCCTTCCAAATGAAGCGCCACAGCGGCCTCTGGCGGCCGTGGTGTGACATACTGCACAATTTAAAATTATTTTTTTTAATCCAAATGTTCAAATATCAGGCACAATATTTAAATAAATTATACTTTGTGGGTTATTATTATTATTATTATTATTATTATTATTATTATTATTATTATTATTATTATTACTGAAGTTTCCACCAGTTGATGATTTATGAAGCTACTTAAATTTACAAGAACTCAATTACACATATACAAACTTTGAAAGAATAAACATCACCCACCTTGATTACTCTTTACTGCATTAATCCATCAGCCTGGTCTTCAGCTCGATTTGCTTCTTCTTCTTTTATCTTTTGAGCAAAGAATTAAGAGTAAAGAAGCTCAGAACCGGAAGCAGGTATTACAGTAGAGTACAGTGCATGGTTATTTACAAACACAGCGCAGGTTCTCTGGAACAGGTGACCGTAATTACACTCTCTGTGAACGCGCACGCGCCCCTTTTCTCCATCGCCAGCGCGCTCCCGGTGGAGTCACGTGACCAGGTGAACGCTTTTCTTCCGCAGTTAGTCCACTTTTACTGCCCGCTTATTGTTGATGTACAAACATTAGAATAATTATATCTCTATATTAAATCATCTCATCAGCGACCCCTTGAGTCTGTTTATGTTACTGCATCAATGTGTTTGTGTCAATAATCTGGTCTGAAATAATTGATAATTTACTGTGTAATAACACAAGATTATATATATATATATATATTATTTATGTATTTTTTAATTTAATAGAGCAAAGATCAGCATACAGTATTTAGTATCTCATGTACACACCACAGGTTATCATCATACAAACTAAACAATATTAACAAATCAACGCCAGGGGACGCTACTAAGTAAAAAAGAATTAAGTAACGGATGAACGACATACAAACAATAAGATGTTTACCACACACTGAAGTGTAAGGACTACTAAAGCACACAGAATGGAGAAAGTATATGGAACAAAGAAGTGTATAAAGTATTGCAGGTCCTTGAAGTGTACTGAATACTGAAGTGTATGAAAGAGTTAAAGGTAAGGAATATTGTAGTGAATAGAATACTGAAGTGTATGATTTAGTGCTCTTTACTACTTTGCACAAGTTTTGTCCAGTTCGTTGCAATGGACACTCTTATCTCCTGCATTTAATGACACACTGTTTTATATAAAAACACAACATAAGAAGCTTTATTCTGGTGCCTAACCCTGAAAGGCCACTAGATGGAGATGTCATATCATTAAAGCCTGTAGATGACTGTCACTGTGTCATGTCAAATCTCATGTGAGACACCATAAGATGCATTTTTTAAGACATGAATATTGTATTGTAAATGCGATCAGAACTGATGTATTCTGACTAACACTGGTGCGCTTTCCTTTTTTACTTTTAAAATGAAATAAAATTTCCAGTAAACCACGTTTTGTGTATTTTAGCATTATTTTATACCAAATGTGCCACAATAAATACACCTGTGTCACATAAATGATTGTAAACAACTTTCCAACCATTGATCAGCTTCATCAGTGGAGTCCATCTTCCTCTGCAAAGCCGGATGTCCAGTCCATCTCCCAAAACCTGAGTGAGTGATACAGACAGAGACAGGGAGAAACGGACAGAGATGAGAAGAGAGAGACCAACAAATACAAGACAGATATGAAGAACAGTTGTGGGTGGGCGTGGCTTAAAATACTAATGCTATATAAATTATATAGTAATATATTTTTATGCGCAAAATGCAAGACAACACAAAAGGCAGGTTGTTTTTTTTTGAGAAGAAAAGTCACCCTTTCTATGAATTCTTACCTCCTCAAATGACCTGTTAGTTCTCCTTTCAGAACAATTTGCACAACTTTCCTTTCTGACAAGGGCTCTTATTTTGGGAAGTTTATTGACACTCAATAATTTAATTTTTAGGAAATACGCTCAGTTACACATGAGGGTCTTTCTCTCTGAGCCACATTTTCTCCTCTTATGTGTGTTGAAATGTATGAAAAAGGAAGTGGCAAGTTACAAATCACTGGAAACTATTACTTAATTTCATGTGGGCTCTGTGTGTGTGTGTGTGTGTGTGTGTGTGTGCGTGCGCGCGCATGTGTGTGTGTGTGGGGGGGCTGTATGTGTGTGTGTGTGTGTGTGTTTGTGTTTGTGTGTGTGTGTGTGTGTAGAAGAGAGTTGGTAAGACTACATTTAAATTGTGTCATCATGTCTTTCTCTGTGGTCATTACTGTAGTGTGGACGTTAGTGAGTTGTTGTCATTAGATATTAATAATGGTGTGTTTTTATCTTCTCCTTCTTCTCCACATCACTGCAGGTGAGTCTGCTCTTCTCCCTCCTGTTTAATAATAGAGCTAATTAAATAAATGTAAGAATTTCAAGCTGTTAAAGCATAAAGTCATGTGCTGATCTTACTAAAGATATGGAAATGTAAAGTACACACTTAACAACAGAATTCATGGAGTTCATTTTTCCCTGTTCTGACATCAACATGAGAAAATGTTCATCACGTGACTTTCATAAAACCTACTTAAATCACTTCTTCAGGATTATTAAATAAGCACTTTCTGCCAGAGCTTTATTAATCCATCTTTATTAATCCAGCTCCATGCATACATGCTTATACTACAAGATAGTTCTTGACTACCAGAAAGTTCAAAGTAGTTTGTAACATGTAAAACAGTTTGTGATTAAACACAGGCTTCGATATGAACATTTCACTTTGGTGTGTTTCTTCAGGCTGCAGACTGGAAGGAAATAGTGACGTAAAACTGATCACTGCATACACAGGAGACTCAGTACTGCTGTCCTGCTCCTGCACTGACCTCCACACCAAACCTGAGACACTCACATGGATGAAATACATGAATAACTGGGTTATTTATTATAACAGAAAACCACTTTTTGTTGTATTTTAGCATTATTTTACACCAAATGTGCCAGAATAAATACATCTGTGTCACATAAATGACAGTAAACAACTTTCTTACCATTCATCAGCTTCATCAGTGGAGTCCATCTTCCTCTCCAAAGCCGGATGTCCAGTCCGTCTCCCAAAATCTTCCTCCACCTCCTTCATCCACAATCCTGTCCTTATATCACCTGATACCCGATGGAACTGAATGAACAATTCAGTTTTATTTTGCTCTCTTTCAACAGTTTAAGGTTCTTTTTTCTCACAATATATTCCTCTAGCATTCTCAATTTAATTGTTTCCCCCATTTTAAATATGGAAGCTCAGTACTCCAGACCTCACAGCTCCTTGGTCTCTGGTTTGGTCCTGAGCTCATGTTACTGTCTGTGTGAAGTTTCCCATGATCTGTGTAGGTTTCATCTGGGCTCTCCATTTTCTTCATACTGTCTAAAAGCATGCTGGTAGATGGATTAGTGTCTCTAAATCACCTATATGTGTGAATGAGTATGTGAATACATGTGTGTGTGTGTGTGTGTGTGTGTGTGTGTGTGTTTGTATGCATGGTGCCATGTGATGGACTGGCTAACTAAGTTTCTGAATAACTAAGACTGAAAAGAGATAACACACTCATCATCACTCTGTATGAAGACACACCACCGATGACCTCGCAAAGAAAACAAACACGACTCTGGAGGAATCTGGAACATTCCACAGCCACAAGTACAAATGTGTATCTGCTGAGTGGAGTACAAGTTTGACAGAATAAACATCACCCACCTTGATACAACATTCTCCACTCTCGACATCTCATCCTGCTCTTTCTCCTCACGTCTGCACAGAATCCCGTCTTCTCCTACAACTCCTTCACGCTGGAGTCACGTGACCAGGTGCACGCTTTTCTCCCGCAGTTAGACCTTTTTTGCTGCCCCACTTATTGTTGATGTACCAACATTAGAATAATTACATCTCTGTATTAAATCGTCTCATCAGCGCCCCCTTGATGATGTGTGTGTTACTGTATCAATGTGTTTATGTCAATAAACTGGTCTCAAATATATGATAATATAAAGTGTATACTGTCTAAGAGAATATATATATATATATATAGTGTTATTTTTATTCAATAGAGTAAAAATCAGCATAAAATATTTAGTATCTCATGTACACACCATTGTATGCGATTGTGCCCTGCGATGGACTGGCACCATGTCCAGGGTGTACCCTGCCTTGTGCCCGATAGGCTCCAGGTTCCCCGCGACCCTGAAGAAGGAGTAAGCGGTAGAAGTTGGATGTATGGATGGATGTACACACCACAGCATATAATCTTAATACAAACTAAACAATATTAACAAATCAACGCTAGGGGGCGCCATTAAGTAAGAAAGTATGAAAGTAAATTAATGAAGGAACGAATGAATGACTATCAAACAAAGAAACAAATAAAAAGATATTTACCATATACTGAAGTGTAAGGACTACTAAGGCATACAGAATGGAGAAGGTACATGGAATAAAGAAGTGTATAAAGTGTTGCAGTTCATTTAAGTGTACACACTGCTGAAGTGTATGAAAGAGTTATATGGAAGTGTAGCACTTGTATGGACTGATACAACTTTATTGGGCTACTCTACCAGTTGTAGGTTCGGATGGAGTGGGGTAACGGTGGAAAAATTAGACCAGAGACCAGGTTCTTTAAATACAAAAGCAGTCAGTTTACTGAAGGTCAACAAAGACAATACATTAAACAGACATCAGAACCAATGAATAGTCCTGCATGTAGAAAAATGTAGGAAGAACCCACTTTAATCCTTTTTTCCTCTTTCCTTCACGTAGGTCACAGTTAATTTGGTTTACCTATCTTATTTTATTAGATTAGATCAGTCTAAGTATCTTATTTTAGATTAATAGGGTGTGCGTATTTTCTCTTTTTTATCCCTTGAGTTAACTCTTTTTTTTTCCTTTCCTTAGAGGTGAAAAAAACATTTATATAGTTTCCAAATCAAACTCAATTCAAGTAAAACACTCTTAAACCTTGAATCATAATATTTACAATGATGACACAGAATACAATGTGAAGTAACACTTCAGATCCAGTCCAAGTTCAGTTTCACTTCAAATTCAATTAAGATCAGTAAAGTTCAGTTCAGTTCCAAGGGAAAAAAAAACTAGTCACCACAATTCCTTACAGCCACACTTCTATTTGTTTACATTCAATCACTGTCAAACTGTTTATAATCATTCTTAATAGTTTCTTACATGTGTGTGTTTTAACTGATTAGCTTATTCATGCATTGTATGAATTATTAACTTGGTGATAATTCAGTGTGGGTTACATAAGGAATATTGTAGTGTATAGAATGCTGAAGTGTACTGAATACTGAAGTGTATGAGTTCTGAAGTGTATGAGTGCTCTTTACTACTTTGCATAAGTTTGTCCAGATCTTTGCAATGGACACTCTTTATCTCCTGCATTCAACGACATAATGTTTTATATATAAATATTGTAGCGAGTTTAGCCAGCAGTGGGCGGAGCACAGACAGACACGAGGCTGTTTAAGTATAAAATGAAGTGAATTATTTACAGTTTGTGGTAGTGTGTGCGTGCAGGAGTGGTCCTTGGGGGGAAGTGCTGTCCAAAACATTGGGGGTGATGAAGCGGAGCTGTCTCTTCAGCACCTCAGAGGCAGTCGCGGGAGGAGCGCTCTTTCCTTTGTTTGCTCCAGTCACCGGCCTGTCACCACAATATAAAACACAACATAATAAGCTTTATTCTGGTGCACTAACCCTGAAAGACCACTAGATGGAGAAGTCAGATCAGTAATGCAGGATGTGTGAGACGATAAGATCCATGTTTTTAAGACCTGACAATGATTAATTATACAATAGATGACTGTAACTGTGTCATGTCATTAGATCATTTGCATTA
This sequence comes from Ameiurus melas, assembly GCA_012411365.1. NCBI lineage: Eukaryota > Metazoa > Chordata > Actinopteri > Siluriformes > Ictaluridae > Ameiurus > Ameiurus melas. The sequence goes on from CM022753.1 coordinate 3,929,634, forward strand.
GATCATTTGTAACTTCCTCTTATCTATGTGGTCAGTGTCATACTGCTATATCAGCATTTCCTGTGTGAGCTGTGAGTGTGTGTGACCTATAGAGAGTGTTCATTATGATCAGACTCGGTGCAGCAGTTGGTCAGTGTGTGTTTAGCTCGAATTCTCTCTTTGGATTAATGTGTGCGTTTGGGTCCTCAGTCAGAATGCAGGTGTGTTTTCTTCTCCTCCTTATACAGCTTCATGTCACTGAAGGTGAGTCTGCTTCCTCTCTCTCCCTATTCCCCTCTCTCTCTCTCTCTCTCTCTCTCTCTCTCTCTCTCTCTCTCTTTTTCCCATCTCTCTCTCTCTCGTTTTTAATAATGTCAGTAAATGTATGTAAGAGTTTATAATTAAATACCTTTAAAGCATGATGTCATGCAGTAATCTTACTTATGATTTGGAAATGTAAAGTGCACACTGAACTACTGAAATTACTTGCGTGATTTTTTTTAGTTTTGTTGTTTGATATCAAATCAAATATAAATATAAACATGAGAAAATGTTCATTATGGAACTTTTATAAAATGTACTTAGCACTTATTAAATAAGAACTTCCTGTTAGAGCTTTATTAATCCCCGCCCATGTCCTGGGTTCATGTAGAACACTGAGTCTCCTTCATCATGATTGGTGTTCTGGTTGTTCCTGTCTCGTCCCCCTACAGTTTCCTCTTGCTCTCTCATTGGCTGTTACTCATCGAGGTTCTTACAGCGTTGTACACGTCTCAAACATGCTTGAACCACTGGCATGTAAACACTGCTCACAGAATATGTGGATGATGTCAGTAAACTGCTTACCCGTGTGGTGTGTTCACACCGTCACTTCCTTCACCAGCAGTCGTCCTCTTCAGTGGTGTGTCACTAAAATAGAAGCCAGTTTATCTGTTCAGAGGAAAATACATGCAGAATTTCAGTGCCTCAGAGTAACACAAGATAAAATCAGACTAGTCATGTTGTAGTTTTTAGATCCTTGTATCAGATATAACTCCTGTTACATTACAATTAAATTCCTGCTGAATCTTCACACATTTTATTTCCAGTTAAAAGCGCATGTGAGCATTGTGTAGTTTGTGTTCTGTGGATTAACACTTGACCATGGGTGTGACAAATGATGAGAGACTTTTACATTCAAACTGACAAACACTCAATAATATATTTCATTTGTATAAATGTGAGAAATGTTTGTTTTTTCCTGAGTCACAAGCCTCTAAACATTTTTGCCTGTCTCAGTAGAAACGTCATTTGAGGAAACCACAGGCCTGTAACTGTGTGCTGTGAACTTTTCTCCATACTGCAACACTATATGACAGTAGTTGTGCATGATGCAGTGTGTTGCTCTGGTGGAAGTGTTTAAAATAACGTTTAAAATAATGTACAATTGAACTGCTCATTAACAGATCATTAACTGGTGTGTTTCTACAGGCTGCAGACTGGAAGGAGACGGAGAGACAAAAGAGATCACTGCATACACAGGAGACTCAGTACTACTGCCCTGCTCCTGCACTGACCTCCACACCAAACCTGAGAAATTCACATGGTGGAAATACACAAATGACTGGGTAGAGATATCTCCTGAGAGAGAGCAGTACAAAGACAGATTTCAGCTGGTTAATGATCTCTCTTCAGGAAATCTCTCTCTGCTCATATCACACCTGACTGAAGAGGATGGAGGAGATTACAGGTGTAGTCTTAAAGGGAGTGAATTCAGAGACTTCAGACTCACTGTTAAAGGTAAATGACTCATTTTTATTCACAATGCTACTTCAGTGATAATCTCAGGACAGATTAATCTGATGATGTAACAGCAATGTAATATGTTGATGTTTGTTCATTCTCCAGGTTGCACACTGAATCATCAGACAGTGGATGTGACTGGATACGTGGGACAGTCTGTCCTTCTGCCCTGCTCCTGCTCTGAACTACAAGCCAAACCACACATTTTCAGATGGGAATTTTTAGAAGATCACAAAGAAATCTTCCCAAAGAACGAGACAAATCGCTACACAGACAGAGTTCAGATCTTTAATGATCATCTTCCAGGAAATCTCTCTCTACTCATATCACACCTGACTGTAGAGGATGGAGGATGGTACAGGTGTTGGATCAGCAACAATATCAATACAGACATCGACCTCACAGTAACAGGTAAAATGACTTGTATATAAACCAGATGGGAATTTGACTACAGTCTGTCTAAGGAAATGAAATATTTTAATGAATGTGACATTTCAGCTTTTCGTTAGATGCCTAATCATATTTTAACTACATCACAGAATATGTGTGGGTTAGATTTAAAGTATATAATTTATAGTTTAATACCTGATACTCACATGCTTTTGAAACCTGCTTCACCTTCACAATATTTACATCATTAAAAACTAGGCACAGACTCTGATGCCCCTATGGTACTTCTAAATGAGTAGAAGGATTTTAGCGAGCATTTTTTTCGTAATTTCTCTAGTTAAGAATTGTGCTCTAAGTTTAGTAAAAACACTGAACTGCTTCATTTTCAAAGTAAGATTACACAAATACATTATTATAAGTTTTTTCAAGGCCTAAAAATGTTCAAATTAAAATGTTGATTCTGGCCCAGGAGCTCAGGGTTGGCGTGTTGCTTCTCTGTGGGTTATAGGGTTATGGGACAAAATACTGTGGGAACTTAGGGGTAAGAGGGGTAAGGAGATTTCTAAACAAGAATAAATGAACACTCCATCTCAGATACTGACTACTGACCATTTAGAGCTTTTTAAATGTTTACATTTTCATATTCAGTTACATCCCTACTGTGGACATTAATAAGATGTGGATGTTAGCGAGTTGTGGACATTAACTGGTGTGTTTCTACAGCCTGCAGACTGAAAGGAAACAGAGAACTAAAACTGATCACTGCATACACAGGAGGCTCAGTACTGCTGCCCTGCTCCTGCACTGATCTCCACACCAAACCTGAGACATTCACATGGTGGAAATACACAAATGGAAATAACTGGGTAGAGATATCTCCTGAGAGTGAGCAGTACAAAGACAGATATCAGCTGGTTAATGATCTCTCTCCAGGAAATCTCTCTCTGCTCATATCACACCTGACTGAAGAGGATGGAGGAGATTACAGGTGTGATCCTAAAGGGAGTGAATACAGACATTTCATACTCACTGTTAAAGGTAAACGACTCATTTTTATTTACAATGCTACTTCAGTGAATTATTGATTATGAATTATTGTTGTCTATGTAAACGTACTGACTATTAAGGTAATGTTGTGACTGACACTACACTACAAATCTACAAACCCTTCATCACTCATTCTATCAACTTTTACACTTTCCATCACTGTCTCCTTTAAAAAGTGTAAAATTCAGTGTAACACATGTAAACAGTGTTAAGGTAATGTTCTGACTGATATTGATGACGTCTCTCCAGAGCGTCTTCCCTTCGTCCCCTTCGCCGTAGTGACTGTGATCTTTCTGCACATTATCGTGGCTGTGTTCTATTGCAGAACCAGAAAGAAAGGTACCAACACTTTCAAGCTCTTGTAATCTCTTTTGGATTTATCTTTACTTTTCCCTTTTTTTTTTCTTTTCACTATATTATATTATTTTTTTTTTTTTTTTTTTTTTTACTGGTTGGGGGGGGGTAACAAAAAGAGAAGGCAGAAAGGGAAGGGAGAGGGGATAGTAGAAAAAAAAACTCAACCCACCTTTCCCTAAAAAAAAAAAAAAAAAAATTTTTTTTTAATTTTTCCTTTTTAATTTTTTTTTTTTTTATTTTTTTTTTTTTTTTTTTTTTCATTTTTTTTTTTTTTAACTTTTTAGACTTTCAGCTTTCCATTTTATGCCTAATAATATTTGAACTACATCACAGAATATGTGTGGTTTAGATTTAAAAGTATATCATTTAGAGTTTTATACCTGATTCTCACATGCTTTTGAAGCCTGCTTCACTTTCACAATATTTACATCATTAAAAACTAGCCACATTGTATTTTTCCCCTCAGAAAATATTGTAATGTTCTCGGTCCTGTATTGTAAATGTGATCAGAACTGATGTATTCTGACTAACACTGGTGCGCTTTCCTTTTTTACTTTTAAAATGAAATAAAATTTCCAGAAAACCACTTTTTGTTGTATTTTAGCATTATTTTACACCAAATGTGCCAGAATAAATACGTCTGTGTCACATAAATGACAGTAAACAACTTTCCTACCATTGATCAGCTTCATCAGTGGAGTCCATCTTCCTCTGCAAAGCCGGATGTCCAGTCCGTCTCCCAAAACCTGAGTGAGTGATACAGACAGAGACATGGAGAGAAAGACAGAGATGAAAATAGAGAGAGACCAACAAATACAAGACAGATATGTAGAACAGTTGTGGGTGGGCGTGGCTGAAAATACTAATATTCTATTGAGCTTATTTGATCCCTCAGTTCAAGACTCCCAGCATCACAGCAGGTGAAGGAAACATGAGAAGAAACACAAAAACAAAAAGACACAATGGTCTACAACAATATAACAAGCAGAGAGCAAATGACTAGATCCTCATCTTATTAATGTCCACAACTCACTAACGTCCTCATCTTATTAATGTCCACATCTTATTAACATCCTATTAACATCCCAAGTTATTGAGCAGTTCAATTGTACTTTATTTTAAACGTTATTTTAAACACTTCCACCAGACCAACACACTGCATCATGCACAACTACTGTCATATAGTGTTGAAGTATGGTGAGAAGTTCACAGCACACAGTTACAGACCTGTGGTTTCCTCAAATGACGTTTCTACTGAGACAGGCAAAAATGTTTAGAGGCTTGTGACTCAGGAAAAAACAAACATTTCTCACATTTATACAAATGAAAGAGATTATTGAGTCTTTATCAGTTTGAATGTAAAAGTCTCTCATCATTTGTCACACCCATGGTCAAGTGTTAATCCACAGAACACAAACTACACAATGCTCACATGCGCTTTTAACTGGAAATAAAATGTGTGAAGATTCAGCAGGAATTTAATTGTAATGTAACAGGAGTTATATCTGATACAAAGATCTAAAAGCTACAACATGACTAGTCTGATTTTATCTTGTGTTACTCTGAGGCACTGAAACTCTGCATGTATTTTCCTCTGAACAGATAAACTGGCTTCTATTTTAGTGACACACCACCGAAGAGGACGACTGCAAGTGACGGTGTGAATACACCACACGGGTAAGCAGTTTACTGACATCATCCACATATTCTGTGAACAGTGTTCACACCCCAGTGGTTCAAGCATGTTTGAGACGTGTACGACGCTGTAAGGACCTCGATGAGTAACAGCCAATGAGAGAGCAAGAGGAAACTGTAGGGGGACGAGACAGGAACAACCAGAACACCAATCATGATGAAGGAGACTCAGTGTTCTACATGAACCCAGGACATGGGCGGGGATTAATAAAGCTCTAGCAGGAAGTTCTTATTTAATTTGTGCTAAGTACATTTTATAGTCATCGACATCACAAAGACTAAGGTAACAATCATCTAATCTAACTAACTCAAATATAATATTCCGCGTTAAGTGTTGGGAAGCACGTGGTATATATGCCGGTATGATCAGCATCGTAACCGCTAACAGATGAGCGCAATACCGACACACGTGAGAGCACAACCAATGACAAAACAGGGAGGAGACATGACAGAAACATAAACAAACACATGTGTCCAGCTGTCACTAGGGAAAAGCATGTGCTCGCGCAATTGCGCAGTAGAGCACGTTCCCACAAGGGAAAACCGTGATATATGATATATGATCTATTTATCAAATAAATACAAAGTAAACTGTATTTTTGATGAGTGAACGAAGGAACAGTTTACAAAGAAATAAACAAACTAACAAATAAATAAGATGTTTAGAATACTGAAGTGCAGAAACTATTGCAGTGCATTGAAGTGTACTTAATACTGAAGTGTATGAAATAGTGCTCTTTACTACTTCACATAAGTTTTGTCCTGTTCTTTGAAGACATTTAAAAAATATATAAAAACACAACATAATAAGCTTTATTCTGGTGCACTAACCCTGAAAGGCCACTAGATGGAGAAGTCTGAACAGTAATGCAGGAGCCTGTAGATGACTGTCACGGTGTCATGTCAAATCTCATATGAGAAACGATAAGATGCATGTTTTTAAGACCTGACAGTGATTAATTATACAATAGATGATAGTTTGTTGGCATTAGATCATTTGTAAGGATTTAGAACATAGACTCAGTTCTACTGTACAACAGACGAGAAACTTCCTCACATCTATGTGTTCAGTGTCATACTGCTATATCTGCACTTCCTGTGTGAGCTGTGAGTGTGAGTGTGACCTATAGAGAGTGTTCATTATGATCAGACTCGGTGCAGAAGTTGGTCAGTGTGTGTTTAGCTCTAATTCTCTCTTTGGATTAATGTGTGTGTTTGGGTCCTCATTCAGAATGCAGGTGTGTTTTCTTCTCCTCCTTATACAGCTTCATGTCACTGAAGGTGAGTCTGCTTCTCTCTCTCTCTCTCTCTCTCTCTCTCTCTCTCTCTCTTCTCTCTTCCTACCCCCGTTTTTAGTAAGTAAATATATGTAAGAGTTTATAATTTAATGACTTTTTCTGATTGATATCAAACCAAATATAAATATAACAAGAGAAAATGTTCATCACGGGATTTTCATAAAACCTGCTTAACAATTATTAAATAAGAACTTCCTGCTAGAGCTTTATTAATCCCCGCCCATGTCCTGGGTTCATGTAGAACACAGAGTCTCCTTCATCATGATTGGTGTTCTGGTTGTTCCTGTCTCGTCCCCCTACAGTCTCCTCTTGCTCTCTCATTGGCTGTTACTCATCAAGGTTCTAACAGCGCCGTACATGTCTTAAACATGCTTGAACCACTGGGGTGTGAACACTGTCCTCAGAATATGTGCTTATTTCTGCTGTTATTGCCTGCGTCACAAGCCTCTAGACATTTTTGCCGGTCTCAGTAGAAACTTCATTTGAGGAAATTACAGTCTGTAACTGTGTGCTGTGAACTTGTCACCATACTGCAACACTATATGACAGTAGTTGTGCATAGTTGTTGTAACAGCAATGCAATATGTTGATGTTTGTTCATTCTCCAGGTTGCACACTGAATCATCAGACAGTGACTGTGACTGGATACGTGGGACAATCTGTCCTTCTGCCCTGCTCCTGCTCTGAACTACAAGCCAAACCACACACACTCAGATGGCAATTTTTAGAAGATCACAAAGAAATCTTCCCAAAGAACGAGACAAATCGCTACACAAACAGAGTTCAGATCTTTAATGATCATCTTCCAGGAAATCTCTCTCTACTCATATCACACCTGACTGTAGAGGATAGAGGATGGTACAGGTGTTGGATCAGCAACAATATCAATACAGACATCCACCTCACAGTAAAAGGTAAAATGACCTTCTCTATATAAACCAGATGGGAATTTGACTACAGTCTGTCTAAGAAAATGAAATATTTTAATAAATGTGACATTTCAGCTTTTCGTTTGATGCCTAATAATATTTTAACTAAATCATAGAATATGTGTGGGTTAGATTTAAAAGTGTACCATTTATAGTTTAATACCTAATACTCACATGCTTTTTGAAACCTGCTTCACCTTCACAATATTTACATCACTAAAAACTAGACACAGATTCTGGTGTGTTCACACCGTCCACTTCCTTCACCAGCAGTCGCCCCTCTTCGGGTGGTGTGTCACTAAAATAGAAGCGAGTTTATCTGTTCAGAGGAAAATACATGCAGAGTTTCAGTGCCTCAGAGTAACACAAGATAAAATCAGACTAGCCATGTTGTAGCTTTTTAGATCTTTGTATCAGATATATTTTTATTATAACCAGCATTCCAAAAAAGTTGGGACAGTATCAATCCATCCATCTTCTACCGCTATTCCTTCTTTGAGGTCGTGGGGAACCTGGAGCCTATCCCAGGAAGCATCAGGCATAGGGCATGGTACACCCTAGACAGGGTGCCAATCCATTGCAGGGCAAAATCACATACACTGCAGACAATTTAGACACACCAATCAACCTACCACACATGTCTTAGGACTGGGAGGAAACCCCCCGAGTACGGGGAGAAAACACAAAGTCCCACGACACTACCCCCGGTGGAATCGAACCCTGGACCCTGGAGGTGTGAGGTGAAAGTGCTAACCACTAAGCCTCCATGCGCAGTATGGAAAATGCTAATAAAAACAAAGATGAGTGAGGTAAGATAAAGGCTTATTTTGAAATTGATGCATGCAACACGTTCTAAAACAGTTGGGACGGAGGCAATTTAAAAACTAACAGCGATGTGAGAAGGTGAAATAAGGAGGTGATGTGAAACATTTGAGGCAATTGTCTAATCATAGTATATAAGGAGCCTCCTAAAAGGCCTAGTCCTTCAAGAGTAAGGACTGGTCGAGACCGCCGCCTAGAGACTAATAGCGCATGTGAGAAGTAAGATGGTGATGTGAAACAGGTGAGTCAATCATCTAATCATAGTATATAAGGAGCATTGAAGTTTGGCAATCTGCCTACTGATGCATCAGAGAATAATCCAACACTTTGAGAAGAACATTCCCCAAAGACAAACCAGTAGGATTTTGGGCATTTCACCTTCTACATTGTAGAATATAATTAAACGATTCAAGGAATCCGGTTAAATCTCGGTGCGTAAATCGCAAGGCTGAAAACCCCTTCTGAATGTGTGTGATCTCCGATCCCTCAGACGTCACTGTCTAAAAAACCGGCATGAGTCTGTAATGGAGAGCCTGACATGGTCTCGGGAATACTTTGGTAAACCTTTATCAGTCGACACCATTTGCCGCTGTATCTACAGATACAAATTAAGGCTTTACTATGCAAAGCAGAACACTGTCCAGAAGCTCTGCCCACTTCTCTGGGCTCGGTCTCATCTGAGATGGACAGTAGCACAGTGGAATTGTGTCTTGCGGTCTGACAAGTCAACATTTCAAATAGTTTTTAAACAAAACAGCCGCCTTGTTCTCCGGGCCAAAGAGGAAATGGACCATCCAAGCTGTTATCAGCGTCAGGTCCAAGACCCAATGTCTGTCATGGCATGTGGGTGTTAGTGCCCATGGTATGGGGTGTGTCAGTGTTGCAGCCATCAGATTTCAAATTAGTGTTTATTTTTAAAAATAAATTAAATTCACAAAATAAAACATCAAATAATGTGTTAATAATGTATTTTCAATAAGTACAGGGTGAACTGAATTTTCAAGTGAATTTTTGTTTTATTTTTTTATTTTCCATACTGTCTCAACTTTTGTGGAATTGGGGATGTAGATAAATGGAGAAAAGTAAATGAAACAAGCAAATGAGAGAGAAGCTCTTAGCGTAACATTATCTCTGTTACTATTAAAGATGGCTAATTTTATTATTCAAAAAAATATTTACTATTTCACTGTTTTTATTTAAGGAGTGAATCACGCTCCGGCTTGGACACTTTACAGATAACATCAGTCAATTATGTTATCTATGTCCGTTATAATTTCCATAAATAAAATAATTCATTTGTGAAAATAATTTCCATTTGATTTAAAGTTATTTCCCATGAACACTTGCCATGTCTACAGAATTTCAGATCTACCCTCAGAAGTGTGTGTTTTAACAAGACCTGCAGGACATTAATCCTGCGTATAATTATTTCCTTCAGAATATTCCTGCTGGATTCCAGTAGGGTTTTTTTTTTGTTTAAGGAGATTTCTAAACAAGAATATATGGACACTTCATATCAGATACTGACTTCTGAGCATTTACAGCTTTTTAATTGTTTACATTTTCATATTCAGTTACATTCTTACTGTGGACATTAATAAGATGAGGACATTAGTGAGTTGTGGACATTAATAAGATGAGGATGTTAGTGAGTTGTGGACATTAATAAGATGAGGATGTTAGTGAGTTGTGGACATTAATAAGATCTGGACATTAATAAGATGAGGATGTTAGTGAGTTGTGGACATTAATAAGATGAGGATGTTAGTGAGATGTGGACATTAATAAGATGAGGATGTTAGTGAGATGTGGACATTAATAAGATGAGGATGTTAGTGAGTTGTGGACATTAATAAGATGAGGATGTTAGTGAGTTGTGGACATTAATAAGATGAGGATGTTAGTGAGTTGTGGACATTAATAAGATGAGGATGTTAGTGAGATGTGGACATTAATAAGATGAGGATGTTAGTGAGTTGTGGACATTAATAAGATGAGGATGTTAGTGAGTTGTGGACATTAATAAGATGAGGATGTTAGTGAGTTGTGGACATTAATAAGATGAGGATGTTAGTGAGTTGTGGACATTAATAAGATGAGGATGTTAGTGAGTTGTGGACATTAATAAGATGAGAGCTTTAGTGAGTTGTGGACATTAATAAGATGAGGACGTTAGTGAGTTGTGGACATTAATAAGATGAGAGCTTTAGTGAGTTGTGGACATTAATAAGATGAGGACGTTAGTGAGTTGTGGACATTAATAAGATGAGGACGTTAGTGAGTTGTGGACATTAATAAGATGAGGACGTTAGTGAGTTGTGGACATTAATAAGATGAGGACGTTAGTGAGTTGTGGACATTAATAAGATGAGGATGTTAGTGAGATGAGGACATTAATAAGATGAGGATGTTAGTGAGTTGTGGACTTTAATAAGATGAGGACGTTAGTGAGTTGTGGACATTAATGAGATGAGGATGTTAGTGAGTTGTGGACATTAATAAGATGAGGACGTTAGTGAGTTGTGGACATTAATAAGATGAGGATGTTAGTGAGTTGTGGACATTAATAAGATGAGGATGTTAGTGAGTTTTGGACATTAATAAGATGAGGACGTTAATGAGTTGTGGACATTAATAAGATGAGGACGTTAGTGAGTTTGGACTTTAATAAGATGAGGACGTTAGTGACTTGTGGACATTAATAAGATGAGGATGTTAGTGAGATGTGGACATTAATAAGATGAGGATGTTAGTGAGTTGTAGACATTAATAAGATGAGGATGTTAGTGAGATGTGGACATTAATAAGATGAGGATGTTAGTGAGATGTGGACATTAATGAGATGAGGATGTTAGTGAGTTGTGGACATTAATAAGATGAGGACGTTAGTGAATTGTGGACATTAATAAGATGAGGATGTTAGTGAGATGTGGAGTTGGAGGTCGTCTGTAGTTCTGTAGAGTTTCTGCAGATGGTGAACTGCTCATTAACAGATCATTAACTGGTGTGTTTCTACAGGCTGCAGATTGGAAGGAAACGGAGAGACAAAAGAGATCACTGCATGCACAGGAGACTCAGTACTGCTGTCCTGCTCCTGCACTGACCTCCACACCAAACCTGAGACACTCACATGGAAGAAATACACAAATGATTGGGTAGAGATATCTCCTGAGAGAGAGCAGTACAAAGACAGATTTCAGCTGGTTAATGATCTCTCTTCAGGAAATGTCTCTCTGCTCATATCACACCTGACTGTAGAGGATGGAACAGATTACAGGTGTATTAAAGAGAGAGAATTCAGAGACTTCAGACTCACTGTTAAAGGTAAATGACTCATTTTTTTTCACAATGCTACTTCAGTGATAATCTCAGGACAGATTAATCTGATGATGTAACAGTAATGCAATATGTTGATGTTTGTTCATTCGCCAGGTTGCACACTGAATCATCAGACATTGAATGTGACTGGATACGTGGGACAGTCTGTCCTTCTGCCTTCACTCACTGCACATCACACTCTTTATTTATAACTTATTAAACCTTTCTCTCCTTGCAGACGCACCAACAAGACCTTCAACATCCAGACCAGTGATCACAACAACTTCACCTAATCCTGAACCAGGTACCACACACCACTGATACACACTGGAATGAAAAGTCTTTGTGAGTACGTTAGTACATCAGCTCACAGCAAGAAACACACACTAACTTTATCTGGTCTTTCACTTCCTGTACGTGTCACAACAAAAGCTACAAAACCAACCCCAGTGGTCAATGACAGCACAACCGCACACTCTGAAACATCTTCTGAAACAGGTAATGATCAATACACTGCATTATCTTCTGTTCATTTAAGATGTACTTACTGTGTTACATCATAATACATAAATGTTCATTTGTGTAATTTTGTTATGTGAAGACTGGATATAGGGAGGATTGTATCTTTTGCTAAGAAATTCCACAGGAAACGACACGTCTACAAACCCCTCATCACTCATTTTATCAAACTTTTACACCTTCCATCACTGTCTCCTTTAAAAAGTGTAAAATTCAGTGTAACACATGTAAACAGTGTTAAGGTAATGTTCTGACTGATATTGATGACGTCTCTCCAGAGCGTCTTCCCTTCGTCCCCTTCGCCGTGGTGACTGTGATCTTTCTGCACATTATCGTGGCTGTGGTCTATTGCAGAACCAGAAAGAAAGGTACCAACACTTTCAAGCTCTTGTAATCTTACTACTTTGTGGACATTTATCCTCCACTTCCCCGCCATTTTATCTGCATGAATGTAGCTTTTCTTGTTGATTTTAGTCTCCAGGTCCTGATAGAGTTCATTACAGCAGAGCTGATGGAGATGGAGCAGTGAGTCTGCAGTAGAGAAGAACTCAATCAGCTGATCCATCAATACATTAATAAACAGATTTATTCATAAATAGTCCTGAATAAATAGTTCTGTAAATACCGTAGCTTCATTTTTTATTCACGATTTGTTCTTTCCAACCTTTTAGACTTTCAGCTTTCCATTTTATGCCTAATAATATTTGAACTACATCATAGAATATGTGTGGTTTAGATTTAAAAGTATATCATTTAGAGTTTTATACCTGATTCTCACATGCTTTTGAAGCCTGCTTCACTTTCTCAATATTTAATCATTAAAAACTAGCCACATTGTATTTTTCCCCTCAGAAAATATTGTAATGTTCTCGGTCCTGTATTGTAAATGTGATCAGAACTGATGTATTCTGACGAACACTGGTGCGCTTTCCTTTTTTACTTTTAAAATGAAATAAAATTTCCAGAAAACCACTTTTTGTTGTATTTTAGCATTATTTTACACCAAATGTGCCAGAATAAATACATCTGTGTCACATAAATGACAGTAAACAACTTTCCTACCATTGATCAGCTTCATCAGTGGAGTCCATCTTCCTCTGCAAAGCCGGATGTCCAGTCCATCTCCCAAAACCTGAGTGAGTGATACAGACAGAGACACGGAGAGAAAGACAGAGATGAAAATAGAGAGAGACCAACAAATACAAGACAGATATGTAGAACAGTTGTGGGTGGGCGTGGCTGAAAATACTAATATTCTATTGAGCTTATTTGATCCCTCAGTTCAAGACTCCCAGCATCACAGTAGGTGAAGGAAACATGAGAAGAAACACAAAAACAAAAAGACACAATGGTCTACAACAATATAACAAGCAGAGAGCAAATGACTAGATCCTCATCTTATTAATGTCCACAACTCACTAACGTCCTCATCTTATTAATGTCCACATCTTATTAACATCCTATTAACATCCCAAGGACAGTTACAGACCTGTGGGTTCCTCAAATGACGTTTCTACTGAGACAGGCAAAAATGTTTCGAGGCTTGTGACTCAGGAAAAAACAAACATTTCTCACATTTATACAAATGAAAGAGATTATTGAGTGTTTATCAGTTTGAATGTAAAAGTCTCTCATCATTTGTCACACCCATGGTCAAGTGTTAATCCACAGAACACAAACTACACAATGCTCACATGCGCTTTTAACTGGAAATAAAATGTGTGAAGATTCAGCAGGAATTTAATTGTAATGTAACAGGAGTTATATCTGATACAAAGATCTAAAAGCTACAACATGACTAGTCTGATTTTATCTTGTGTTACTCTGAGGCACTGAAACTCTGCATGTATTTTCCTCTGAACAGATAAACTCGCTTCTATTTTAGTGACACACCACCGAAGAGGACGACTGCAAGTGACGGTGTGAACACACCACACGGGTAAGCAGTTTACTGACATCATCCACATATTCTGTGAACAGTGTTCACACCCCAGTGGTTCAAGCATGTTTGAGACATGTACGACGCTGTAAGAACCTCGATGAGTAACAGCCAATGAGAGAGCAAGAGGAAACTGTAGGGGGACGAGACAGGAACAACCAGAACACCAATCATGATGAAGGAGACTCAGTGTTCTACATGAACCCAGGACATGGGCGGGGATTAATAAAGCTCTAGCAGGAAGTTCTCATTTTATACGTGCTAAGTACATTTTATAGTCATCGACATCACAAAGACTAAGGTAACAGTCATCTAATCTAACTAACTCAAATATAATATTCCGCGTTAAGTGTTGGGAAGCACGTGGTATATATGCCGGTATGATCAGCATCGTAACCGCTAACAGCTGAGCGCAATACCGACACACGTGAGAGCACAACCAATGACAAAACAGGGAGGAGACATGACAGAAACATAAACAAACACGTGTCCAGCTGTCACTAGGGAAAAGCATGTGCTCGCGCAATTGCGCAGTAGAGCACGTTCCCACAAGGGAAAACCGTGATATATGATATATGATCTATTTATCAAATAAATACAAAGTAAACTGTATTTTTGATGAGTGAACGAAGGAACAGTTTACAAAGAAATAAACAAACTAACAAATAAATAAGATGTTTAGAATACTGAAGTGCAGAAACTATTGCAGTGCATTGAAGTGTACTGAATACTGAAGTGTATGAAATAGTGCTCTTTACTACTTCACATAAGTTTTGTCCTGTTCTTTGAAGACATTTAAAAAATATATAAAAACACAACATAATAAGCTTTATTCTGGTGCACTAACCCTGAAAGGCCACTAGATGGAGAAGTCTGAACAGTAATGCAGGAGCCTGTAGATGACAGTCACTGTGTCATGTCAAATCTCATATGAGACACGATAAGATGCATGTTTTTAAGACCTGACAGTGATTAATTATACAATAGATGATAGTTTGTTGGCATTAGATCATTTGTAAGGATTTAGAACATAGACTCAGTTCTACTGTACAACAGACGAGAAACTTCCTCACATCTATGTGTTCAGTGTCATACTGCTATATCTGCACTTCCTGTGTGAGCTGTGAGTGTGAGTGTGACCTATAGAGAGTGTTCATTATGATCAGACTCGGTTGCAGCAGTTGGTCAGTGTGTGTTTAGCTCTAATTCTCTCTTTGGATTAATGTGTGTGTTTGGGTCCTCATTCAGAATGCAGGTGTGTTTTCTTCTCCTCCTTATACAGCTTCATGTCACTGAAGGTGAGTCTGCTTCTCTCTCTCTCTTTTTTTTTTTTTTTTTCTCTCTTCCCTTACCCCCCGTTTTTAGTAAGTAAATATATGTAAGAGTTTATAATTTAATGACTTTTTCTGATTGATATCAAACCAAATATAAATATAACAAGAGAAAATGTTCATCACGGGATTTTCATAAAACCTGCTTAACAATTATTAAATAAGAACTTCCTGCTAGAGCTTTATTAATCCCCGCCCATGTCCTGGGTTCATGTAGAACACAGAGTCTCCTTCATCATGATTGGTGTTCTGGTTGTTCCTGTCTCGTCCCCCTACAGTTTCCTCTTGCTCTCTCATTGGCTGTTACTCATCAAGGTTCTAACAGCGCCGTACATGTCTTAAACATGCTTGAACCACTGGGGTGTGAACACTGTCCTCAGAATATGTGCTTATTTCTGCTGTTATTGCCTGCGTCACAAGCCTCTAGACATTTTTGCCGGTCTCAGTAGAAACTTCATTTGAGGAAATTACAGTCTGTAACTGTGTGCTGTGAACTTGTCACCATACTGCAACACTATATGACAGTAGTTGTGCATAGTTGTTGTAACAGCAATGCAATATGTTGATGTTTGTTCATTCTCCAGGTTGCACACTGAATCATCAGACAGTGACTGTGACTGGATACGTGGGACAATCTGTCCTTCTGCCCTGCTCCTGCTCTGAACTACAAGCCAAACCACACACTTTCAGATGGCAATTTTTAGAAGATCACAAAGAAATCTTCCCAAAGAACGAGACAAATCGCTACACAAACAGAGTTCAGATCTTTAATGATCATCTTCCAGGAAATCTCTCTCTACTCATATCACACCTGACTGTAGAGGATAGAGGATGGTACAGGTGTTGGATCAGCAACAATATCAATACAGACATCCACCTCACAGTAAAAGGTAAAATGACCTTCTCTATATAAACCAGATGGGAATTTGACTACAGTCTGTCTAAGAAAATGAAATATTTTAATAAATGTGACATTTCAGCTTTTCGTTTGATGCCTAATAATATTTTAACTAAATCATAGAATATGTGTGGGTTAGATTTAAAAGTGTACCATTTATAGTTTAATACCTAATACTCACATGCTTTTGAAACCTGCTTCACCTTCACAATATTTACATCATTAAAAACTAGACACAGATTCTGGTGTGTTCACACCGTCACTTCCTTCACCAGCAGTCGTCCTCTTCGGTGGTGTGTCACTAAAATAGAAGCGAGTTTATCTGTTCAGAGGAAAATACATGCAGAGTTTCAGTGCCTCAGAGTAACACAAGATAAAATCAGACTAGCCATGTTGTAGCTTTTAGATCTTTGTATCAGATATATTTTTATTATAACCAGCATTCCAAAAAAGTTGGGACAGTATCAATCCATCCATCTTCTACCGCTTATTCCTTCTTTGAGGTCGTGGGGAACCTGGAGCCTATCCCAGGAAGCATCAGGCATAGGGCATGGTACACCCTAGACAGGGTGCCAATCCATTGCAGGGCAAAATCACATACACTGCAGACAATTTAGACACACCAATCAACCTACCACACATGTCTTAGGACTGGGGGAGGAAACCCCCGCAGTACGGGGAGAAAACACAAAGTCCGCACACATGGCCCCGGCGGGAATCGAACCCTGGACCCTGGAGGTGTGAGGTGAAAGTGCTAACCACTAAGCCTCCATGCGCAGTATGGAAAATGCTAATAAAAACAAAGATGAGTGAGGTAAGATAAAGGCTTATTTTGAAATTGATGCATGCAACACGTTCTAAAACAGTTGGGACGGGGCAATTTAAAACTAACAGCGATGTGAGAAGGTGAAATAAGGAGGTGATGTGAAACATTTGAGGCAATTGTCTAATCATAGTATATAAGGAGCCTCCTAAAAAGGCCTAGTCCTTCAAGAGTAAGGACTGGTCGAGACTCCGCCTAGAGACTAATAGCGATGTGAGAAGTAAGATGGTGATGTGAAACAGGTGAGTCAATCATCTAATCATAGTATATAAGGAGCATTGAAGTTTGGCAATCTGCCTACTGATGCATCAGAGAATAATCCAACACTTTGAGAAGAACATTCCCCAAAGACAAACCAGTAGGATTTTGGGCATTTCACCTTCTACATTGTAGAATATAATTAAACGATTCAAGGAATCCGGTTAAATCTCGGTGCGTAAATCGCAAGGCTGAAAACCCCTTCTGAATGTGTGTGATCTCCGATCCCTCAGACGTCACTGTCTAAAAAACCGGCATGAGTCTGTAATGGAGAGCCTGACATGGTCTCGGGAATACTTTGGTAAACCTTTATCAGTCGACACCATTTGCCGCTGTATCTACAGATACAAATTAAGGCTTTACTATGCAAAGCAGAAGCCATACATCAACACTGTCCAGAAGCTCCGCCCACTTCACTGGGTTCGGTCTCATCTGAGATGGACAGTAGCACAGTGGAATTGTGTCTTGCGGTCTGACAAGTCAACATTTCAAATAGTTTTTAAACAAAACAGCCGCCTTGTTCTCCGGGCCAAAGAGGAAATGGACCATCCAAGCTGTTATCAGCGTCAGGTCCAAGACCCAATGTCTGTCATGGCATGTGGGTGTCAGTGCCCATGGTATGGGGTGTGTCAGTGTTGCAGCCATCAGATTTCAAATTAGTGTTTATTTTTAAAAATAAATTAAATTCACAAAATAAAACATCAAATAATGTGTTAATAATGTATTTTCAATAAGTACAGGGTGAACTGAATTTTCAAGTGCCTGTTTTTTTATTTTATTTTTTTATTTTCCATACTGTCTCAACTTTTGTGGAATTGGGGATGTAGATAAATGGAGAAAAGTAAATGAAACAAGCAAATGAGAGAGAAGCTCTTAGCGTAACATTATCTCTGTTACTATTAAAGATGGCTAATTTTATTATTCAAAAAAATATTTACTATTTCACTGTTTTTATTAAGGGAGATCCGCTCCGGCTTGGACACTTTACAGATAACATCAGTCAATTATTTATCTATGTCGCGTTCATAATTTCCATAAATAAAATAATTCATTTGTGAAAATAATTTCCATTTGATTTAAAGTTATTTCCCATGAACACTTGCCATGTCTACAGAATTTCAGATCTACCCTCAGAAGTGTGTGTTTTAACAAGACCTGCAGGACATTAATCCTGCGTATAATTATTTCCTTCAGAATATTCCTGCTCGATTCCAGTAGGGTTTTTTTTTTTGTTTAAGGAGATTTCTAAACAAGAATATATGGACACTTCATATCAGATACTGACTTCTGAGCATTTACAGCTTTTTAATTGTTTACATTTTCATATTCAGTTACATTCTTACTGTGGACATTAATAAGATGAGGACATTAGTGAGTTGTGGACATTAATAAGATGAGGACGTTAGTGAGTTGTGGACATTAATAAGATCTGGACATTAATAAGATGAGGACGTTAGTGAGATGTGGACATTAATAAGATGAGGATGTTAGTGAGTTGTGGACATTAATAAGATGAGGATGTTAGTGAGTTGTGGACATTAATAAGATGAGGATGTTAGTGAGTTGTGGACATTAATAAGATCTGGACATTAATAAGATGAGGATGTTAGTGAGTTGGGGACATTAATAAGATGAGGATGTTAGTGAGATGTGGACATTAATAAGATGAGGATGTTAGTGAGATGTGGACATTAATAAGATGAGGATGTTAGTGAGTTGTGGACATTAATAAGATGAGGATGTTAGTGAGTTGTGGACATTAATAAGATGAGGATGTTAGTGAGTTGTGGACATTAATAAGATGAGAGCTTTAGTGAGTTGTGGACATTAATAAGATGAGGACGTTAGTGAGTTGTGGACATTAATAAGATGAGAGCTTTAGTGAGTTGTGGACATTAATAAGATGAGGACGTTATTGAGTTGTGGACATTAATAAGATGAGGATGTTAGTGAGTTGGGGACATTAATAAGATGAGGATGTTAGTGAGATGTGGACATTAATAAGATGAGGATGTTAGTGAGATGTGGACATTAATAAGATGAGGATGTTAGTGAGTTGTGGACATTAATAAGATGAGGATGTTAGTGAGTTGTGGACATTAATAAGATGAGGATGTTAGTGAGTTGTGGACATTAATAAGATGAGAGCTTTAGTGAGTTGTGGACATTAATAAGATGAGGACGTTAGTGAGTTGTGGACATTAATAAGATGAGAGCTTTAGTGAGTTGTGGACATTAATAAGATGAGGACGTTAGTGAGTTGTGGACATTAATAAGATGAGAGCTTTAGTGAGTTGTGGACATTAATAAGATGAGGACGTTAGTGAGATGTGGACATTAATAAGATGAGGATGTTAGTGAGTTGTGGACATTAATAAGATGAGGACGTTAGTGAGATGTGGACATTAATAAGATGAGGATGTTAGTGAGTTGTGGACATTAATAAGATGAGGATGTTAGTGAGTTGTGGACATTAATAAGATGAGAGCTTTAGTGAGTTGTGGACATTAATAAGATGAGGACGTTAGTGAGTTGTGGACATTAATAAGATGAGAGCTTTAGTGAGTTGTGGACATTAATAAGATGAGGACGTTAGTGAGTTGTGGACATTAATAAGATGAGGACGTTAGTGAGTTGTGGACATTAATAAGATGAGGACGTTAGTGAGATGTGGAGTTGGAGGTCGTCTGTAGTTCTGTAGAGTTTCTGCAGATGGTGAACTGCTCATTAACAGATCATTAACTGGTGTGTTTCTACAGGCTGCAGATTGGAAGGAAACGGAGAGACAAAAGAGATCACTGCATGCACAGGAGACTCAGTACTGCTGTCCTGCTCCTGCACTGACCTCCACACCAAACCTGAGACATTCACATGGAGGAAATACACAAATGAAAATAACTGGGTAGAGATATCTCCTGAGAGAGAGCAGTACAAAGAAAGATTTCAGCTGGTTAATGATCTCTCTTCAGGAAATGTCTCTCTGCTCATATCACACCTGACTGAAGAGGATGGAGGAGTTTACAGGTGTATTAAAGAGAGAGAATTCAGAGACTTCAGACTAACTGTTAAAGGTAAATGACTCATTTTTTTTCACAATGCTACTTCAGTGATAATCTCAGGACAGATTAATCTGATGATGTAACAGTAATGCAATATGTTGATGTTTGTTCATTCGCCAGGTTGCACACTGAATCATCAGACCGGGACTGTGACTGGATACGTGGGACAATCTGTCCTTCTGCCCTGCTCCTGCTTTGAACTACAAGCCAAACCACACACTTTCAGATGGGAATATTTTAAAGGATCTGATCGCATAACTATCTTCCCAAAGAACGAGACAAATCACTACACAGACAGAGTTCAGATCTTTAATGATCATCTTCCAGGAAATCTCTCTCTACTCATATCACACCTGACTGTAGAGGATGGAGGATGGTACAGGTGTGAGATCAGCAACACTATCACTGAAAACATCAAACTCACAATAAAAGGTAAAACAACCTTCTGTATATAAACTATATGTGAATGTGACTACAGTATCTATCCAACGGGAAAAAAATAGAGGTAACGTAAAATCAGAATTAAAATGTAAGAGTCAGATGTGAAAAGTTTCTGCTCCATGTTCTGCCCCTCGTCTGGGTTTGTGTTTATGATTATAGATGATCCGAGTGTGTGTTCTGACCTGCTTTCACTTCTCACTAGGATTCCTGGATTGTCTTTAATAAAGAACACGCTGAGTTTAAACACTTGTGTCCTGCCTTCACTCACTGCACATCACACTCTTTATTTATAACTTATTAAACCTTTCTCTCCTTGCAGACGCACCAACAAGACCTTCAACATCCAGACCAGTGATCACAACAACTTCACCTAATCCTGAACCAGGTACCACACACCACTGATACACACTGGAATGAAAAGTCTTTGTGAGTACGTTAGTACATCAGCTCACAGCAAGAAACACACACTAACTTGATCTGGTCTTTCACTTCCTGTACGTGTCACAACAAAAGCTAGAAAACCAACCCCAGTGGTCAATGACACCACAACCGCACACTCTGAAACATCTTCTGTGAAAGGTAAAAGATAGACAACTGTTTATAAGAGCTAAAAAATGATGAATGGAGAATTCAAACCCCCATGTGTCCTTCTCACTTCTCTTCTGTTTCACAAACCCAGATCCTCACACCATCATCATCATCTGTACTGTTGTTGGGGTTCTTCTGCTGCTGATACTTGGAGGAGTCATGTACTGGAAACACAGAGGTACACACACACACACACACACACACACACACACACACACACACGAATGCAGTCTCACTCTGTCTGGTTTCTCTCTTTAGGACAGAGACGAGGACATACCGAGACCTGTGATGGACAAACAGGACAGAGGACACAGCAGAAGAAGCAGGTGAATACACACAGTCATGTGGTGTGTGTGTGTGTGTGTGTGAGAGAGAGTTTGTTCTAACGCAACGTCTTTTCTCTACAGAATGATTGTGATGTTCTGTACACAGCTATAAATCCACAAACTAAACGCAACAAAGCAGAAGAAAAGGTGTGTATCTTTCTAAAAGTGTGTATCTTACGCGTGTGTGTGTGTGTGTGTGTGTGTGTGTGTGTGTGTGAATAACACGTTGTTGATGTTCTATTCCTGCAGGATGATGTGACGTACGCGACTGTAGTCCACAGTAACACTGTGAGAGCAGCACACCCTCCAGTGGCGTCAGGAGATACTGCAGTATATGCCACCATCAAAACTAACTAACACACACACACACACACACACACACACACACACACACACACACTGTTTGTACTATATTTGTGAGGTTCTCGCACTGCTTTATTCCAAAGTGTCTACAACTCTTATTAATTAAAAAAAATTTTATATCTACTGATAATAATTTTCTATATCTTTAGTATAAAAGCTTTTTTTGCCTTTACATATTCATCATTTTTATCTTCTGTATTATGGTTAGATCTTTAAAGCAGCAGTTTGATCCACATCTCCAACTTCAAGCTCTCTGCTGAAACTGTGAGAGCATCACGGGGGTCTTTTAGGAAAACATTTCGAGCTGAAGGAACTCTGTCTCGGCCGGAGCTGAGGTGATTTCTGGGCCGTAAAAATAAAGATCGTGTTTTTATAAGATATATTTGAAACGATACGATTCTTTTAGGTCTATACACACCTGTAAACATGACTAAAGCTCACGGCGTTGGATTAAATAGACTTCATTGTTGTGTTTAGCTTCAACAGTTTTTGTGCATGTTTATTTCTATTTCATAAATAAATAATAAGATCTGAGAAGCTCACTGTGGACTGTCTTCTTCTTCTGCATTCATCAGAGTCTCTGTAACTCACAATTCAAATCTTTATTATTGAAGAAAATTTCCACTCACAAAACACACGTGGTCCGAGTTATTAGATCAGTCATTATTAAAGTTTGGATTAAACCCGTTTAATCCTTTGCTGGTTAATGGTGGGTTGTGATTTCCATCAGTGTCTCATATAAAACGGTGAGACGTTGGGAGACAGTGCACTAGATCATTATCAGGTGATCAGTTGGACAGAGATCCACCAGAGTACAGAATTACAGCACGATACACAGATAGAATAAACATCTCAACATCTCGTCCTGCTCTTTCTCCTCACGTCCGTACAGAACCAGAACCAGACTTCTCCTCCAACTCCTGCTCCGTGTGAGATTTTTCTGTTCTCGTTCTCTCTCTCTACGGTAGAATGAATAATCAACTGTCGTCTGTGGAATAGCTGGTGGTGATAGAGATTCGTGCTGCTTGAGTGAATGAGAAAGGGACATACTCCTAATGAAACCCAGCACCACCTGCACATCTTTAATTAGCTGAATGGGGTGGAATTATCTTTCTTTTTCTACAAAGTATATGTGTCACGTGGCGTGACGGCAGGAAGCAGGCAGGATGCATTCGCAGTTCGAACGGTGAGGTTTATTTACATGTGATGAAACAAACAGAAACAGAAACAAGGCTCTCTCTACAACTAAGATAAACTAGATTAGAACTTTGGCTAAAGCTATCGTGGGGGTATCGTGACAATATGGAACAAAGAAGTGTATAAAGTGTTGCAGTTCATTGAAGTGTACACACTACTGAAGTGTATGAAAGAGTTAAATGTAAGGAATATTGTAGTGAATAGAATACTGAAGTGTACTGAATACTTAACTGCATGATTTAGTGCTCTTTACTACTTTGCATAAGTTGACCTCTCAGCAGGTGATAGCTTCCTGCTGATGTAGAGGACCAGGTGTTCCGTTGAAGTTCTGCGAGAGGACAGCGCCCAGCCCGATCCCGGATGCGTTAGTGTGCACAGAGAAGGGAAGTGTGAAGTCCTGGTTGAGCAGCACTGGGGTGCTGGTGATAGCCTCCTTTAGGTTTTGGAATGCCAGCTCCGCTTCCGCCGACCATTTCGCCCTTCTTCGTAAGGTCTGAGGGGGGGGGAAGCTACAGAGGAGAAGTTGGGCATTACCTGCGGTAATACCCCACCAACCCCAAGAAGGCACATACGTGTTTCTTCGACGTGGGCCGGGGGTCTGATTCCAGCAGCTTTTAGTCCACTTCTACTGCCCACTTATTGTTGATGTACAAACATTAGAATAATTATATCACTATATTAAATCATCTCATCAGCGCCCCCTTGATTCTGTGTGTGATACTGTATCAATGTGTTTGTGTCAATAAAGTGGTCTCAAATATATGATAATATACTGTGTAGGAAGTGTAATAACTCAAGATTATATATGTAGTTTAATTTTAATATAGAAAAGATAAACAAAATACAGACAGGATATAACTGTATCATGTATTTATAAACTAAACAATATTAATATTTCAACGCCAGGGGAGCCATTAAGTAAAGTAAGTAAGGAAAACAAAAGTGAAAGGACTAACGAAGCATTGACAAGTGCATAAGCTATTCAAGTGTACTGAATACTGAACTGTACTGAAATAGTGCTCTTTTCTACTTTGCATAAGTTTTGTCCTGTTCTTTGCCAGACATTTGAAAAAAAAAAAATAAAACATAAGCATTATTCTGGTGCACTTACCCTGAAACACCACTAGATGGAGAAGACAGATCAGTAATGCAGGAGCCTGTAGATGACTGTCACTGTGTCATGTCAGATCTCATATGAGACACGATAAGATGCATGTTTTTAACAGATGACAATGATTATTTATAGAATAGTTGATTGTTTATTGGCATTAGATCATTTGCAAGGATTTAGAACATAGACTCAGTCCTGTTCTGCAACAGACATGAGGAACTTCCTCTCATCTATGTGTTCAGTGTCATACTGCTATATCTGCACTTCCTGTAGTAGCTGTGAGTGTGAATGAAAAAATCTGTTTGATTGTTACAGAACGCTCCCTGCAATGCCAGAACACTGATGCAGGCTTTACTCCCACACCTGTGGCCCAAGATTCACACACCTGGGAGAGAGAAGAGACAGACACAGGGGGGGGGGGGAAGCACGGATTCAGGGAACTGGTTTTTATGGCGGGATGAGAAAGAAGGTGAGAGAGAAGACAGTGGATGTCGTAGGTGCGGGTTTGCCTTGCCCCAGATATTCCTCTGCCAGCTGGACTGCCTGGTCGAGTGATGCAGCTCAGTGGAACTGGATCGACTCCACCATCCCTTCTGGAACATCCAACACCATGAGGTCGACGGAGCTGTGCGCATCAGGCAGCAGCCACCTTCGCCAGGTGTCACTGAGCTTCTGGGTGAACACAATGGTAAATGGTAAATGTGCTTCTCACTGTCTCTCATTCACCCATTTACACACCAATGTGCTGCCATGCAAGGTGCTAACTTGCCATCGGGAGCAACTTGGGGTTCAGTGTTTTGCCCAAGGACACTTCGGCATGTGAGAATGTCTTTGGGGCGGGAATCGAACCTCCAACCCTACGATTAGTGGACAACCCGCTCTACCACATGCGCCACAGCCGCCCAATCAGGTGGCCAAGCTTGTGGACAGTCAGCAAGTGGAAAGGCTGGTTAATCAAAATTAACCATTTATGTCTGGGTACTCCAGCATCTTGGTGACCTGCAGCTGACCTGCAGCTGCTAGGCAGTAAGTTGGGCTTCTCCGATCAGGATCGGCAATGGGCAGGCCACCAACTGGGCAACGGGCGAGCCACACGAGTCCAAGGAGCTTTCATACATCTCCAAGGATGTTTCAGAGTCATCCTGCATTTCTATCTTAGCTCTGGTGAGTGTGACCTCTGCCTGCGGGGAGGAGTAATGTCCCAAGTCCTCATTATTGTGGTTTTATAAAAAAAAAAGCTGATAAACAAAACATCTAAACCTTATAAAATATACAAGTCAGGGGCAAAAGATATAGATAGATTGTGGTTATTTAAGTGGAAAAATGAATCAGTGTTTCTCTACATTTCTGAGGCAGCTGAAATGACAGAACCACCCCCACCCCCCAAAATTCACTACTGCTGGAGTGCCAGAAAAACACTCCCTCCAACCGTGGTCCTGGCCTTCTCAGCAAAATGTCTTTACAGAGGTCCAGAGGCAGGTCCAGAGGCAGGGCATTGTCCAACAGATAGCAGGTTCCTCAAGGAGCCGAGGGGCTGGCATGAAGTTGGGGCAGTAGACCGCACCCAGGTGTGGGATGCTGGGTCATCAGCTTCAGCAGAGTGAGAAGGCGGAGCAACATCCTCAACTGAGCAGGAAGGTAGAGCGACGTCTGAAGCGGAGGCTGGCGTAGTGACATCCTAGGCAGAACTGAGAAGAAAAACAGAGCTCTTGGCCGCACCGGGAGGAGCCTTGAAGCTTCTTGAACATTCCCCAAAGACAAATCGTAGGATTTTGGGCATTTCACCTTCTACAGTGTACAATATAATTAAAAGATTCAAGGAATCCGGTCAAATCTCAGTGCGTAAAGGGCGAGGCCGAAAACTGCTTCTGAATGAGAGTGATCTCCGATCCCTCAGACGTCACTGTATTAAACTGTCATGAGTCTGTAATGGAGATCCTGACATGGGCTCGGGAATACTTTGGTAAACCTTTGTCAGTCGACACCATTTGCCGCTGCATCCACAGACACAATTTAAGGCTTTACTATGCAAAGCAGAAGCCATACATCAACACTGTCCAGAAGCTCCGCCCACTTCTCTGGGCTCAGTCTCATCTGAGATGGACAATAGCAGTGAAATCGTGTTTTGTGGTCCAACGAGTCGACATTTCAAATACATTTCAAAAACAGCCGTCATGTTCTCCGGGCCAAAGAGGAAAAGGACCATCTAAGCTGTTATCAGCGTCAGGTCCAAAAGCCAGCGTCTGTTATTATATGGTGATGTGTCAGTGTCCATGGCATGGGTAACTTACACATCTGTGAGTGCAGCATTAATGCAGAACGATATGTAGACATTTTGGAGCAACATTTACTGCCATCCAGAGCAGGACAACGCCAAACCACATTCTGTCTGGATTACAAGAGCATGGTTGCATAAGCAGAGAGTGCGGGTGCTAGCATGGCCTGCAGCAGTCCTGGCCTGTCTCACATTGAGAATGTGTTGCATTATGAACCTATGACCTGTCTCCCATTGAGAATGTGTTGCATTATGAACCTATGACCTGTCTCACATTGAGAATGTGGTGCATTATGAACCACAAAAATAAGGCAATGAAGGCTTGTACAGTTGCACAGCTGGAGAAATGCATAATGGATAAATGTGGGAAAATTCCACTTGCTAAACTTAACCAACTGGTGTCTTCACTCAGCATCTAAACATTTAATAAGTGTTATAAAAAGAAAAGGTGATGTTACACAGTGCTAAACAGTCGACCGTCCCAACCTTTTTAGAGTGTGTTGCAGTCATCAAATTTGAAAAGAGTGTTTTTGGAAAAATCAAAGAAGAAAAATAATTAATTTACAAAGTAAACCATCAAATAATGGGTTAATAATGTGTTTTCAATACAGTACAGGGTGAAGTGAATTCTCAAATAATTCACTTTATCAAGACCTGCAGGACATCGATCCTGCATATAATTATGTCCTTCAGAATATTCCTGTAGTTTTTTTTTGTTTGTTTTAGAGGATTTCTAAAAAATAATTAATGAACACTCCATCTCAGATACTGACTACTGACCATTTAGAGCTTTTTAACTGTTTACATTTTCATGTTACTGAGTTGTGGACAGAAATAAGATGAGGACGTTAGTGAGATGTGGACATTAATAAGATGAGGACGTTAGTGAGTTGTGGACATTAATAAGATGAGGATGTTAGTGAGTTGTGGACATTAATAAGATGAGGATGTTAGTGAGTTGTGGACATTAATAAGATGAGGACGTTATTGAGTTGTGGACATTAATAAGATGAGGACGTTAGTGAGATGTGGACATTAATAAGATGAGGATGTTATTGAGTTGTGGACATTAATACGATGAGGATGTTATTGAGTTGTGGACATTAATACGATGAGGATGTTAGTGAGTTGTGGACATTAATAAGATGAGGACGTTAGTGAATTGTGGACATTAATAAGATGAGGACGTTAGTGAGATGTGGAGTTGGAGGTCGTCTGTAGTTCTGTAGAGTTGCTGCAGATGGTGAACTGCTCATTAACAGATCATTTACTGGTGTGTTTTTACAGGCTGCAGACTGGAAGGAAGTAGTGACATAAAACTGATCACTGCATACACAGGAGACTCAGTACTCCTGCCCTGCTCCTGCACTGACCTCCACACCAAATCTGAGACACTCACATGGAGGAAATACACAAATGGAAATATCTGGGTAGAGATATCTCCTGAGAGAGAGCAGTTCAAAGACAGATTTCAGCTGGTTAATGATCTCTCTTCAGGAAATCTCTCTCTGCTCATATCACACCTGACTGTAGAGGATGGAGGAGTTTACAGGTGTATTAAAGAGAGTGAATTCAGAGACTTCAGACTAACTGTTAAAGGTAAATGTCTCATTTTTATTCACAATGCTACTTCAGTGATAATCTCAGGACAGATTAATCTGATGTTGTAACAGCAATGTAATATGTTGATGTTTGTTCATTCTCCGGGTTGCACACTGACTGTGACTGGATACGTGGGACAGTCTGTCCTTCTGCCCTGCTCCTGCTCTGAACTACAAGCCAAACCACACACTTTCAGATGGGAATATTTTAAAGGATCTGATCGCTTAATGATCCTCCCAAAGGACGAGACAAATCACTACACAGACAGAGTTCAGATCTTTAATGATCATCTTCCAGGAAATCTCTCTCTACTCATATCACACCTGACTGTAGAGGATGGAGGATGGTACAGGTGTGAGATCAGCAACACTAGCGATACAAACATCCGACTCACAGTTAAAGGTAAAATGATCTTCTGTACGTATATGAACCATCTGTGAAGTTGACTACAATATGCATCTAAGGAACAAAATATAAAGAAATAGAGGTAGAGCGAGAAACAGAATCTTATATCAGGAAGCATTTCTACATAATTATAGATGGAGACTGGATATAGGGAGGATTGTATCTTCTGCTAAGAAATTCCACAGGAAACGACACGTCTACAAAGCCCTCATCACTCATTCTATCAAACTTTTACACCTTCCATCAGTGTCTTTTTTAAAAAGTGTAAAATTCAGTGTAACACATGTAAACAGTGTTAAGTTAATGTTCTGACTGATATTGATGACGTCTCTCCAGAGCGTCTTCCCTTCGTCCCCTTCGCCGTGGTGACTGTGATCTTTCTGCACATTATCGTGGCTGTGGTCTATTGCAGAACCAGAAAGAAAGGTACCAACACTTTCAAGCTCTTGTAATCTTACTACTTTGTGGACATTTATCCTCCACTTCCCCGCCATTTTATCTGCATGAACGTAGCTTTTCTTGTTGATTTTACTATCCAGGTCCCGATAGAGTTGATTACAGCAGAGCTGATGGAGATGGAGCAGTGAGTCTGCAGTAGAGAAGAACTCAATCAGCTGATCCATCAATACATTAATAAACAGATTTATTCATAAATAGTCCTGCATAAATAGTTCTGTAAATACCGTAGCTTCATTTTTTATTCACGATTTGTTCTTTCCAACCTTTTAGACTTTCAGCTTTCCATTTTATGCCTAATAATATTTGAACTACATCATAGAATATGTGTGGTTTAGATTTAAAAGTATACCATTTAGAGTTTTATACCTGATTCTCACATGCTTTTGAAGCCTGCTTCACTTTCACAATATTTACATCATTAAAAACTAGGCACATTGTATTTTTCCCCTCAGAAAATATTGTAATGTTCTCGGTCCTGTATTGTAAATGTGATCAGAACTGATGTATTCTGACTAACAGTGGTGCGCTTTCCTTTTTTACTTTTAAAATGAAATACAATTTCCAGAAAACCACTTTTTTGTGTATTTTAGCATTATTTTACACCAAATGTGACAGAATAAATACACCTGTGTCACATAAAACACATAAATGACTGTAAACAACTTTTCAACCATGGATCAGCTTCATCAGTGGAGTCCATCTTCCTCTGCAAAGCCGGATGTCCAGTCCATTTCCCAAAACCTGAGTGAGTGATACAGACAGAGACAGGGAGAGACAGACAGAGAGAAAAAGAGAGAGACCAAGGCAAGACAAGACATGTAGAACAGTTGCTGGTTGGCGTGGTTTAAATACTGATATTCTAATGAGCTTATTTGATCCCTCAGTTCAAGACTCGCAGCATCACAGCAGGTGAAGGCACCAAAAAGACACAATGATCTACAACAATATAACAAGCAGAGAGCAAACGACTAGCGCAAAGGTGATGAGAGCATAAAAAACACAACTGGCGTTAATAATAAAAGAAGATTTAGTGATTAACTGAGGCTGTGTTCACATTACAAGATTTTTTACAAAATACTGATTTTCGCTCAGATCGGATCTGTCCATCTCAACAGTACACAGAAGTTATGTTGTTGGTGTGATGTTACCAGGACGCTTTTAATAAAGCTGCGATTTCACATTGGATACACATTTATTATTATATTATTATAAAATACCCCAGTTTTTATGCCTGTCGTATCATTTAATTTTGTTGTATTTATCCGCCACACCTTAAAGGCCGGTCCGTGAAAACATTGCCTGATATTAAACCGGTCCATGGCGGAAAAAAGGTTGGGGACCGCTGCTGTAGATGACTGCTACTATGCCATGTCAAATCTCATGTAAGACACGATAAAATACATGTTATTAAGGCATGCCAATGATTAGTTACACAACAGTTGATTGTTTATTGGCATTAGAGCATTTGAAAGGATTTAGAACAGACTCATTTCTGCAGTGCAACAAACATAAGAAACTGCTATATCTGCACTTCCTGTAGTAGCTGTGAGTGTGATCTACAGAGTGTGTTCATTATGTGGCACATCGGGGATCTGGACCAATGCCCCCACCTCCATCACGTGGCATCTTAGAAGTGCTGATGCTCCCCGCAATGCTAGCAAACTGGCCCAGACTTTACTCCCACACCTGCAGCCCCAGATTCACACACTTGGGGGAGAGAAGAGACAGACACAGGGGGAGAGGGAGGGACAGCAAGGGTTTGGGGAAATGGCTGTAGGGGTGGTGGTAGGGGTTTCAGGTTCGTCCTGCAGTTCTATCTTCACTCTGGTGAGTGTGATCTCTGCTTGTGGGGAGGAGTAATGTCCTGAATCCTCATTACTGTGGTTTTATAAAATAAAGCTGATAAAGAAAACATCTACAGCTTGGCATCAATCTGTACGAAGACACACCTCCGATGACCTCATAATTACGCAGGTCTGGAACATTCCACATACACAAGTACAAATATGTATCAGCGCAGTGTAATTCACTGTTAATTGTAATTCTGTTTTGAGATTATTCTTCCCGTTGTAAATCTGCATGGCTCATGTGATGACATCGATGCTCTGATTCTTCTACGTCTGGACCTGCAGACGAAACGAGCGGCACAAAACATCTCCAGTAACTCCACCCTGAACACCTTGCGTATCAATATTTATAATCAACACCTGACTTCATGATGAACTTATTCCATTCAAGTCCATCTAGTTTCCTGCATTAACCACCATGCTGTTCGACTACCTGCTGATAGAGGGGCAGTGTGATTCAGCCCTGACTTCATCTGTATCTAAAGAGACAGAGCGATGCAGCGGTGCTTTAATCCTCCTCGTCCTCTGTAAAGATATATTTCAGACCTGGTGTGTGTTGTGCAAGGCTATCAGCAGAAACACTCGAAGGTGTAAGACGCTGCAATGTGAAACAAGGTCGTTGTGCGTGTTTGGTAAAGACAGCAGGAAAAGACACACGGTGTCGGTTATGGTCCTCCACATGCACTCCACAAATGAATGAAATTCAAAAAGACTTTTTAACTGTTATAGAAAAGCTGCACTGAACAGGACAAAATATATATATTTCAGTCGACTAGACCAAAAGTCATACTGCACAATTTAAAATTAATTGTTTTACTCCAAATGTTCAAATATCAGGCACGATATTTAAATAAATGATACTTTGTGGGTTATTTATTATTATTATTATTATTATTATTATTATTATTATTATTATTATTATTATTATTATTATTATTATTCCTGAAGTTTCCACCAGTTGATGATTTATGGAACTACTTAAATTTACAAGAACTCAATTACACATATACAAACTTTGAAAGAATAAACATCTCCCACCTTGATTCTCCAAAATGTTCTCCACTCTCAAAATCTCATCCTGCTCCTTCTCCTCACGTCTGTACAGAACCAAAACCCGACTTCTCCTCCAATCTCTCTCTCTCTCTCTCTCTCTCTCTCTCTCTCTCTCTCTCTCTCTCCACACTGATGGACACTGAACAGTCCGCCTCTAAACCTCTGCATGTGATCAGATGATTGGTGCTCTTGTGTTCTCCTGCAGCATGAAGTTCTTCCTCTTTACTGCATTAATCCATCAGCCTGGTGTTCAGCTCGATTTGCTTCTTCTTCTTTTATCTTTTGAGCAGAGAATTAAGAGTAAAGAAGCTCAGAACCGGAAGCAGGCATTACAGTAGAGTACAGTGCATTGTTATTTACAAACACAGCGCAGGTTCTCTACAACAGGTGACCGTAATTACACTCTCTGTGAACGCGCACGCGCCCCTTTTCTCCATCGCCAGTGCACTTATTGTTGATGTACAAACATTAGAATAATTATATCTCTATATTAAATCATCTCATCAGCGACCCCTTAAGTCTGTGTGTGTTAATGTATCAATGTGTTTGTGTCAATAAACTGGTCTCAAATATATGATAATAAACTGTGTATGATTAAAGATATATATGTATATATTTTTTTTAATGTAATAGAGCAAAGATCAGCATACAGTATTTATTATCTCATGTACACACCACGTGATTCCATCTAAATACAAACTAACCAATATTAACAAATCAACGCCAGGGGGCGCCATTAAGTAAACAAGTAAGTAAATGAATGAAGGAACGAAGGAATGACAAACAAATAAATAAAGAAGATGTTTACCATATACTGAAGTGTAAGGACTACTAAAGCACACAGAATGGAGAAAAGTATATGGAACAAAGAAAAATATAAAGTGTTGCAGTTCGTTGAAGTTTACTGAATACTGAAGTGTACTGAATACTAAAGTGTATGAAAGAGTTAAAGGTAAGGAATATTGTAGTGTATAGAATACTGAAGTGTATGATTTTGTGCTCTTTACTACTTTGCATAAGTTTTGTCCAGTTTTTTGCAATGGACACTCTTTTCTCCTGCATTTAATGACACACTGTTTTATATAAAAACACAACATAATAAACTTTATTCTGGTGCACTAACCCTGAAAGGCCACTAGATGGAGAAGTCAGATCAGTAATGCAGGAGCCTGTAGATGACTGTCACTGTGTCATTTCAAATCTCATGTGAGACACAATAAGATGCATGTTTTTAATACATGACAATGATTAATTATACAATAGATGATTGTTTATTGGCATTAGATCATTTGAAAGGGTTTAGAACATAGACTCAGTTCTGCAGTAATACAGACACGAGAAACTTCCTCACATCTATGTGGTCAACGTCATACTGCTTTTTCTGCACTTCCTGTAGTAGCTGTGAGTGTAAATGTGATCTATAGAGTGTGTTCATTATGTGGCAGATCGGGAATCTGGTCCAAAGCCCCAATCTCCATTACGTGGCATTGGTCTTAGAAATGCCCAAGTTCCCTGAAATGCCAGCACACAGATGCAGGCTTTACTCCCACACCTGTGGTGCCAGATTCACACACCTGGGGGAGAGAAGAGACAGACACAGGGGGAGAGGGAGGGGGAATGAAAGCACAGATTCGGGAAACTGGTTTCCGAGAGGTTGGCCCTGGTTTTTATGGTGGGACGAGAAAGGAGGCAAGAGAAAGAGAGAGAGAGAGAGAAAGAGAGAGAGAGAGAGAGAGAGAGAGTGAGAGTGAGAGAGAGAGAGAAGACAGGGGTTTGCCCTCCCCCAGATACACCACCAGATGTTCCTCTGCGTCTGCTAAATTTGCACTTCCTGTGTGAGCACTTCCTGTAAAGGTGTGAATGATGTAATGTAATAAATGTGCAGTGTGTGATCTATAGAGAGTGTTCATTATGATCAGACTCGGTGCAGCAGTTGGTCAGTGTGTGTTTAGCTCTAATTCTCTCTTTGGATTAATGTGTGTGTTTGGGTCCTCAGTCAGAATGCAGGTGTATTTTCTTCTCCTCCTTATACAGCTTCGTGTCACTGAAGGTGAGTCTGCCGATCTTTCTCTTTTTTCTCTCTTTTCTAATTTGCGTGAGTTTTTGGAGTTTTTCTGTTTGCCATAAAAGCAAATATAAATATAAACGTGAGAAAATATTCATTATGGATCTTTTATTAAATGTACTGCGCGCATTGAATAAGAACTTCCTGTTAAAGCTTTTATTAATCCCCGCCATGTCCTGGGTTCATGTAGAACACTGAGGTTCTCCTTCATCATGATTGGTGTTCTGGTTGTTCCTGTCTCGTCCCCCTACAGTTTCCTCTTGCTCTCTCATTGGCTGTTACTCATCGAGGTTCTTACAGCGTCGTACATGTCTCAAACATGCTTGAACCACTGGGGTGTGAACTCTGTTCACAGAATATGTGGATGATGTCAGTAAACTGCTTACCCGTGTGGTGTGTTCACACCGTCACTTCCTTCACCAGCAGTCGTCCTCTTCGGTGGTGTGTCACTAAAATAGAAGCGAGTTTATCTGTTCAGAGGAAAATACATGCAGAGTTTCAGTGCCTCAGAGTAACACAAGATAAAATCAGACTAGTCATGTTGTAGCTTTTAGATCTTTGTATCAGATATAACTCCTGTTACATTACAATTAAATTCCTGCTGAATCTTCACACATTTTATTTCCAGTTAAAAGCGCATGTGAGCATTGTGTAGTTTGTGTTCTGTGGATTAACACTTGACCATGGGTGTGACAAATGATGAGAGACTTTTACATTCAAACTGATAAACACTCAATAATCTCTTTCATTTCTATAAATGTGAGAAATGTTTGTTTTTTCCTGAGTCACAAGCCTCTAAACATTTTTGCCTGTCTCAGTAGAAACGTCTTTTGAGGAAACCACAGGTCTGTAACTGTGTGCTGTGAACTTTTCTCCATACTGCAACACTATATGACAGTAGTTGTGCATGATGCAGTGTGTTGCTCTGGTGGAAGTGTTTAAAATAATGTTTAAAATAAAGTACAATTGCACAACTCTTTCTCTTCGACTGGCCAGTTGTGGATATTAGAGACTTATCAAAATTTGTGGCTTGTGGACATTAATTAGATGAGGACATTAGTGAGTTGTGGACATTAATAAGATGAGGACGTTAGTGAGTTGTGGACATTAATAAGGTGAGGACGTTAGTGAGATGTGGACATTAATAAGATGAGGATGTTAGTGAGATGTGGACATTAATAAGATGAGGACGTTAGTGAGTTGTGGACATTAATAAGATGAGGACGTTAGTGAGTTGTGGAGTTGGAGGTCGTCTGTAGTTCTGTAGAGTTGCTGCAGATGGTGAACTGCTCATTAACAGATCATTACCTGGTGTGTTTCTACAGGCTGCAGACTCGAAGGAAACCGAAAGACAAAAGAGATCACTGCATACACAGGAGACTCAGTACTGCTGCCCTGCTCCTGCACTGACCTCCACACCAAACCTGAGACACTCACATGGAGGAAACTAACAAATAACTGGGTAGAGATATCTCCTGAGAGAGAGCAGTACAAAGACAGATTTCAGCTGGTTAATGATCTCTCTTCAGGAAATCTCTCTCTGCTCATATCACACCTGACTGAAGAGGATGGAGGAGATTACAGGTGTAGTCTTAACAATACTGTATTCAGAAACCTCAGTCTCACTGTTAATGGTAAATGACTCATTTTTATTCACAATGCTACTTCAGTGATAATCTCAGGACAGATTAATCTGATGATGTAACAGCAATGCAATATGTTGATGTTTGTTCATTCTCCAGGTTACACACTGAATCATCAGACATTGAATGTGACTGGATACGTGGGACAGTCTGTCCTTCTGCCCTGCTCCTGCTCTGAACTACAAGCCAAACCACACACTTTCAGATGGATCTATTTTAAAGGATCTAATCACATAAAGATCTTCCCAAAGAATGAGACAAATAACTGCACAGACAGAGTTCAGATCTTTAATGATCATCTTCCAGGAAATCTCTCTCTACTCATATCACACCTGACTGTAGAGGATGGAGGATGGTACAGGTGTACGATCAGCAACAATATCACTGAAAACATCAAACTCACAATAAAAGGTAAAACGACCTTCTGTATATAAACTATATGTGAAGTTGACTACAGTATCTATCCAACGGGAAAAAAATAGAGGTAACGTAAGATCAGAAATAAAATGTAAGGATCAGATGTGAAAAGTTTCTGCTCCATGTTTTGCCCCTCGTCTGGGTTTGTGTTTATGATTATAGATGATCCGAGTGTGTGTTCTGACCCGCTTTCACTTCTCACTACGATTCCTGGATTGTCTTTAATAAAGAACACGCTGAGTTTACACACTTGTGTCCTGCCTTCACTCACTGCACATCACACTCTTTATTTATAACTTATTAAATCTTTCTCTCCTTGCAGACGCACCAACAAGACCTTCAACATCCAGACCAGTGATCACAACAACTTCACCTAATCCTGAACCAGGTACCACACACCACTGATACACACTGGAATGAAAAGTCTTTGTGAGTACGTTAGTACATCAGCTCACAGCAAGAAACACACACTAACTTTATCTGGTCTTTCACTTCCTGTACGTGTCACAACAAAAGCTACAAAACCAACCCCAGTGGTCAATGACAACACAACCGCACACTCTGAAACATCTTCTGTGAAAGGTAAAAGATAGACAACTCTTTATAAGAGCTAAAAAACAATGATCCAGATTGTTAATAAATAAAGTTGTTAAGCTTAAAATTAGTCTCAGATTATGTGGAGCGTTCAATAGACTACTTCCTGTGAATGAGCCGTTACTATAGAAACGATAACAGATCAGAACGACAGCATTAATATAAACCTGTGATGTGCAGCTGCACTACTGTCTAGAAAATGATTCAACACCATTGATTAATCTGACCAATCAGAATGGAGAATTCAAACCCCCATGTGTCCTTCTCACTTCTCTTCTGTTTCACACAGAGACTCCCACAAACCCAGATCCTCACACCATCATCATCATCATCATCATCATCATCATCATTATCATCATTATCATCATCTGTACTGCTGTTGGGGTTCTGCTGCTGCTGATACTTGGAGGAGTCATGTACTGGAAACACAGAGGTACACACACACACACACACACACACACACACTTCTGCAGTCTCACTCTGTCTGGTTTCATTCTGTAGGACAGAGACGAGGACAGACCGAGACCGGTGATGGACAAACAGGACAGAGGACACAGCAGAAGAAGCAGGTGAATACACACGGTCATGTGGTGTGTGTGTGTGTGTGTGTGTGTGTGTGTGAGAGAGAGAGAGTTTGTTCTAATGCAATGTTTTTTTTGTTTTTTCATGTTTTTTCTCTACAGAATGATTGTGATGTTCTGTACACAGCTATAAATCCACAAACTAAACGCAACAAAGCAGAAGAAAAGGTGTGTATCATTCTAAAATTGTGTATCTTACGTGTGTCTGTGTGTGTGTGTGTGTGTGTGTGTGTGTCTGTGTGTGTATGTGTGTGTGTGTGTGTGTGTGTGTGTAATAACACGTTGTTGATGTTCTTTTTCTGCAGGATGATGTGACGTACTCGACTATAGTCCACAGTAACACTATGAGAGCAGCACACCCTCCAGTGGCGTCAGGAGATACTGCAGTATATGCCATCATCAAAACTAACTAACTCACACACACACACACACACACACACACACACACACACACACACACACACACACACACACACACACACACACACACACACACACACTGTTTGTACTATATTTGTGAGGTTTTCGCACTGCTTTATTCCAAAGTGTCTTCAACTCTTATTATTATTTTTATATTTTAAATATATTGATAATAATTAATATAATAAAGCTTTTTTTGCCTTTACATATTCATCATTTTTATCTTCTGTATTATGGTTAGATCTTTAAAGCAGCAGTTTGATCCACATCTCCAACTTTAAGCTCTCTGCTGAAACTGTGAGAGCATCACGGGGGTCTTTTAGGAAAACATTTCGAGCTGAAGGAACTCTGTCTCGGCCGGAGCTGAGGTGATTTCTGGGCCGTAAAAATAAAGATCGTGTTTTTATAAGATATATTTGAAACGATACGATTCTTTTAGGTCTATACACACCTGTAAACATGACTAAAGCTCACGGTGTTGGATTAAATAGACTTCATTGTTGTGTTTAGCTTCAACAGTTTTTGTGCATGTTTATTTCTATTTCATAAATAAATAATAAGATCTGAGAAGCTCACTGTGGACTGTCTTCTTCTTCTGCATTCATCAGAGTCTCTGTAACTCGCAATTCAAATCTTTATTATTGAAGAAAATTTCCACTCACAAAACACACGTGGTCCGAGTTATTAGATCCTTCAATTAAACCCGTTTGTTCTTCCTTTGCATCACTGGTACACTACGGTGCAGTCATGTTGCCAGGTGTACCGATTTCACCCGCTTTTCATCCATTTATTGTTGATTAGGAGATGTCCACACATTATATGAATTATATCTCTATATTAAATCCCACACTGGTGGTTATGTGAGATCTCCTCTCTGTGTGTTACTGCAGGGGTATCAAATTTTCACCGATGGCCACATCAGCATAATGGTCGCCCTCAAAGGGCCAGATGTAACTGTAAAACAGTATAAATGTAACCAAATATAATGTATAATAAATGGAACTACTCTGTAACATTGTTAAATATCTTTCTGTATTTATTACTTATTGAAATTACAAATATTACATATGCATTTGCATATCTTGTTGCTCTGTTACGATAACAATAATCCTTTAAATTTTCAGGTTAAGAAACCCACATTACTCCACTGATCAACGATCAAACTATTCAAGTAAATAAAGAAAAATATGATCAAAACACAAGTTACGACATTAACTTTGTTTAAAACATTTTTGACACAGTCGAGAGGGTCAGAATAACATACAACCAACCAGCTGCTAAGAACATGTGTGACAGATGTAGCATTTTACAACAATAAATGGCTGCACACAGCCTTGCAGGAGTAAACATTTGTCTGCATAAACAGATAAACCTGTAAACAACAAATACACTGCTACACATAAAGTAGTATATGTAATAAACTGAAAATAACAAAACAAGTTTGTCTCAGTTCACAACTATGAGTTGAAAATGATGAGGATATACTGCCTGTCCTTGAACACACCAAGTGGATCCCCTCTCCATCATCCTCATCCATTGATCATGTTCTGAAAGCAACAAACACAAAACAAAATGCAGGCACAATCATTACATTGCGCTCAGTTTAACTATTCTTATTCTTGGTTGAAATACATTTTATTACCGTATATTTTAATTAGGTTTTTAAAAATGCTTACCTATGTTTTCTGGCCGGATGTTAATCCCATCAACTTTTCCCAGGACAATCCAGTTTTACTTACTGACTTCTCCACCGCTTCTTAAATATCCCGTCCCGTTGTGGTCCCATGCATGGCAGCTACATCCAAGAGCTCCTCTGTGACTGAGAGGTCCGACTTCACGCCTCTAATAAAAATGGATAGCTGTGCAGTGTCCGTGTTGTCTGTGCTTTCATCCACAGCTAATGAAACAGCTGTGGAAC
Organism: Ameiurus melas; assembly: GCA_012411365.1. Classification (NCBI taxonomy): domain Eukaryota; kingdom Metazoa; phylum Chordata; class Actinopteri; order Siluriformes; family Ictaluridae; genus Ameiurus; species Ameiurus melas. The sequence goes on from CM022753.1 coordinate 3,969,383, forward strand.
TGCGTGATTCTTCAGCCAGCTGTGTTGACAGGTTTCCTGCTAGTTCCTTGACTCCGTCCGCGATGATGTTTCTTGACAAACTGACATTTTGAAAAGTCTGTATCTGGTCGGGGCACACCTGCTCACACACACACACCTGCTCTCACACACACACCTGCCCACACACACCTGCTCTCACACACCTGCTCTCTCACACACCTGCTCACACACACACACCTGCTCACACACACCTGCTCTCACACACACCTGCTCTCACACACACCTGCTCACACACACCTGCTCACACACACACCTGCTCACACACACCTGCTCTCTCACACACCTGCTCTCTCACACACCTGCTCACACACACCTGCTCTCACACACCTGCTCTCTCACACACCTGCTCACACACACCTGCTCTCACACACACCTGCTCACACACACCTGCTCACACACACCTGCTCTCACACACCTGCTCACACACACCTGCTCACACACACCTGCTCACACACCTGCTCACACACACCTGCTCTCACACACCTGCTCACACACACCTGCTCACACACACACCTGCTCACACACACACCTGCTCACACACACACCTGCTCACACACACCTGCTCACACACACACCTGCTCTCACACACCTGCTCACACACACACCTGCTCACACACACACCTGCTCACACACACCTGCTCACACACCTTCAGCATGCACTGCTTCAAAAAGGCACCCTCTGAAAAAGACTTTGAAGTGCGGGCGATTTCTTCAGCCACAATAAAGCTAGCTTTCACTGCTGCATCGTTTTTGGTGGTGGATCTTGTGAACACATTCGGTTGCGATCGCAGTTTGCCTTTTAATTCTTTGGCAATTTGTTGTTTTTCTTGAAGGCTAAATTTAGCATACTTGGCTCAGTGTTTGGTGTCAAAATGCTGACGTAGATCGTACTCTTTGACGACCGACACCACCTCATAACACACAAGACATACCGGTTTTTCTCCTTGAAGCACAAAACATATATTCGCCTTCCCATCTTTCATGAAACAGCCTTCCATCTGCATCAATCTTTCGCTTCCTTGACATTTTGGAATCATTTGTGGATATTTCTCAATCTGCTCAATCTCACTTGTAGCATTAATTAAACACTGATGTGGACACTGCGATCTAGTGGTGGGATTCTGTCACTTCACGGGTAACATAATCGCCATGCATTGTGGGAAATGTAGTTTATGGTCAATGCATGATTTAAAGCAACATAGACCTATTTTAAGACAACCTTTTTTAAAAGACCAATTAAGCATTAGCGGGCCACATAAAATGACGTGCCGGGCCACATCTGGCGTCTCGGGCCTTGAGTTTGACACATGTGTGTTACTGCATCAGTGTGTTGTCATATTATGGAGTGCACTTTAATTGCACACAGAAAAGCAAGTTCAAAATGTTTTAAGGATAAAGAGTTAAAAATGGACCTCAAAGCAAACTTAAATAGGAAAAGGCAAAAGATCAGAGTCGAGAAACTAAAGCTGGTCAAACCAGAAAATCAGTATAAGTCAGGTGTACACAGATAAAACTGAGCACATGCTTTACACTGTGGTTGTGAATGAGAGTCTCTTTTAAAGATTGAGTGTGTGTTCTGGGGAATGTAGTCTATATATATATATATATATATATATATGTTTGAAAACTCAACCTTGCCTGAAAGCAGAAACAGATGATTAATGCTTGAAATGTTTATTCAAAAGGAATTCTTATCTTTCTGACAGCGTTTATTTATTTATTTATTCATTTTAAAATTTAATTTGTTTAATTTCATCTGTTTTGCAAGTCTTAATACAAAACTGGACTTTTCTTACTGACGTGTTTGTGGGAGGAAACCAGAAATCTGGAGTGATGTTTTTATGTGCAAAATGTAAGACAACATAATAGGCAGGTTTAGGTTTTTTTTTTGAGAAGAAAAGTCACCCTTTCTAGGAACTCTTACTTCCTCAAATGACCTGTTAGTTCTCCTTTCAGAACAATTTGCACAACTTTCCTTTCCTTTCTGTCAAGGGCTTACATATCACAATACCCCCAACAAAAAAAACACCCCCACCCACTCCAACCCCCCCATAAAATTTTACAAATTTTTATTTGTATTTATTCTTATAATAATGTGATATTTGTTATTATTTGAATCATATCACAGTGCATTGTTTGAGTTTTCTTTAAATTCAGGATTTATTTATTTAATTATTTAATTTTTAGTTAGGCAAAACAAGATGTCATGCAAAATGTTTTCTTTTTTTTTGCAAATGTTGTTTTGAATAAACTTGAACTTCAGATTAAAAAGAGAGATGTGAAGTTACTGGAGGATTTGTTTCTGGTTTTGGGAAGTTTATTGACACTCAATTTATTAAGCTTTAGGAAATACGCTCAGTTACACATGAGGGTCTTTCTCTCTGAGCCACATTTTCTCCTCTTATGTAATGGATATATGGATATATGGATGGAGGGATGGATGAATGGATAGATAATTACCATGTGACTGTGTGATGCAGTGTGTGTGTTGAAATGTATGAAAGAGGAAGTAGCAAGTGACAAATCACTGGAAACTATTCCTTCATTACATGTGGGCTGTGTGTGTGTGTGTGTGTCGTGTGTGTGTGTGTGTGCGTGTGTGTGTGTGTGTGTGTATGTGTACGTGTGTGTGTGGGAGTGTCAGTAAGACTACATTTAAACTGTTTCATCGTGTCTTTCTCTGTGGTCATTACTGTAGTGTGGACGTTAGTGAGTTGTTGTCATTAGATATTAATAATGGTGTGTTTTTATCTTCTCCTTCTTCTCCACATCACTGCAGGTGAGTCTGCTCTTCTCCCTCCTGTTTAATAATAGAGCTAATGAAATAAATGTAAGAATTTCAAGCTGTTAAAGCATAAAGTCATGCGCTAATCTTACTAAAGATATGGAAATGTAAAGTGCACACTGAACAACTGAATTCATGGAGTTCATTTTTCCCTGTTCTGACATCAACATGAGAAAATGTTCATCACGTGACTTTCATAAAACCTACTTAAATCACTTCTTCAGGATTATTAAATAAGGACTTTCTGCCAGAGCTTTATTAGTCCATCTTTATTAATCCAGCTCCATGCATACATGCTTATACTACAAGATTTCATACCAGCAAGTTCAAAGCTTTTTTTTAATGGTAAAACAGGCTGGAAGGCATGACAGACGATCTGACAGGCATAATCTGAGATACGTGAAATCTAACAGTGATATTCCAGAAAAATACATGTCAAAAATGTTATAAATGGATTTGCATTTTAATGAGGGAAATAAGTATTTGACCCCCTCTCAATCAAAGATTTCTGGCTCCCACCTGTCCACAGAAGCAATCAATCAATCAGATTCCAAACTCTCCAAGTAAAGAATGAAAACTGAAGTGTAAGGACTACTAAAGCATAGAGAAGTGCAAAAACTATTGCAGTGCATTGAAATGTACTGAAATAGTGCACTTTTCTACTTTGCATAAGGTTTGTCCAGTTCTTTGCCAGACATTTAAAAAAATGTATAAAACATAAGCTTTATTATGGTGCATTAACCCTGAAAGGCCACTAGACAGAGAAGTCAGATCAGTAATGCAGGAGCCTGTAGATCAGTTACCCAACCCCCGGGCCGCGGACCGGTACCGGTCCGTGGGTCATTTAGTACCGGGCCGCACAAAAAGAATAAATAACTCGCATTATTTCCGTTTTATTTATTATCGGAGTCTGAATGATGTTGATGACCGGATTCTCTCCGTTACATCCGTCTACGACTCGCTCTTGACGCAAGTCAATACGCTTGTCCCGGTCACGTGATATGTTACTTGGTCACGTGATATGTTAAGGGGTAGAGCAGAAGTTACTCATGCTATGTTGTTGGTGTGATGTTACCAGGACACTGTTAATAAATCTGCGATTTCACATTGGATACACGTTTATTATTATATTTTAAAAATACCCCAGTTTTTATGCCGGTCGTTTCATTTTATTTTGTTGTATTTATCCGCCACACCTTAAAGGCCGGTCCGCGAAAATATTATCTGATATTAAACCGGTCCGTGGCGGAATAAAGGTTGGGGACCGCTGCTGTAGATGACTGCCACTATGCCATGTCAAATCTCATGTAAGGAACAATAAAATACATGTAATTAAGGCATGCCAATGATTAGTGATACAACAGTTGATTGTTTATTGGCATTAGAGCATTTGAAAGGATTTAGAACGGACTCATTTCTGCAGTGCAACAAACATAAGAAACTGCTATATCTGCACTTCCTGTAGTAGATGTGAGTGTGATCTACAGAGTGTGTTCATTATGTGGCACATCGGGGATCTGGACCAATGCGTCCACCTCCATCACGTGGCATCTTAGAAGTGCTGATGCTTCCCGCAATGCCAGCACTTTGGCCCAGGCTTTACTCCCACACCTGCAGCCCCAGATTCACTCTCTTTGGGGAGAGAAGAGACAGACACAGGGGGAGAGGGAGGGACAGCAAGGGTTTGAGGAAATGGTTGTTGGGGTGTTGGCCCTGGTTTTCAAGGTGGGATGAGAAAGAGAAAGAGAGAGAGAGAGAGAGAGAGAGAGAGAGAGAGTTAAAGAGAGAGAGAGACGGGGATTGCCTGCCCCCAGATGATCCTTTGCCAGCTGGACATCCTGGTTGAGTGACACCTCTTGGTGACACTGGATCCACTCCGCCATCCCCTCTGGAAGACAAACTATTCCAACAGTATGAGGTTGAGCACATCTTCGGAGCTGTGCCCCTCAGAAAGCAGCCACCTTCTCCAGGTGTCCGTGAGCTTCTGGGTGAACACAAATAGGCGACCAAGCTCATGGACCAAGCTCACGGCAACAGGCAGGCCACCGACTGGGCAACGGGCCAGTCCCACACCTCCGAGGAGCGTTCATACAGCTCCAAGGATGTTTCAGGGTTGTCCTGCAGTTCTATCTTTACTCTGGTGAGTGTGATCTCTGCCTGTGGGGAGGAGTAATGTCCTGAATCCTCATTACTGTGGTTTTATGAAATAAAGCTGATAAAGAAAACATCTACAGCTTGGCATCAATCTGGACGAAGACACACCACCAATGACCTCGTAATTACACAGGTCTGGAACATTCCACAGAGACAAGTACGAATGTGTATCAGCGCAGTGTAATTCACTGTTAACTGTAATTCTGTTTAGAGATTATTCTTCACGTTGTAAATCTGCATGGCTCATGTGATGACATCGATGCTCTGATTCTTCGTCCTGGACCTGCAGACGAAACGCCCGACACAAAACATCTCCAGGAACTCCACCCTCAACACCTTGCGTATCAATATTTATAATCAACACCTGACTTCATGATGAACTTATTCCATTCAAGTCCATCTAGTTTCCTGCATTAACCACCATGCTGTTCGACTACCTGCTGATAGGGGCAGTGTGATTCAGCCCTGACTTAATCTGTATCTAAAGAGAGAGAGCGATGCAGCGGTGCTTTAATCCTCCCGTCCCTCTGTAAAGATATATTTTTAGACCTGGTGTGTGTTGTTCAAGGCTATCAGCGGAAACACTCGAAGGTGTAAGACGCTGCAATGTGAAACAAGGTGTTGTCGTGTTTGGTAAAGACAGCAGGAAAAGACACACGGTGTCGGGTTATAGTCCTCCACATGCACTCCACAAATGAATGAAATTCAAAAGGACTTTTTAACTGTTATAGAAAAGCTGCACTGAACAGGACAAAATATATATATTTCAGTCGACTAGACCAAAAGTTATAGTGCACAATTTAAAATGAATTTTTTACTCCAAATGTTCAAATATCAGGCACAATATTTAAATAAATGATACTTTGTGGGTTATTTATTATTATTATTATTATTATTATTATTATTATTATTATTATTATTATTATTATTCCTGAAGTTTCCACCAGTTGATGATTTATGGAACTACTTAAATTTACAAGAACTCAATTATACATATACAAACTTTGAAAGAATAAACATCACCCACCTTGATTCTCCAAAATGTTCTCCACTCTCAAAATCTCATCCTGCTCCTTCTCCTCACGTCTGTACAGAACCAAAACCCGACTTCTCCTCCAACCTATCTCTCTCTCTCTCTCTCCTCACTCTCTCTCTCTCTCTCTCTCTCTCTCTCTCTCTCTCTCTCTCTCTCCTCTCCACACTGATGGACACTGAACAGTCCGCCTCTAAACCTCTGCATGTGATCAGATGATTGGTGCTCTTGTGTTCTCCTGCAGCATGAAGTTCTTCCTCTTTACTGCATTAATCGATCAGCCTGGTCTTCAGCTCGATTTGCTTCTTCTTCTTTTATCTTTTGAGCAGAGAATTAAGAGTAAAGAAGCTCAGAACCGGAAGCAGGTATTACAGTAGAGTACAGTGCATTGTTATTTACAAACACAGCGCAGGTTCTCTGCAACAGGTGACCGTAATTACACTCTCTGTGAACGCGCACTCGCCCCTTTTCTCCATCGCCAGCGCGCTCCCTGGTGGAGTCACGTGACCAGGTGCACGCTTTTCCCCCGCAGTTGTTGATGTACAAACATGATTAGAATAATTATATCTCTATATTAAATCATCTCACCAGCGCCCCCTTGAGTCTGTCTGTGTTACTGTATCAATGTGTTTGTGTCAATAAACTGGTCTCAAATATATGATAATATACTGTGTATGATTATATATATATATATATATATATATATATATATATATATATATATATAGTTTTATTTTTTATGTAATAGAGCAAAGATCAGCATACAGTATCTATTAGCTCATTTACACACCACGTGATTCCATCTAAATACAAACTAACAAATATTAACAAATCAACGCCAGGGGGCGCCATTAAGTAAACAAGTAATTAAATGAATGAAGGAACGAAGGAATGACAAACAAATAAATAAAGATGTTTACCATATACTGAAGTGTAAGGACTACTAAAGCTAAACGAGAAAGTATATGGAACAAAGAAGTGTATAAAGTATTGCAGTTCGTTGAAGTGTACTGCATACTGAAGTGTACTGAATACTGAAGTGTATGATTTAGTGCTCTTTACTACTTTGCATAAGTTTTGTCCAGTTCTTTGCAATGGACACTCTTTTCTCCTGCATTTAATGACACACTGTTTTATATAAAAACACAATATAATAAACTTTATTCTGGTGCACTAACCCTGAAAGGCCACTAGATGGAGAAGTCAGATCAGTAATGCAGGAGCCTGTAGATGACTGTCACTGTGTCATGTCAAATCTCATTTGAGACACAATAAGATGCATGTTTTTAATACATGACAATGATTAATTATACAATAGATGATAGTTTATTGGCATTAGATCATTTGTAAGGATTTAGAACATAGACTCAGTTCTACTGTGCAACAGACATGAGAAACTTCCTCTCATCTATGTGGTCAGTGTCATACTGCTATATCTGCACTTCCTTTGTGAGCTGTGACTGTGAGTGTGACCTATAGAGAGTGTTCATTATGATCAGACTCGGTGCAGCAGTTGGTCAGTGTGTGTTTAGCTCTAATTCTCTCTTTGGATTAATGTGTGTGTTTGGGTCCTCAGACAGAATGCAGGTGTGTTTTCTTCTCCTCCTTATACAGCTTCATGTCACTGAGGGTGAGTCTGCTTCTCTCTCTCTCTCTCTCTCTCTCTCTCTCTCTCTCTCTCTCTCTCTCTCTCTGTGTTTTTAATAATGTCAGTAAATATATGTAAGAATTTATCATTTAATACCTTTAAAGCATGACGTCATGCAATAATCTTACGTATGATATGGAAATGTAAAGTGCACACTGAACTACTGAAATTATTTGGGTTATTTTTTTGGAGTTTTTCTGTTTTATATGAAACCAAATATAAATATAAACATGAGAAAATGTTCACTATGGAACTTTTATAAAATGTACTTAGCACGTATTAAATAAGAACTTCCAGCTAGAGCTTTATTAATCCCCGCCCATGTCCTGGGTTCATGTAGAACACTGAGTCTCCTTCATCATGATTGGTGTTCTGGTTGTTCCTGTCTCGTCCCCTACAGTTTCCTCTTGCTCTCTCATTGGCTGTTACTCATCGAGGTCCTTACAGCGTCGTACATGTCTCAAACATGCTTGAACCACTGGGGTGTGAACTCTGCTCACAGAATATGTGGATGATGTCAGTAAACTGCTTACCCGTGTGGTGTGTTCACACCGTCACTTCCTTCACCAGCAGTCGTCCTCTTCGGTGGTGTGTCACTAAAATAGAAGCGAGTTTATCTGTTCAGAGGAAAATACATGCAGAGTTTCAGTGCCTCAGAGTAACACAAGATAAAATCAGACTAGTCATGTTGTAGCTTTTAGATCTTTGTATCAGATATAACTCCTGTTACATTACAATTAAATTCCTGCTGAATCTTCACACATTTTATTTCCAGTTAAAAGCGCATGTGAGCATTGTGTAGTTTGTGTTCTGTGGATTAACACTTGACCATGGGTGTGACAAATGATGAGAGACTTTTATATTCAAACTGATAAACACTCAATAATCTCTTTCATTTGTATAAATGTGAGAAATGTTTGTTTTTTCCTGAGTCACAAGCCTCTAAACATTTTTGCCGGTCTCAGTAGAAACGTCATTTGAGGAAACCACAGGTCTGTAACTGTGTGCTGTGAACTTTTCTCCATACTGCAACACTATATGACAGTAATTGTGCATGATGCAGTGTGTTGCTCTGGTGGAAGTGTTTAAAATAAAGTTTAAAATAAAGTACAATTGAACTGCTCATTAACAGATCATTAACTGGTGTGTTTCTACAGGCTGCACACTGGAAGGACACAGAGAGACAAAATATATCACTGTATACACAGGAGGCTCAGTACTGCTGCCCTGCTCCTGCACTGACCTCCACACCAAACCTGAGACATTCACATGGAAGAAATACACAAATGACTGGGTAGAGATATCTCCTGAGAGAGAGCAGTACAAAGACAGATTTCAGCTGGTTAATGATCTCTCTCCAGGTAATCTCTCTCTGCTCATATCACACCTGACTGTAGAGGATGGAGGAGTTTACAGTTGTATTAAAGGGAGTGAATACAGAGACTTCAGACTCACTGTTAAAGGTAAATGACTCATTTTTATTCACAATGCTACTTCAGTGATAATCAGCAACAATATCAATACAGACATCCACCTCACAGTAAAAGGTAAAATGACCTTCTGTACATAAACTATATGTGAATTTGATTACAGTATGTATCTAAGGAAATTAAATATTTTTAATGAATGTGACCTTTCAGCTTTTGAAGGCTAATAATATTTGAACTAAATCACAGAATATGTGTGAGTTAAAATATATAATTTATAGTTTAATACCTGATACTCACATGCTTTTGAATCCTGCTTCACCTCCACAATATTTACATCATTAAAAACTAGACACAGACTCTGGTGTGTTCACACCGTCACTTCCTTCACCAGCAGTCGTCCTCTTCGGTGGTGTGTCACTAAAATAGAAGCGAGTTTATCTGTTCAGAGGAAAATACATGCAGAGTTTCAGTGCCTCAGAGTAACACAAGATAAAATCAGACTAGCCATGTTGTAGCTTTTAGATCTTTGTATCAGATATATTTTTATCACAACCCCAATTCCGAAAAAGTTGGGACAGTATGGAAAATACGAATAAAAACAAAGAGGAGTGATTTGTAAATGTACTTTGACTTGAATTTAAACAAAATCATATAAAGACAAGATATTTGATGTTTTACACGCAGTTGATCAACTGCATAGTTATTTATAAGTTAACCTTTATTTCGAAATTAATGCATGCAACACGTTCAAATAAAGTTGGGACAGGGGCGATTTAGGACTAATAGCGATGTGAGAAGTTTAAATGAGAAGGTGATGTGAAACAGGTGAGTCAATCGTCTATCATAGTATATGAGAAGCCTTGAAGCTTCTTGAACATTCCCCAAAGACAAATTGTAGGATTTTGGGCATTTCACCTTTTACAGTGTACAATATAATTAAAAGATTCAGGGAATCCAGTCAAATCTCAGTACGTAAAGGGCGAGGCCGAAAACTGCTTCTGAATGAGAGTGATCTCCGATCCCTCAGACGTCACTGTATTAAACTGTCATGAGTCTGTAATGGAGATCCTGTCATGGGCTCGGGAATACTTTGGTAAACCTTTATCAGTCGACACCATTTGCCGCTGCATCCACAGACACAATTTAAAGCTTTACTATGCAAAGCAGAAGCCATACATCAACACTGTCCAGAAGCTCCGCCCACTTCTCTGGGCTCAGTCTCATCCGAGATGGACAGTAGCACAGTGGAATCAAGTTTTGTGGTCCAACGAGTCGACATTTCAAATAGTTTTTGGACAAAACAGCCGTCATGTTCTGGCCAAAGAGGAAAAGGACCATCTAAGCTGTTATCAGCGTCAGATCCAAAAGCCAGCGTCTGTTATTGTATGGTGATGTGTCAGTGTTCATGGTATGGGTAACTTACACATCTGTGAGTGCAACATTAATGCAGAAAGATACGTAGACATTTTGGAGCAACATTTACTGCCATCCAGAGCAGGACAACACCAAACCACATTCTGCCCGGATTCCAAGCGCATGGTTGCATAAGCAGAGAGTGCAGGTGCTAGCATGGCCTGCAGCAGTCCTGACCTGTCTCAGATTGAGAATGTGGTGCATTATGAACCACAAAAATAAGGCAATGAAGGCTTTGTACAGTTGCACAGCTGGAGAAATGCATAATGGTGTCACGATTGGGAGGTTGAGGCAGAAGCAGTCGCAGATTTTAAACATTTATTGTAAACAAACGAACTATGAAACAAAGACGCTAAGACAACGTGGCATAACACTGTGGCAAGATACAGAACACTGAGACATAAATGACAGGAGTCTACAACAACGAAAGACAAGGAGAGAGTGCAGACAAAGACTATATATACACATGAGTGCCTATTAACAAAAACGTGAATCAGGTGCAGTTGTGGTGCATGTGGTCAAGTGGTGCAGTGCAGTGGCTGATAGGAAATGGAGTCCAGATTTCCCAGATACGTGACAAATGGATAAATGTGGGGAAATTCCACTTGCTAAACATAACCAACTGGTGTCTTCACTCAGCGTCTAAACGTTTAATAAGTGTTATAAAAAGAAAAGGTGATGTTACACAGCGGTAAACAGTCGACCGTCCCAAATTTTTTAGAGTGTGTTGCGGTCATCAAATTTGAAAAGAGTTTTTTTTGGAAAAATAAAAAAAGAAAAATAATTAATTCACAAAATAAACCATCAAATATTGTCTTAATAATGTGTTTTCAATACAGTACTGAAAAAAAATCACTTTATCAAGACCTGCAGGACATCGACCCTGCATATGATTATCTCCTTCAGAATATTCCTGTAGTTTTTTTTGTTTGTTTAAGAGGATTTCTAAAAAAGAATAAATGAACACTCCATCTCAGATACTGACTTCTGACCATTTAGAGCTTTTTAAATGTTTACATTTTCATGTTAGTGAGTTGTGGACATTAATAAGATGTGGATGTTAGCGTGTTGTGGACATTAATAAGATGAGGATGTTAGTGAGATGTGGACATTAATAAGATGAGGATGTTAGTGAGTTGTGGACATTAATAAGATGAGGATGTTAGTGAGATGTGGACATTAATAAGATGAGGATGTTAGTGAGTTGTGGACATTAATAAGATGAGGATGTTAGTGAGTTGTGGACATTAATAAGATGAGGACGTTAATAAGATGAGGACATTAATAAGATGAGGACGTTAGTGAGTTGTGGAGTTGAAGGTCGTCTGTAGTTCTGTAGAGTTTCTGCAGATGGTGAACTGCTCATTAACAGATCATTAACTGGTGTGTTTCTACAGGCTGCAGACTGGAAGGAATCGGAGAGACAAAATATATCACTGCATACACAGGAGGCTCAGTACTGCTGTCCTGCTCCTGCACTGACCTCCACACCAAACCTGAGACACTCACATGGAGGAAACTAACAAATGGAAATAACTGGGTAGAGATATCTCCTGAGAGAGAGCAGTACAAAGACAGATTTCAGCTGGTTAATGATCTCTCTCCAGGAAATCTCTCTCTGCTCATATCACACCTGACTGAAGAGGATGGAGGAGTTTACAGGTGTAGTCTTAAAGAGAGTGAATACAGAGACTTCAGACTCACTGTTAAAGGTAAATGACTTTTATTCACAATGCTACTTCAGTGATAATCTCAGGACAGATTAATCTGATGATCTAACAGCAATGCAATATGTTGATATTTGTTCATTCTCCAGGTTGCACACTGAATCAACATACAGAGACTGTGACTGGATACGTGGGACAGTCTGTCCTTCTGCCCTGCTCCTGCTCTGAACTACAAGCCAAACCACATTTCAGATGGATCTTTTATAAAGGATCTGATCGCATAAAGATCTTCCCAATGGACGAGACAAATCACTACACAGACAGAGTTCAGATCTTTAATGATCATCTTCCAGGAAATCTCTCTCTACTCATATCACACCTGACTGTAGAGGATGGAGGATGGTACAGGTGTGAGATCAGCAATGCTGACTTTAAAGAAGTCTCAGTCACAGTAAAAGGTAAAATGACCTTCTGTATATAAACCAGATGTGAAGATGACTACAGCGTGTATCTAAGAAAATGTAACATCTTTAATACATTTGTGGATTGTACAATAAAAGGATGTGCAGAAATATTCCATCTCAATGTCAAACAGTGCAACGTAAAATCAGAAATAAAATGTAAGGATCAGATGTGAAAAGTTTCTGCTCCGTGTTCTGCCCCTCGTCTGGGTTTGTGTTTATGATTATAGATGATCCAAGGGTGTGTTCTGACCTGCTTTCACTTCTCACTACGATTCCTGGATTGTCTTTAATAAAGAACACGCTGAGTTTACACACTTGTGTCCTGTCTTCACTCACTGCACATCACACTCTTTATTTATAACTTATTAAACCTTTCTCTCCTTGCAGACGCACCAACAAGACCTTCAACATCCAGACCAGTGATCACAACAACTTCACCTAATCCTGAACCAGGTACCACACACCACTGATACACACTGGAATGAAAAGTCTTTGTGAGTACGTTAGTACATCAGCTCACAGCAAGAAACACACACTAACTTTATCTGGTCTTTCACTTCCTGTACGTGTCACAACAAAAGCTACAAAACCAACCCCAGTGGTCAATGACAAAACAACCGCACACTCTGAAACATCTTCTGTGAAAGGTAAAAGATAGACAACTCTTTATAAGAGCTAAGAAAATGATCCAGATGGTTAATAAATAAAGTTGTTAAGCTTAAAATTAGTCTTAGATTATGTGGAGCGTTCAATAGACTACTTCCTGTGAATGAGCCGTTACTATAGAAACGATAACATATCAGAACGACAGCATTAATATAAACCTGTGATGTGCAGCTGCACTACTGTCTAGAAAATGATTCAACACCATTGATTAATCTGACCAATCAGAATGGAGAATTCAAACCCCCATGTGTCCTTCTCACTTCTCTTCTGTTTCACACAGAGACTCCCACAAACCCAGATCCTCACACCATCATCATCATCACCTGTACTGCTGTTGGGGTTCTGCTGCTGCTGATACTTGGAGGAGTCATGTACTGGAAATACAGAGGTACACACACACACACATACACACACACACACACACACACACACTTCTGCAGTCTCATTCTGTCTGGTTTCATTCTGTAGGACAGAGACGAGGACAGACTGAGACCGGTGATGGACAAACAGGACAGAGGACACAGCAGAAGAAGCAGGTGAATACACAGTCATGTGGTGTGTGTGTGTGTGTGTGTGTGTGTGTATGTGTACGTGTGAGAGAGAGAGTTTGTTCTAATGCAACATGTTTTTTCTCTACAGAATGATTGTGATGTTCTGTACACAGCTATAAATCCACAAACTAAACACAACAAAGCAGAAGAAAAGGTGTGTATCATTCTAAAAGTGTGTATCTTACGTGTGTGTGTGTGTGTGTAATAACACGTTGTTGATGTTCTGTTCCTGCAGGATGAGGTGATGTACTCGACTGTAGTCCACAGTAACACTGTGAGAGCAGCACACCCTCCAGTGGCGTCAGGAGATACTGCAGTATATGCCATCATCAAAACTCACTAACACACACACACACACACACACACACACACACACACACACACACACACACACACACTGTTTGTACTATTTTTGTGAGGTTATCGCACTGCTTCATTCTACACGCACGCACTGCTTCATTCTACAACTCTTATTAATTTTTAAAAAATCTTTTAAATATATTGATAATTAATATAATGAAGCTTTTTTTTGCCTTTACATATTCATCATTTTTATCTTCTGTATTATGGTTAGATGTTTAAAGCAGCAGTTTGATCCACATCTCCAACTTCAAGCTCTCTGCTGAAACTGTGAGAGCATCACGGGGGTCTTTGAGGAAAACATTTCGAGCTGAAGGAACTCTGTCCCGGCCGGAGCTGAGGTGATTTCTGGGCCGTAAAAATAAAGATCGTGTTTTTATAAGATATATTTGAAACGATACGATTCTTTTAGGTCTATACACACCTGTAAACATGACTAAAGCTCACGGTGTTGGATTAAATAGACTTCATTGTTGTGTTTAGCTTCAACAGTTTTTGTGCATGTTTATTTCTATTTCATAAATAAATAATAACATCTGAGAAGCTCACTGTGGACTGTCTTCTTATTCTTCTTCTGTTTACTAGCCATTATCACTGTTCACTGGCCACGATGAGTTTATCCACATTATCAGTGTTTATTCGCTGTTATAGCGTACATCAGCCATTATGACTATTTCCCAGCATTTATAATCGATGGTCAGCATTTTCCGACATGCGGCACTACGAATTTTCGCATCATAGGCCGTCAAATTCTGACTAACCGGCGAGTCAGTGTAGATAATACAAGGTTAAATGGACAGAGAAGCGTAGCTGATTGGTTGCTGCACAGCGTCGAGATAGCCAATCAGAACCCAGACAGAGTTGCATGGCTGAAATAGGCATGTGGTGGAAAAAAAAAATACCCACTCTAAACAGGTCTGATTTTATCCAGCCTCTGAGTGTGATTAATGACATGCTTTGTTTTGGGGAGAAATATTATAATCTCACACATTTCAGTCTTATTTTTGTACAATGATGATTTGAATAAAGTTGAACTTTAGATTAAAAAGAGAGATGTAAAATTTCTGTGTAACTCACCTCGTAGAGACTCTGGTTATAATTAAGATCCGGGGCCTGTTTCAATAATGAGGTTCAACCAACTCTGAGTTAAAACTTGAACTCTGAGTGGACTTACCCTGAGATGGGAAACTCAGAGTTTTCTGTTACAGAACAGCTGAATTGAGTTGGTTCAATCAACTCTGAGTTGACTGACTCTGAGTTAAGCGCGTGCACCACAACTATAAAAAGCCATTATCAATGGAGCAGATATCACGAGTCACCACGGCAACAGTGTCAAACAAAAAGAGGTCTGCATATTTCTCCCCAGCAGAGCTGGATGTGTTTATGCAAGCATATGCAGAATTTGAACACGTATTTTTTTTTAAAGAAAAAAGCAAAACTGCTGCAGTGGCGAAGGACAGAGAGTTAGCTCGGGAGAAAATAGCTGTTCGAGTCAATGCGCAAGTTTACATTTTAATAACTTTTATACAGTGTTGGGTGTAATTAATTACTAAGTAATCAAAATACTGTAATTTAATTAAAGAATATAAAACAATAGTGGTTTTATCATCACATTTTAAGGTATATTTTGAATGTAACCTTCTCCCTGTAGTTACACTCTTTGGTCAATTCAAGAATCATTCATGCAAATGTATATTGTTTATTTGAAAGCATTTGAAGTGCAGTTTCTTGTCTCTCCTTATTGTTCAAGTGGTTGAGGTTGACTTGGGATTTAGAAAGTAATTAATAAGTAAGTAGACCAACACTTTCTACAGATAGTAATTATTACATTAATCTAATTAGACTTGTTGAAGATGTCATCTGTAGTTAGTAATTAAGAACTATTTTAGACTCTTATAACCCAACTGTCATAATATCAGAGGTGAAACTGGAAGAACAGTATTTTATTAAACCTATTAATTAAATTTTCATGTATAGGTGCAATTCTACAGGCATTAAAAGAACGTGGCAGCAGCTGAAAATGAAATATAAAAACATGAATCAATCAGGTAAGCCTTGAGCATGTCATAGGTGTAGGGTACGTGGCTTTACAAACATTTGACATATTAAATGACTACATAGAATTCAGTGTCTAGCAGTGCAGCAGCATTTTTTTGATGGGGATGAAGAAACCATTTCTGCTGCCACAGACAGGCTTACAGAGGTAATGTTAATATTATGTGTCTTCATCAAACAATCTACACATTCACGTTTATTCACATTTTTATGTGGAGTAGCCTATAGGATCTAAGTTTATATCTATACATGGTCATTCTTATCTCTGTCCCCCAGAGTGTGGAAGAACAGCAGGAGGAAGGCCCACCAACTTCTGGTGCACAGATGAACAGTTTAGTGATTTACAGTAAATGCCACAGTTTAAATCTGAATTTTAAAACTACATGATGTATCTCTAATGTACTATTAATTAAAAATTTCAGTTGCCAGTTAAGGAGTTATATAGACTTCTTATTAAAAAGATGGAGAAAGACCGCAAAGAACTTGTATACTTGGACCGCCAGATCCAAAAGGCAGATCTGGAAATCGAGATTCTGAAACAAAAGCTAGAGGTGAGTGTATGGTCGCAGGTGAATTCTAGGAAGTATTGAAACTATTAAAATTTAACTTTTTTTTTTTTTTTTTTTTTTTTGGAAATAAAGAACACCAAATAAATCGCTGTGATTTTTGTGTTTATTCACTTTTGTTTTTGTGGTGGTGGATATCATGATTAATCTGAGAAGACATGGCGGCATATCATATGCCGGACTACCCTTCCATCCTGGAGATCTGCAGGGTTGATGGGGTCTTCCTCAGGGTCTTGTAATTGTAGGGCAGGGTGTTGCTCCCCGCTAATTATGGCAATATTATTATGGATGTATCTTATTGACTGTAAAGAAAAACGGTACCGCTCAAATGAAAATGCATAGGCGTATGACAAATCCACTCTGGGCCTCAAAATCCTCTCCCGACGTAAATGTAACTCCCTACGAATGAATACAGCCTCTTCATCAACAGGATGTCCATAAAAGGACATGCCATTTCATTCCCTTTGATGCTGAAATGTGCGCAATGAATGTACCGAAAGAATCAATGAGGTGTTTAAACACCACTTCCTCTATAAAAAGGGGAGGAGACCAAAAGAAACTTTTGGCTTACAGAAGAAAACCTGCTCCCGACCAGGTTCACAGAGTAAGTTGTCATGGTAACTGACTCGGAGTATAAGTTACCTCTCTTTCAGAAACGGGCTTGACTTACTTTGCTTTCTCGGGTTTAACATACCTCCCTTTCTGAAACGGAAAACCTAGAGTTTCCCTCATTTCAGGGTTAACATACTCCGAGTTTTCACTTAACCTCCTTTCTGAAACGGGTCCTCGGGCTCTAAAAGAGTATAAATATCAAACACACCAAAAACCACCATCAACTTTAACCAAGTTTGTTGTGTATTACACAAATATAACACACACACACACACACACACACACACACACACATTTATTTATATATATTAAATAAATAATATAAATCTTAACATAAGCTTTATTCTTGTTCACTAACCAGGAAAGGCCACTAGATGGAGAGGAACCTGTAGATGGCTGTCACTGTGTCATGTCAAATCTCATGTGAAACACATTAATATGCATGTTTTTAATATATGACAATGATTATTTATAGAATAGCTGATTGTTTATTGGCATTAGATCATTTGAAAAGATTTATAATAGACTCAGTCCTGCTGTACAACAGACATGAGAAACTTCCTCACATCTATGTGGTCAGTGTCATACTGCTATACCTGCATTTCCTGTAGTAGCCGTGAGTGTGATCTATAGAGTGTGTTCATTATGTGGCAAATCGGGGATCTGGATCAATGCCCCCACCTCCATCACGTGGCATTGGTCTTAGAAAGGCCCAGGTTCCCTGCTATGCCAGCACACTAATGCAGACTTTACTCCCACACCTGCGGCCCCAGATTCACACACCTGGGGGAGAGAAGAGACTGGCACAGGGGGAGAGGGAGGGGGAGGAAAAGAACAGATTCAGGGAACTGGTTTCAGAGGGGTTTGCTCTGGTTTTCATGGGGGGATGAGAAAGAAAGCGAAAGAGAGAGAAAGTGCAACAGAGATAGAAGACAGTGGTTTGTCTTGCCCCAGATACACCACCAGATGATCCTCTGCCAGCTGGAATGCCTGGTCAAGTGACGCCGCTCAGTGGCAACGGACCCACTCCACCATCCCTTCTAGAAGACAAACTGTTCCAACACCATGAGGTCGAGCACATCTTCGGAGCTGTACCCTTCAGACAGCTACCTTCGCCAGGTGTCCCTGAGCTTCTGGGTGAACACAAACAGGTGGCCAAGCTTGTGGACACTCAGCAAGTGGAAACGCTGATGGTCCTGTTCAAAGGTACCGCTGACCCATTGCAAGATCACCATTTATGTCCGCGTACTCCAACATCTTGGTGACCTGCAGCTGCTGGGCAGCAAGTTAGGCTTCAAGGGACAGGCATGAGGTTGGGGCAGTAGACAGCACCCAGGGATGGGAAGCTGGGTCATTAGCTTCAGCAGAGCAACGTCTTTAACCGAGCAGGAAGGCAGAGCAACGACCTTTCATAAGAGGCCTCTTGGATTCTGAAAAGATCTGCTGCATCCATATTGAGGTCTTTCGCTCTGTCATGATTTCAAGGCAGAGACAGACGTAAGTGCAGATTAGAATTTTAATTAATATCAAAGCAAAACACAAAACAAGAACTATGAACAAGCAGCAAAATATGAAGGCAAAGAAAAAACATGAAACAAAGACCACAAGTACAGACAAAGGTAAAGCAAGACAAATGTAAGAGAAAGAGTACAGTGCAAATTGTGGCTATATACACATAGGTGCTCATTAACATGACCTGATTCAGGTGTTGGTGGTCATGTGACTGTCATGCAATGAGGTGCAGTGGCTGCTGGGAACTGTAGTTCAGAGTTGCTTCTATGATATACATGACCAAAGGTTCATAGTATTATGACTTACCAGAAAAGCTTGTTAAATGTGTGCTTTTGCAGGGACATACAGAGCTGAGGACAGTTACGGGGTATTTCCAGCTTCCTATAGGGACTGGGTAATTTGTGGCACAATCCTGTACCGTGTAATGTTGTACAACAGACATGAGAGACATTCTCACATCTGTCTGGTCAGAAATGATCTGCTAAATTTGCACTTCCTGTGGTAACACTTCCTGTAAAGGTGTGAATGATGTAATGTAATAAATGTGCAGTGTGTGATCTATAGAGAGTGTTCATTATGATCAGACTCGGTGCAGCAGTTGGTCAGTGTGTGTTTAGCTCTAATTCTCTCTTTGGATTAATGTGTGCGTTTGGGTCCTCAGTCAGAATGCAGGTGTGTTTTCTTTTCCTCCTTATACAGCTTCATGTCACTGAAGGTGAGTCAGCTTCTCTCTCTCTCTCTCTCTCTCTCTTTCATATTTAATAATGTCAGTAAATGTATGTAAGTGTTCATAATGTAATACCTTTAAAGCATGACGTCATGCAGTAATCTTACGTATGATATGGAAATGTAAAGTGCACACTGAACTACTGAGATTATTTGGGTGAGTTTTTGGAATTTTTCTGTTTTATATGAAACCAAATATAAATATAAACATGAGAAAATGTTCACTATGGAACTTTTATAAAATGTACTTAGCACGTATTAAATAAGAACTTCCAGCTAGAGCTTTATTAATCCCCTGCCCATGTCCTGGGTTCATGTAGAACACTGAGTCTCCTTCATCATGATTGGTGTTCTGGTTGTTCCTGTCTCGTCCCCTACAGTTTCCTCTTGCTCTCTCATTGGCTGTTACTCATCGAGGTTCTTACAGCGTCGTACATGTCTCAAACATGCTTGAACCACTGGGGTGTGAACTCTGCTCACAGAATATGTGGATGATGTCAGTAAACTGCTTACCCGTGTGGTGTGTTCACACCGTCACTTCCTTCACCAGCAGTCGTCCTCTTTGGTTGTTTTTTTCTAAAATAGAAGCGAGTTTATCTGTTCAGAGGAAAATACATGCAGAGTTTCAGTGCCTCAGAGTAACACAAGATAAAATCAGACTAGCCATGTTGTAGCTTTTAGATCTTTGTATCAGATATAACTCCTGTTACATTACAATTAAATTCCTGCTGAATCTTCACACATTTTATTTCCAGTTAAAAGCGCATGTGAGCATTGTGTAGTTTGTGTTCTGTGGATTAACACTTGACCATGGGTGTGACAAATGATGAGAGACTTTTACATTCAAACTGACAAACACTCAATAATATCTTTCGTTTGTATAAATGTGAGAAATGTTTGTTTTTTCCTGAGTCACAAGCCTCTAAACATTTTTTGCCTGTCTCAGTAGAAACGTCATTTGAGGAAACCACAGGTCTGTAACTGTGTGCTGTGAACTTTTCTCCATACTGCAGCACTATATGACAGTAGTTGTGCATGATGCAGTGTGTTGCTCTGGTGGAAGTGTTTAAAATAACGTTTAAAATAAAGTACAATTGAACTGCTCATTAACAGATCATTAACTGGTGTTTCTACAGGCTGCAGACTGGAAGGAAACGGAGAGGGAAAAGAGATCACTGCATACACAGGAGACTCAGTACTGCTGCCCTGCTCCTGCACTGACCTCCACTCCAAACCTGAGACACTCACATGGAGGAAATACACAAATGAAAATAACTGGGTAGAGATATCTCCGTGAGAGAGCAGTACAAAGACAGATTTCAGCTGGTTAATGACTCTCTTCAGGAAATCTCTCTCGCTCATATCACACCTGACTGTAGAAGATGGAGGAGTTTACAGTTGTATTAAAGGGAGAGAATTCAGAGACTTCAGACTCACTGTTAAAGGTAAATAACTCATTTTTATTCACAATGCTACTTCAGTGATAATCAGCAACAATATCAATACAGACATCCACCCTACAGTAACAGGTAAAAAAAAAAAGACCTGTATATAAACCACATGTGAATTTGATTACAGTATGTATCTAAGGAAATGCAATATTTTAATGAATGTGACCTTTCAGCTTTTGCTAGATGGCTAATAATATTTGAACTAAATCACAGAGTATGTGTCGGTTAGAGTTAATGTTTATCATTTATAGTTTAATACCTGATACTCACATGCTTTTGAAACCTGCTTCACCTTCACAATATTTACATCATTAAAAACTAGACACAGACTCTGGTGTGTACACCGTCACTTCCTTCACCAGCAGTCGTCCTCTGCGTGTGTGTCACTAAAATAGAAGCGAGTTTATCTGTTCAGAGGAAAATACATGCAGAGTTTCAGTGCCTCAGAGTAACACAAGATAAAATCAGACTAGCCATGTTGTAGCTTTTAGATCTTTGTATCAGATATATTTTTATTACAACCCCAATTCCGAAAAAGTTGGGACAGTATGGAAAATGTGAATGAAAACAAAGAGGAGTGATTTGTAAATGTACTTTGACTTGTATTTAAACAAAATCGTATAAAGACAAGATATTTGATGTTTTACACACAGTTGATCAACTGCATAGTTATTTATAAGTTAACCTTTATTTCGAAATTGATGCATGCAACACGTTCAAATAAAGTTGGGACAGGGGCGATTTAGGACTAATAGCGATGTGAGAAGTTGAAATGAGAAGGTGATGTGAAACAGGTGAGTCAATCGTCTAATCATAGTATATAAGAAGCCTTGAAGCTTCTTGAACATTCCCCAAAGACAAATTGTAGGAATTTGGGCATTTCACCTTCTACAGTGTACAATATAATTAAAATATTCAAGGAATCCGGTCAAATATCAGTGCGTAAAGGGCGAGGCCGAAAACTGCTTCTGAATGAGAATGATCTCCGATCCCTCAGACGTCACTGTATTAAACTGTCATGAGTCTGTAATGGAGATCCTGACATGGGCTCGGGAATACGATAGTAAACCTTTGTCAGTCGACACCATTTGCCGCTGCATCCACAGACACAATTTAAGGCTTTACTATGCAAAGCAGAAGCCATACATCAACACTGTCCAGAAGCTCCGCCCACTTCTCTGGGCTCAGTCTCATCTGAGATGGACAATAGCAGTGAAATCGTGTTTTGTGGTCCAACAAGTCGACATTTCAAATACATTTCAAAAACAGCCGTCATGTTCTCCGGGCCAAAGAGGAAAAGGACCATCTAAGCTGTTATCAAAGTCAGGTCCAAAAGCCAGCGTCTGTTATAGTATGGTGATGTGTCAGTGTCCATGGCATGGGTAACTTACACATCTGTGAGTGCAGCATTAATGCAGAACGATATGTAGACATTTTGGAGCAACATTTACTGCCATCCAGAGCAGGACAACACCAAACCACATTCTGTCTGGATTCCAAGAGCATGGTTGCATAAGCAGAGAGTGTGGGTGCTAGCATGGCCTGCAGCAGTCCTGGCCTGTCTCACATTGAGAATGTGTTGCATTATGAACCTATGACCTGTCTCCCATTGAGAATGTGTTGCATTATGAACCTATGACCTGTCTCACATTGAGAATGTGGTGCATTATGAACCACAAAAATAAGGCAATGAAGGCTTGTACAGTTGCACAGCTGGAGAAATGCATAATGGATAAATGTGGGAAAATTCCACTTGCTAAACTTAACCAACTGGTGTCTTCACTCAGCATCTAAACATTTAATAAGTGTTATAAAAAGAAAAGGTGATGTTACACAGTGCTAAACAGTCGACCGTCCCAACCTTTTTAGAGTGTGTTGCAGTCATCAAATTTGAAAAGAGTGTTTTTGGAAAAATCAAAGAAGAAAAATAATTAATTCACAAAGTAAACCATCAAATAATGTGTTAATAATGTGTTTTCAATACAGCAGGGTGAAGTGAAATTCTCAAATAATTCACTTTATCAAGACCTGCAGGACATCGATCCTGCATATAATTATGTCCTTCAGAATATTCCTGTAGTTTTTTTTTTTGTTTTAGAGGATTTCTAAAAATAATTAATGAACACTCCATCTCAGATACTGACTACTGACCATTTAGAGCTTTTTAACTGTTTACATTTTCATGTTACTGAGTTGTGGACAGAAATAAGATGAGGACGTTAGTGAGATGTGGACGTTAATAAGATGAGGACGTTAGTGAGTTGTGGACATTAATAAGATGAGGACGTTAGTGAGATGTGGACATTAATAAGATGAGGATGTTATTGAGTTGTGGACATTAATACGATGAGGATGTTAGTGAGTTGTGGACATTAATAAGATGAGGACGTTAGTGAATTGTGGACATTAACAAGATGAGGACGTTAGTGAGATGTGGAGTTGGAGGTCGTCTGTAGTTCTGTAGAGTTGCTGCAGATGGTGAACTGCTCATTAACAGATCATTTACTGGTGTGGTTTTTACAGGCTGCAGACTGGAAGGAAGTAGTGACATAAAACTGATCACTGCATACACAGGAGACTCAGTACTGCTGTCCTGCTCCTGCACTGACCTCCACACCAAACCTGAGACACTCACATGGAGGAAATACACAAATGGAAATATCTGGGTAGAGATATCTCCTGAGAGAGAGCAGTACAAAGACAGATTTCAGCTGTTTAATGATCTCTTCAGGAAATCTCTCTGCTCATATCACACTTGACTGTAGAGGATGGAGGAGTTTACAGGTGTATTAAAGAGAGTGAATACAGAGACTTCAGACTAACTGTTAAAGGTAAATGTCTCATTTTTATTCACAATGCTACTTCAGTGATAATCTCAGGACAGATTAATCTGATGTTGTAACAGCAATGTAATATGTTGATGTTTGTTCATTCTCCAGGTTGCACACTGACTGTGACTGGATACGTGGACAGTCTGTCCTTCTGCCCTGCTCCTGCTCTGAACTACAAGCCAAACCACACACTTTCAGATGGGAATATTTTAAAGGATCTGATCCCGCTAATGATCTTCCCAAAGGACGAGACAAATCACTACACAGAGAGAGTTCAGATCTTTAATGATCATCTTCCAGGAAATCTCTCTCTACTCATATCACACCTGACTGTAGAGGATGGAGGATGGTACAGGTGTGAGATCAGCAACACTAGCGATACAAACATCCGACTCACAGTTAAAGGTAAAATGATCTTCTGTACGTATATGAACCATCTGTGAAGTTGACTACAGTATGCATCTAAGGAACAAAATATAAAGAAATAGAGGTAGAGCGAGAAACAGAATCTTATATCAAGAAGCATTTCTACATAATTATAGATGGAGACTGGATATCGGGAGGAGTGAATCTTCTGCTAAGAAATTCCACAGGAAACGCATACGTCTACAAACCCCTCATCACTCATATTTTATCAAACTTTTACACTTTCCATCACTGTCTCTTTTTAAAAAGGTGTAAAATTCAGTGTAACACATGTAAACAGTGTTAAGGTAATGTTCTGACTGATATTGACGACGTCTCCAGAGCGTCTTCCTTCGTCCCCTTCGGCGGACTGTGATCTT
The DNA here is from genome assembly GCA_012411365.1 of Ameiurus melas. Classification (NCBI taxonomy): domain Eukaryota; kingdom Metazoa; phylum Chordata; class Actinopteri; order Siluriformes; family Ictaluridae; genus Ameiurus; species Ameiurus melas. Next base: position 3,994,131 of record CM022753.1, read on the forward strand.
TCTGCACATTATCGTGGCTGTGGTCTATGCAGAACCAGAAAGAAAGGTACCAACACTTTCAAGCTCTTGTAATCTTACTACTTTGTGGACATTTATCCTCCACTTCCCCCGCCATTTTATCTGCATGAATGTAGCTTTTCTTGTTGATGTTACTCTCCAGGTCCTGATAGAGTTGATTACAGCAGAGCTGATGGAGATGGAGCAGTGAGTCTGCAGTAGAGAAGAACTCAATCAGATGATCCATCAATACATTAATAAACAGATTTATTCATAAATAGTCCTGCATAAATAGTTCTGTAAATACCTTAGCTTCATTTTTTATTCATGATTTGTTCTTTCCAACCTTTTAGACTTTCAGCTTTCCAATTTATGTCTACTAATATTTGAACTACATCATAGAATATGTGTGGTTTAGATTTAAAAGTATATCATTTAAAGTTTTATACCTGATTCTCACATGCTTTTGAAGCCTGCTTCACTTTCACAATATTTACATCATTAAAAACTAGTCACATTGTATTTTTCCCCTCAGAAAATATTGTAATGTTCTCGGTCCTGTATTGTAAATGCGATCAGAACTGATGTATTCTGACTAACACTGGTGCGCTTTTCCCTTTTTACTTTTAAAATGAATAAACAATTCCAGAAAACCAAATATTTTCGCACCAAATGTGCCAGAATAAATACACCTGTGTCACATAAAACACATAAATGACTGTAAACAACTTTTCAACCATTGATCAGCTTCATCAGTGGAGTCCATCTTCCTCTGCAAAGCCGGATGTCCAGTCCATCTCCCAAAACCTGAGTGAGTGATACAGACAGAGACAGGGAGAGACAGACAGAGAGAAAAAGAGAGAGACCAAGGCAAGACAAGACATGTAGAACAGTTGCTGGTGGGCGTGGTTTAAATACTGATATTCTAATGAGCTTATTTGATCCCTCAGTTCAAGTCTCCCAGCATCACAGCAGGTGAGGGCACCAAAAAGACACAATGATCTACAACAATATAACAAGCAGAGAGCAGACGACTAGCGCAAAGGTGATGAGAGCATAAAAAACACAACTGGCTTTAATAATAAAAGAAGATTTAGTGATTAACTGAGGCTGTGTTCACATTACAAGATTTTTTACAAAATACTGATTTTCGCTCAGATCGGATCTGTCCCTCTCAACAGTACAGAAGTTATGTTGTTGGTGTGATGTTACCAGGACGCTTTTAATAAAGCTGCGATTTCACATTGGATACACATTTATTATTATATTATTATAAAATACCCCAGTTTTTATGCCGGTCGTATCATTTAATTTTGTTGTATTTATCCGCCACACCTTAAAGGCCGGTCCGTGAAAACATTGCCTGATATTAAACCGGTCCGTGGCGGAAAAAATGTTGGGGACCGCTGCTGTAGATGACTGCCACTATGCCATGTCATATCTCATGTAAGACACGATAAAATACATGTAATTAAGGCATGCCAATGATTAGTTACACAACAGTTGATTGCTTATTGGCATTAGAGCATTTGAAAGGATTTAGAACAGACTCTTTTCTGCATTGCAACAAACATAAGAAACTGCTATATCTGCACTTCCTGTAGTAGCTGTGAGTGTGATCAACAGAGTGTGTTCATTATGTGACACATCGGGGATCTGGACCAATGCCCCCACCTCCATCACGTGGCATCTTAGAAGTGCTGATGCTCCCCGCAATGCAAGCACACTGGCCCAGTCTTTACTCCCACACCTGCAGCCCCAGATTGACCCACTTGGGGGAGAGAAGAGACAGACACAGGGGGAGAGGGAGGGACAGCAAGGGTTTGGGGAAATGGCTGTAGGGGTGGTGGTAGGGGTTTCAGGTTCGTCCTGCAGTTCTATCTTCACTCTGGTGAGTGTGATCTCTACCTGTGGGGAGGAGTAATGTCCTGAATCCTCATTACTGTGGTTTTATGAAATAAAGCTGATAAAGAAAACATCTACAGCTTGGCATCAATCTGTACGAAGACACACCTCTGATGACCTCATAATTACGCAGGTCTGGAACATTCCACAGACACAAGTACAAATATGTATCAGCGCAGTGTAATTCACTGTTAATTGTAATTCTGTTTAGAGATTATTCTTCCCGTTGTAAATCTGCATGGCTCATGTGATGACATCGATGCTCTGATTCTTCTACGTCTGGACCTGCAGACGAAACAAGCGGCACAAAACATCTCCAGGAACTCCACCCTGAACACCTCGCGTATCAATGATTTATAATCAACACCTGACTTCATGATGAACTTATTCCATTCAAGTCCATCTAGTTTCCTGCATTAACCACCATGCTGTTCGACTACCTGCTGATAGGGGGCAGTGTGATTCAGCCCTGACTTAATCTGTATCTAAAGAGAGAGAGCGATGCAGCGGTGCTTTAATCCTCCTCGTCCTCTGTAAAGATATATTTCAGACCTGGTGTATGTTGTTCAAGGCTATCAGCAGAAACACTCGAAGGTGTAAGACGCTGCAATGTGAAACAAGGTCGTTGTGCGTGTTTGGTAAAGACAGCAGGAAAAGACACACGGTGTCGGTTATGGTCCTCCACATGCACTCCACAAATGAATGAGATTCAAAAAGACTTTTTAACTGTTATAGAAAAGCTGCACTGAACAGGACAAAATATATATATTTCAGTCGACTAGACCAAAAGTCATACTGTGTTACGGCACGTAGTGGAGTCGGACACAGATGCAGATCAGAACTCTTTATTCAACGCAAAACACAAACTCAAAGCAAACGGAGTGTAGAACATAAGCTTCTTGTCATGAACTCTAGCGCTGCAAACATAAACAGGTTTCCTCCTACTACGACTAACCGCTAAACGTATGAATAAGTAAATAGGCAAATAAGCAAGTACGCAAGTAGGAAAATAAACGCGCGCCGTTATGAAAACCCGGCGCTTAAATAGCCAACATAACTAGATCTAACACGAAACACCTGTGCTAGATCACGGTGGTTAAGCTAGCCCTTAACCCCGGAAGTGCGCGCTCAACCCAAAGTCCTTTCAAATGAGAGCGCCACAGCGGCCTCGGCGCGCCGTGGTGTGACATACTGCACAATTTAAAATTATTTTTTTAATCCAAATGTTCAAATATCAGGCACAATATTTAAATAAATGATACTTTGTGGGTTATTATTATTATTATTATTATTATTATTATTATTATTATTATTATTATTATTACTGAAGTTTCCACCAGTTGATGATTTATGGAGCTACTTAAATTTACAAGAACTCAATTACACATATACAAACTTTGAAAGAATAAACATCACCCACCTTGATTACTCTTTACTGCATTAATCCATCAGCCTGGTCTTCAGCTCGATTTGCTTCTTCTTCTTTTATCTTTTGAGCAAAGAATTAAGAGTAAAGAAGCTCAGAACCGGAAGCAGGTATTACAGTAGAGTACAGTGCATGGTTATTTACAAACACAGCGCAGGTTCTCTGGAACAGGTGACCGTAATTACACTCTTGTGTAACGCCAAGACGCGCCTTTTTCTCCATCGCCAGCGCGCTCCCGGTGGAGTCACGTGACCAGGTGAACGCTTTTCTTCCGCAGTTAGTCCACTTTTACTGCCCGCTTATTGTTGATGTACAAACATTAGAATAATTATATCTCTATATTAAATCATCTCATCAGCGACCCCTTGAGTCTGTTTATGTTACTGCATCAATGTGTTTGTGTCAATAATCTGGTCTGAAATAATTGATAATTTACTGTGTAATAACACAAGATTATATATATATATATATTATTTATGTATTTTTTAATTTAATAGAGCAAAGATCAGCATACAGTATTTAGTATCTCATGTACACACCACAGGTTATCATCATACAAACTAAACAATATTAACAAATCAACGCCAGGGGACGCTACTAAGTAAAAAAGAATTAAGTAACGGATGAACGACATACAAACAATAAGATGTTTACCACACACTGAAGTGTAAGGACTACTAAAGCACACAGAATGGAGAAAGTATATGGAACAAAGAAGTGTATAAAGTATTGCAGGTCCTTGAAGTGTACTGAATACTGAAGTGTATGAAAGAGTTAAAGGTAAGGAATATTGTAGTGAATAGAATACTGAAGTGTATGATTTTGTGCTCTTTACTACTTTGCACAAGTTTTGTCCAGTTCGTTGCAATGGACACTCTTATCTCCTGCATTTAATGACACACTGTTTTATATAAAAACACAACATAAGAAGCTTTATTCTGGTGCCTAACCCTGAAAGGCCACTAGATGGAGATGTCATATCATTAAAGCCTGTAGATGACTGTCACTGTGTCATGTCAAATCTCATGTGAGACACCATAAGATGCATTTTTTAAGACATGAATATTGTATTGTAAATGCGATCAGAACTGATGTATTCTGACTAACACTGGTGCGCTTTCCTTTTTTACTTTTAAAATGAAATAAAATTTCCAGTAAACCACTTTTTGTGTATTTTAGCATTATTTTATACCAAATGTGCCACAATAAATACACCTGTGTCACATAAATGATTGTAAACAACTTTCCAACCATTGATCAGCTTCATCAGTGGAGTCCATCTTCCTCTGCAAAGCTGGATGTCCAGTCCATCTCCCAAAACCTGAGTGAGTGATACAGACAGAGACAGGGAGAAACGGACAGAGATGAGAAGAGAGAGACCAACAAATACAAGACAGATATGAAGAACAGTTGTGGGTGGGCGTGGCTTAAAATACTAATGCTATATAAATTATATAGTAATATATTTTTATGCGCAAAATGCAAGACAACACAAAAGGCAGGTTGTTTTTTTTTTGAGAAGAAAAGTCACCCTTTCTATGAATTCTTACCTCCTCAAATGACCTGTTAGTTCTCCTTTCAGAACAATTTGCACAACTTTCCTTTCTGACAAGGACTCTTATTTTGGGAAGTTTATTGACACTCAATAATTTAATTTTTAGGAAATACGCTCAGTTACACATGAGGGTCTTTCTCTCTGAGCCACATTTTCTCCTCTTATGTGTGTTGAAATGTATGAAAAAGGAAGTGGCAAGTTACAAATCACTGGAAACTATTACTTAATTTCATGTGGGCTCTGTGTGTGTGTGTGTGTGTGTGTGTGTGTGTGTGTGTGTGTGTGTGGCGCGCGCGCATGTGTGTGTGTGGGGGGCTGTATGTGTGTGTGTGTGTGTGTTTGTGTTTGTGTGTGTGTGTGTGTGTAGAAGAGAGTTGGTAAGACTACATTTAAATTGTGTCATCATGTCTTTCTCTGTGGTCATTACTGTAGTGTGGACGTTAGTGAGTTGTTGTCATTAGATATTAATAATGGTGTGTTTTTATCTTCTCCTTCTTCTCCACATCACTGCAGGTGAGTCTGCTCTTCTCCCTCCTGTTTAATAATAGAGCTAATTAAATAAATGTACGAATTTCAAGCTGTTAAAGCATAAAGTCATGTGCTAATCTTACTAAAGATATGGAAATGTAAAGTACACACTTAACAACAGAATTCATGGAGTTCATTTTTCCCTGTTCTGACATCAACATGAGAAAATGTTCATCACGTGACTTTCATAAAACCTACTTAAATCACTTCTTCAGGATTATTAAATAAGCACTTTCTGCCAGAGCTTTATTAATCCATCTTTATTAATCCAGCTCCATGCATACATGCTTATACTACAAGATAGTTCTTGACTACCAGAAAGTTCAAAGTAGTTTGTAACATGTAAAACAGTTTGTGATTAAACACAGGCTTCGATATGAACATTTCACTTTGGTGTGTTTCTTCAGGCTGCAGACTGGAAGGAAATAGTGACGTAAAACTGATCACTGCATACACAGGAGACTCAGTACTGCTGTCCTGCTCCTGCACTGACCTCCACACCAAACCTGAGACACTCACATGGATGAAATACATGAATAACTGGGTTATTTATTATAACAGAAAACCACTTTTTGTTGTATTTTAGCATTATTTTACACCAAATGTGCCAGAATAAATACATCTGTGTCACATAAATGACAGTAAACAACTTTCTTACCATTCATCAGCTTCATCAGTGGAGTCCATCTTCCTCTCCAAAGCCGGATGTCCAGTCCGTCTCCCAAAATCTTCCTCCACCTCCTTCATCCACAATCCTGTCCTTATATCACCTGATACCCGATGGAACTGAATGAACAATTCAGTTTTATTTTGCTCTCTTTCAACAGTTTAAGGTTCTTTTTTCTCACAATATATTCCTCTAGCATTCTCAATTTAATTGTTTCCCCCATTTTAAATATGGAAGCTCAGTACTCCAGACCTCACAGCTCCTTGGTCTCTGGTTTGGTCCTGAGCTCATGTTACTGTCTGTGTGAAGTTTCCCATGATCTGTGTAGGTTTCATCTGGGCTCTCCATTTTCTTCATACTGTCTAAAAGCATGCTGGTAGATGGATTAGTGTCTCTAAATCACCTATATGTGTGAATGAGTATGTGAATACATGTGTGTGTGTGTGTGTGTGTGTGTGTGTGTGTGTGTGTGTGTGTGTGTGTGTGTGTGTGTGTGTGTGTGTGTTTGTATGCATGGTGCCATGTGATGGACTGGCTAACTAAGTTTCTGAATAACTAAGACTGAAAAGAGATAACACACTCATCATCACTCTGTATGAAGACACACCACCGATGACCTCGCAAAGAAAACAAACACGACTCTGGAGGAATCTGGAACATTCCACAGCCACAAGTACAAATGTGTATCTGCTGAGTGGAGTACAAGTTTGACAGAATAAACATCACCCACCTTGATACAACATTCTCCACTCGAACATCTCATCCTGCTCTTTCTCCTCACGCTGCTGCACAGAAATCCCGTCTTCTCCTACAACTCCTTCACGCTGGAGTCACGTGACCAGGTGCACGCTTTTCTCCCGCAGTTAGACCTTTTTGCTGCCCCACTTATTGTTGATGTACCAACATTAGAATAATTACATCTCTGTATTAAATCGTCTCATCAGCGCCCCCTTGATGATGTGTGTGTTACTGTATCAATGTGTTTATGTCAATAATATATATATATATATATATATATATATATAGTATATATTTTATTTTATCAATAGAGTAAAAATCAGCATAAAATATTTAGTATCTCATGTACACACCATTGTATGCGATTGTGCCCTGCGATGGACTGGCACCATGTCCAGGGTGTACCCTGCCTTGTGCCCGATAGGCTCCAGGTTCCCGCGACCCTGAAGAAGGAGTAAGCGGTAGAAGTTGGATGTATGGATGGATGTACACACACAGCATATAATCTTAATACAAACTAAACAATATTAACAAATCAACGCTAGGGGGCGCCATTAAGTAAGAAAGTATGAAAGTAAATTAATGAAGGAACGAATGAATGACTATCAAACAAAGAAACAAATAAAAAGATATTTACCATATACTGAAGTGTAAGGACTACTAAGGCATACAGAATGGAGAAGGTACATGGAATAAAGAAGTGTATAAAGTGTTGCAGTTCATTTAAGTGTACACACTGCTGAAGTGTATGAAAGAGTTATATGGAAGTGTAGCACTTGTATGGACTGATACAACTTTATTGGGCTACTCTACCAGTTGTAGGTTCGGATGGAGTGGGGTAACGGTGGAAAAATTAGACCAGAGACCAGGTTCTTTAAATACAAAAGCAGTCAGTTTACTGAAGGTCAACAAAGACAATACATTAAACAGACATCAGAACCAATGAATAGTCCTGCATGTAGAAAAATGTAGGAAGAACCCACTTTAATCCTTTTTTCCTCTTTCCTTCACGTAGGTCACAGTTAATTTGGTTTACCTATCTTATTTTATTAGATTAGATCAGTCTAAGTATCTTATTTTAGATTAATAGGGTGTGCGTATTTTCTCTTTTTTATCCCTTGAGTTAACTCTTTTTTTTCCTTTCCTTAGAGGTGAAAAAAACATTTATATAGTTTCCAAATCAAACTCAATTCAAGTAAAACACTCTTAAACCTTGAATCATAATATTTACAATGATGACACAGAATACAATGTGAAGTAACACTTCAGATCCAGTCCAAGTTCAGTTTCACTTATACCTTCAAATTCAATTAAGATCAGTAAAGTTCAGTTCAGTTCCAAGGGAAAAACAAACGTCACCACAATTCCTTACAGCCACACTTCTAACTGTTTATAATCATTCTTAATAGTTTCTTACATGTGTGTGTTTTCACTGATTAGCTTATTCATGCATTGTATGAATTATTAACTTGGTGATAATTCAGTGTGGGTTACATAAGGAATATTGTAGTGTATAGAATGCTGAAGTGTACTGAATACTGAAGTGTATGAGTTCTGAAGTGTATGAGTGCTCTTTACTACTTTGCATAAGTTTGTCCAGATCTTTGCAATGGACACTCTTTATCTCCTGCATTCAACGACATAATGTTTTATATATAAATATTGTAGCGAGTTTAGCCAGCAGTGGGCGGAGCACAGACAGACACGAGGCTGTTTAAGTATAAAATGAAGTGAATTATTTACAGTTTGTGGTAGTGTGTGTGTGCAGGAGTGGTCCTTGGGGGGAAGTGCTGTCCAAAACATTGGGGGTGATGAAGCGGAGCTGTCTCTTCAGCACCTCAGAGGCAGTCGCGGGAGGAGCGCTCTTTCCTTTGTTTGCTCCAGTCACCGGCCTGTCACCACAATATAAAACACAACATAATAAGCTTTATTCTGGTGCACTAACCCTGAAAGACCACTAGATGGAGAAGTCAGATCAGTAATGCAGGATGTGTGAGACGATAAGATCCATGTTTTTAAGACCTGACAATGATTAATTATACAATAGATGACTGTAACTGTGTCATGTCATTAGATCATTTGCATTAGATCATTTGTAACTTCCTCTTATCTATGTGGTCAGTGTCATACTGCTATATCAGCATTTCCTGTGTGAGCTGTGAGTGTGAGTGTGACCTATAGAGAGTGTTCATTATGATCAGACTCGGTGCAGCAGTTGGTCAGTGTGTGTTTAGCTCGAATTCTCTCTTTGGATTAATGTGTGCGTTTGGGTCCTCAGTCAGAATGCAGGTGTGTTTTCTTCTCCTCCTTATACAGCTTCATGTCACTGAAGGTGAGTCTGCTTCTCTCTCTCTCCCTATTCCCCCCCCTCTCTCTCTCTCTCTCTCTCTCTCTCTCCATCTCTCTCTCTCTCGTTTTTAATAATGTCAGTAAATGTATGTAAGAGTTTATAATTAAATACCTTTAAAGCATGATGTCATGCAGTAATCTTACTTATGATTTGGAAATGTAAAGTGCACACTGAACTACTGAAATTACTTGCGTGATTTTTTTTAGTTTTGTTGTTTGATATCAAATCAAATATAAATATAAACATGAGAAAATGTTCATTATGGAACTTTTATAAAATGTACTTAGCACTTATTAAATAAGAACTTCCTGTTAGAGCTTTATTAATCCCCGCCCATGTCCTGGGTTCATGTAGAACACTGAGTCTCCTTCATCATATTTGGTGTTCTGGTTGTTCCTGTCTCGTCCCCCTACAGTTTCCTCTTGCTCTCTCATTGGCTGTTACTCATCGAGGTTCTTACAGCGTCGTACACGTCTCAAACATGCTTGAACCACTGGCATGTAAACACTGCTCACAGAATATGTGGATGATGTCAGTAAACTGCTTACCCGTGTGGTGTGTTCACACCGTCACTTCCTTCACCAGCAGTCGTCCTCTTCAGTGGTGTGTCACTAAAATAGAAGCCAGTTTATCTGTTCAGAGGAAAATACATGCAGAATTTCAGTGCCTCAGAGTAACACAAGATAAAATCAGACTAGTCATGTTGTAGTTTTTAGATCTTTGTATCAGATATAACTCCTGTTACATTACAATTAAATTCCTGCTGAATCTTCACACATTTTATTTCCAGTTAAAAGCGCATGTGAGCATTGTGTAGTTTGTGTTCTGTGGATTAACACTTGACCATGGGTGTGACAAATGATGAGAGACTTTTACATTCAAACTGATAAACACTCAATAATATATTTCATTTGTATAAATGTGAGAAATGTTTGTTTTTTCCTGAGTCACAAGCCTCTAAACATTTTTGCCTGTCTCAGTAGAAACGTCATTTGAGGAAACCACAGGTCTGTAACTGTGTGCTGTGAACTTGTCTCCATACTGCAACACTATATGACAGTAGTTGTGCATGATGCAGTGTGTTGCTCTGGTGGAAGTGTTTAAAATAACGTTTAAAATAATGTACAATTGAACTGCTCATTAACAGATCATTAACTGGTGTGTTTCTACAGGCTGCAGACTGGAAGGAGACGAGAGAGGAAAAAAGAATCACTGCATACACAGGAGACTCAGTACTGCTGCCTTGCTTCTGCACTGACCTCCACACCAAACCTGAGAAATTCACATGGTGGAAATACACAAATGACTGGGTAGAGATATCTCCTGAGAGAGAGCAGTACAAAGACAGATTTCAGCTGGTTAATGATCTCTCCCCGGAAAAATCTCTCTCTGCTCATATCACACCTGACTGAAGAGGATGGAGGAGATTACAGGTGTAGTCTTAAAGGGAGTGAATTCAGAGACTTCAGACTCACTGTTAAAGGTAAATGACTCATTTTTATTCACAATGCTACTTCAGTGATAATCTCAGGACAGATTAATCTGATGATGTAACAGCAATGTAATATGTTGATGTTTGTTCATTCTCCAGGTTGCACACTGAATCATCAGACAGTGGATGTGACTGGATACGTGGGACAGTCTGTCCTTCTGCCCTGCTCCTGCTCTGAACTACAAGCCAAACCACACATTTTCAGATGGGAATTTTTAGAAGATCACAAAGAAATCTTCCCAAAGAACGAGACAAATCGCTACACAGACAGAGTTCAGATCTTTAATGATCATCTTCCAGGAAATCTCTCTCTACTCATATCACACCTGACTGTAGAGGATGGAGGATGGTACAGGTGTTGGATCAGCAACAATATCAATACAGACATCGACCTCACAGTAACAGGTAAAATGACTTGTATATAAACCAGATGGGAATTTGACTACAGTCTGTCTAAGGAAATGAAATATTTTAATGAATGTGACATTTCAGCTTTTCGTTAGATGCCGAATCATATTTTAATTACATCACAGAATATGTGTGGGTTAGATTTAAAGTATATCATTTATAGTTTAATACCTGATACTCACATGCTTTTGAAACCTGCTTCACCTTCACAATATTTACATCATTAAAAACTAGGCACAGACTCTGATGCCCCTATGGTACTTCTAAATGAGTAGAAGGATTTTAGCGAGCATTTTTTTCGTAATTTCTCTAGTTAAGAATTGTGCTCTAAGTTTAGTAAAAACACTGAACTGCTTCATTTTCAAAGTAAGATTACACAAATACATTATTATAAGTTTTTTCAAGGCCTAAAAATGTTCAAATTAAAATGTTGATTTTGGCCCAGGAGCTCAGGGTTGGCGTGTTGTTTCTCTGTGGGTTATAGGGTTATGGGACAAAATACTGTGGGAACTTAGGGGTAAGAGGGGTAAGGAGATTTCTAAACAAGAATAAATGAACACTCCATCTCAGATACTGACTACTGACCATTTAGAGCTTTTTAAATGTTTACATTTTCATATTCAGTTACATCCCTACTGTGGACATTAATAAGATGTGGATGTTAGCGAGTTGTGGACATTAACTGGTGTGTTTCTACAGCCTGCAGACTGAAAGGAAACAGAGAACTAAAATGGATCACTGCATACACAGGAGACTCAGTACTGCTGCCCTGCTCCTGCACTGATCTCCACACCAAACCTGAGACATTCAAATGGTGGAAATACACAAATGGAAATAACTGGGTAGAGATATCTCCTGAGAGAGAGCAATACAAAGACAGATTTCAGCTGGTTAATGATCTCTCTTCAGGAAATCTTTCTCTACTCATATCACACCTGACTGAAGAGGATGGAGGAGATTACAGGTGTGATCCTAAAGGGAGTGAATACAGACATTTCATACTCACTGTTAAAGGTAAACGACTCATTTTTATTTACAATGCTACTTCAGTGAATTATTGATTATGAATTATTGTTGTCTATGTAAACGTACTGACTGTTAAGGTAATGTTGTGACTGACACTACACTACAAATCTACAAACCCTTCATCACTCATTCTATCAACTTTTACACTTTCCATCAGTGTCTCCTTTAAAAAGTGTAAAATTCAGTGTAACACATGTAAACAGTATTAAGTTAATGTTCTGACTGATATTGATGACGTCTCTCCAGAGCATCTTCCCTTCGTCCCCTTCGCCGTAGTGACTGTGATCTTTCTGCACATTATCGTGGCTGTGTTCTATTGCAGAACCAGAAAGAAAGGTACCAACACTTTCAAGCTCTTGTAATATTACTACTTTGTGGACATTTATCCTCCACTTCCCCGCCATTTTATCTGCATGAACGTAGCTTTTCTTGTTGATGTTACTCTCCAGGTCCTGATAGAGTTCATTACAGCAGAGCTGATGGAGATGGAGCAGTGAGACTGCAGTAGAGAAGAACTCAATCAGCTGATCCATCAATACATTAATAAACAGATTTATTCATAAATAGTTCTGTAAATACCGTAGCTTCATTTTTTATTCACGATTTGTTCTTTCCAACCTTATAGACTTTCAGCTTTCCATTTTATGCCGAATAATATTTGAACTACATCATAGAATATGTGTGGTTTAGATTTAAAAGTATATCATGTATAGTTTTATTCCTGATTCTCACATGCTTTTGAAGCCTGCTTCACTTTCACAATATTTAATCATTAAAAACTAGCCACATTGTATTTTTCCCCTCAGAAAATATTGTAATGTTCTCGGTCCTGTATTGTAAATGCGATCAGAACTGATGTATTCTGACTAACACTGGTGCACTTTCCTTTTTTACTTTTAAAATGAAATAAAATTTCCAGTAAACCATTTTTTGTGTATTTTAGCATTATTTTACACAAAATATGCCAGAATAAATACACCTGTGTCACATAAAACACATACATGACTGTAAACAACTTTTCAACCATTGATCAGCTTCATCAGTGGAGTCCATCTTCCTCTGCAAAGCCGGATGTCCAGTCCATCTCCCAAAACCTGAGTGAGTGATACAGACAGTGACAGGGAGAGACAGACAGAGAGAAAAAGAGAGAGACCAAGGCAAGGCAAGACATGTAGAACAGTTGCTGGTGGGCGTGGTTTAAATACTGATATTCTAATGAGCTTATTTGATCTCAGCGTTCCACGACGCGGCGCATCACAGCAGGTGCCGGCACCAAAAAGACACAATGATCTACAACAATATAACAAGCAGAGAGCAAATGACTAGCGCAAAGGTGATGAGAGCATAAAAAACACAACTGGCGTTAATAATAAAAGAAGATTTAGTGATTAACTGAGGCTGTGTTCACATTACAAGATTTTTTACAAAATACTGATTTTCGCTCAGATCGGATCTGTCCCTCTCTACAGTATCAGAAGTTATGTTGTTGGTGTGTTGTTACCAGGACGCTTTTAATAAAGCTGCGATTTCACATTGGATACACATTTATTATTATATTATTATAAAATACCCGCTGTTTTATGCCGGTCGTATCATTTAATTTTGTTGTATTTATCCGCCACACCCTAAAGAACGGTCCCGGAAAACATTGCCTGATATTAAACCGTCCGTGGCGGAAAAAAGGTTGGGGACCGCTGCTGTAGATGACTGCCACTATGCCATGTCAAATCTCATGTAAGACACGATAAAATACATGTTATTAAGGCATGCCAATGATTAGTTACACAACAGTTGATTGTTTATTGGCATTAGAGCATTTGAAAGGATTTAGAACAGACTCATTTCTGCAGTGCAACAAACATAAGAAACTGCTATATCTGCACTTCCTGTAGTAGCTGTGAGTGTGATCTACAGAGTGTGTTCATTATGTGGCACATCGGGGATCTGGACCAATGCCCCCACCTCCATCACGTGGCATCTTAGAAGTGCTGATGCTCCCCGCAATGCAAGCACACTGGCCCAGTCTTTACTTCCACACCTGCAGCCCCAGATTCACCCACTTGGGGGAGAGAAGAGACAGACACAGGGGGAGAGGGAGGGACAGCAAGGGTTTGGGGAAATGGCTGTAGGGGTGTTGGTAGGGGTTTCAGGTTCGTCCTGCAGTTCTATCTTCACTCTGGTGAGTGTGATCTCTGCTTGTGGGGAGGAGTAATGTCCTGAATCCTCATTACTGTGGTTTTATGAAATAAAGCTGATAAAGAAAACATCTACAGCTTGGCATCAATCTGTACGAAGACACACCTCCGATGACCTCGTAATTACGCAGGTCTGGAACATTCCACATACACAAGTACAAATGTGTATCAGCGCAGTGTAATTCACTGTTAATTGTAATTTTGTTTAGAGATTATTCTTCCCGTTGTAAATCTGCATGGCTCATGTGATGACATCGATGCTCTGATTCTTCTACGTCTGGACCTGCAGACGAAACAAGCGGCACAAAACATCTCCAGGAACTCCACCCTGAACACCTTGCGTATCAATATTTATAATCAACACCTGACTTCATGATGAACTTATTCCATTCAAGTCCATCTAGTTTCCTGCATTAACCACCATGCTGTTCGACTACCTGCTGATAGGGGGCAGTGTGATTCAGCCCTGACTTCATCTGTATCTAAAGAGAGAGAGCGATTCAGCGGTGCTTTAATCCTCCTCGTCCTCTGTAAAGATATATTTCAGACCTGGTGTGTGTTGTTCAAGGCTATCAGCAGAAACACTCGAAGGTGTAAGACGCTGCAATGTGAAACAAGGTCGTTGTGCGTGTTTGGTAAAGACAGCAGGAAAAGACACACGGTGTCGGTTATGGTCCTCCACATGCACTCCACAAATGAATGAAATTCAAAAAGACTTTTTAACTGTTATAGAAAAGCTGCACTGAACAGGACAAAATATATATATTTCAGTCGACTAGACCAAAAGTCATACTGCACAATTTAAAATTAATTTTTTTACTCCAAATGTTCAAATGTCAGGCACAATATTTAAATAAATGATACTTTGTGGGTTATTTATTATTATTATTATTATTATTATTATTATTATTATTACTGAAGTTTCCACCAGTTGATGATTTATGGAGCTACTTAAATTTACAAGAACTCAATTATACATATACAAATTTGAAAGAATAAACATCACCCACCTTGATTCTCCAAAATGTTCTCCACTCTCAAAATATCATCCTGCTGCTTCTCCTCACGTCTGTACAGAACCAAAACCCGACTTCTCCTCCAATCTCTCTCTCTCTCTCTCTCTCTCTCTCTCTCTCTCCACACTGATGGACACTGAACAGTCCGCCTCTAAACCTCTGCATGTGATCAGATGGTTGGTGCTCTTGTGTTCTCCTGCACCATGAAGTTCTTCCTCTTTACTGCATTAATCCATCAGCCTGGTGTTCAGCTCGATTTGCTTCTTCTTCATTTATCTTTTGAGCAGAGAATTAAGAGTAAAGAAGCTCAGAACCGGAAGCAGGCATTACAGTAGAGTACAGTGCATTGTTATTTACAAACACAGCGCAGGTTCTCTGCAACAGGTGAACGTAATTACACTCTCTGTAAACGCGCACGCGCCTCTTTTCTCCATCGCCAGCGCGCTCCCGGTGGAGTCACGTGACCAGGTGCACGCTTTCCCCCTGCAGTTAGTCCACTTTTACTGCCCGCTTATTGTTGATGTACAAACATTAGAATAATTATATCTCTATATAAAATCATCTCATCAGCGACCCCTTGAGTCTGTGTGTGTTACTGCATCAATCTGTTTGTGTCAATAAACTGGTCTCAAATATATGATAATATACTGAAATATATATATATATATATATATATATATATATATATATATATATATATATATATATATATATATATATATATATATATATATATATATATTTTTATTTGTATTTAATAGAGCAAAGATCAGCATACACTATTTAGTATCTATCTAAACAACACACGCCAACACCATGTAAATACAAACTAAACAATATTAACAAATCAACGCCAGGAGGCGCCATTAAGAAACAAGTAAGTAAATGACTGAAGCAACGAAGGAATGCAAACAAACAAATAAATAAACAAAATGTTTACCATATACTGAAGTATAATGACTACTAAAGAGTATAAAGAAGTGTATAAAGTATTGCAGTTCGTTGAAGTGTACTGAATACTGAAGTGTACTGAATACTGAAGTGTATGAAAGAGTTAAAGGTAAGGAATATTGTAGTGTATAGAATACTGGAGTGTATGATTTAGTGCTCTTTACTACTTTGCATAAGTTTTGTCCAGTTCTTTGCAATGGACACTCTTCTCTCCTGCATTTAATGACACACTGTTTTATATAAAAACACAACATAATAAGTATTATTCTGGTGCACTAACCCTGAAAGGCCACTAGATGGAGAAGTCAGATCAGTAATGCAAGAGCCTGTAGATGACTGTCACTGTGTCATGTCAAATCTCATGTGAGACACGATAAGATGCATTTTTTAAGTCATGACAATGATTAATTATACAATAGATGATAGTTTATTGGCATTAGATCATTTGTAAGGATTTAGAACATAGACTCAGTTGTACTGTGCAACAGACATGAGAAACTTTCTCGCATCTATGTGGTCAACGTCATACTGCTATATCAGCACTTCTTGTGTGAGCTGTGAGTGTGTATATGATCTATAGAGTGTGTTCATTATGCGGCAAATCGGTAATATGGACCAATGCCCCAACCTCCATCACGTGGCATTGGTCTTAGAAATGCCCAGGCTCCCTGCAATGCCAGCACACAGATGCAGGCTTTACTCCCACACCTGTGGCGCCAGATTCACACACCTGGGGGAGAGAAGAGACAGACACAAGGGAAGAGGGAGGGGGAATGAAAGCACAGATTCGGGAAACTGGTTTCCGAGAGGTTGGCCCTGGTTTTTATGGTGGGACAAGAAAGGAGGCAAGAGAAAGAGAGAGAGAGAGAAAGAGAGAGAGAGAGAGAGAGAGAGAGAGAAAGAAGACAGGGGTTTGCCTTCCCCCAGATACACCACCAGATGTTCCTCTGCCAGCTGGACTGCCTGGTCGAGTGACGCCGCTCAGTGGCACTGGACCCACTCCACCATCCCTTCTGGAAGACAACCTGTTCCAACACCATGAGGTCGAGCACATCTTCCGAGCTGCGCCCATCAGACAGCAGCCACCTTTGCCAGGTGTCCCTGAGCTTCTGGGTGAACACAAACAGGTGGTCAAGCTTGTGAACAGTCCGCAAGTGGAAACACTCTATTCAATTCAATTCAATTTTATTCAATTTGATTTGTATAGCGCTTTTTACAACAGACATTATGGTATACAGATATTAACAGTGTGAATTTATCCCAACTGAGCAAACCACCAAGTGGCGACGGTGGCAAGGAAAAACTCCCTAAGATGTTTAAAAGGAAGAAACCTTGAGAGGAATCAGACTCAGAAGGGAACCCATCCTCATCTGGGTAACAACAGATAGCATGAAATAGTACAGTATGGATGTATATGAAGTCTGTATGGCCTTAGGAACTTCCACGTTGCATTTAGCATAACAGTATGGGAAGCGCCTCGCGTGCGTGACCGGTTTCTGTAGCTTGTGTAAAATCATGCCTCTACTTATAGGCCTGCCATGATCAGGTGACGTGGCAATCATCTATATAGCGCGTCGCATGATATATATATGGCACCTGTGAACCACGCAGCCAGCCTCCATTATCTTCAGCGAGACTGCATGGCGGTGGTTTGTGGAAAAGAAAAAGAAACGCTTCATTTATACTCAGTATTTCTCAATATCTCTCAAATTTTCTATCCCTTTTTAAGAAAAGTAAAGGAAAGAGTGAAAGAATGAGTGAGGGAAAATTCAGAGAGTGTGTTACGCCTTGCTCCCGTTTCATCACGGGAGGAGATGGACACGCTTTCTGTGTGAAGTGTTTGGGCGTAGCACATGCTACAGCAGCCCTCGAGGGGTCTGACTGTCAGCATTGTGAACGTTTCATGATTAGGCAACTACGCTCTCGGCTCGCTCTCTTCTCATCTGATGGGAGTTGGATTTCAGAGCCCCATGGATCTGGGCCGGCCGCTGTCAAGGCAGCCAGCCGTCTCAGGTCCTGGGGTTCTTGTATGGATTTGGAAGAGGAGCCTGAGACGAGCGCAGCTCTATCTCTTGTTCTGTCTCCCGGGTCCGGCTCTCCGCCTGACTTTAGAGCTTGCGTTACGATTCCTCCTTCCCCTATGCAAAGCCAAAACACCCTCGCTGACTCCGAGGAGTCGGTAGAGGGCGCCATTGCACCAATAACTGACAGAAGCTCTTAGGCATATAAAGAGCTGCTTGAGGTGATCACTAAGGCTGTTCAGAAGATGAATCTAGACTGGCCTGGGGAAGAGGAAGTGGCTCGTAGCAGGCTGGATGAGTGCTTCCTCTCCAGTGAAAATAAACACAAAGCTCCCTCACACCACAGAAAACTCCCATTTTTTCCAGAAGTGCATGATGAGATATCACGCTTCTGGAGAAAACCTTACACTAGCCATGTTTATAACCCTGCAAAGTCTGATTACTCAGCCATCATGGGGTGTGAGCAGCATGGTTATGTGGTGATGCCAAAGGTGAAGGAGGTGCTTGTGAGCCACCTCTCTCCATCTACGGCAGGTAATTTAGGGAGGCCAACTTTACCGTCTAAGTCAAGTAAAGACACTTCTGGGTTGGTGGGCAAAGCCTATGCGGCAGCGGGTCTTGCTTGTGGGTCCCGGCATACAATGGCAGTGTTGCAGGCCTACCAAGCAGACCTGCTGAGTGAGCTAGATACTGGTGAGGGAATTGGGCCAGAGGCAGTGTCAGAGCTGCGCCGCACCACAGATTTATCTCTCTGGGCGACCAAACAAACAGCTCGTCTTATTAGCCGTTCAATGGGTAGCCTGGTTGTGGCGCCTATGCACCTATGCACCTATGGCTCAACCTGTCAGGGATGGGGGACAAAGATAAGGTCTCCTTGCTGAATGCCCCTGTTGAACCTTCCGGCCTGTTTGACGGCGCGGTCAATGCCATCGCCGACAGGTTTCGCGACGCAAAACAGCAAACGGCGGCGTTCAGCCAGTTCCTTCCCTGTCGCATCGAATTCGCACGGGCATCCATGAGTGGAGCCCGGGCCATTGATGGTGCGAGGGAGATGCAGAAGATGAGTGTGGCGGCCCGCCTCCCCCCGCAGAAAGCCAGGGTGACCGTTCGGCCACAGCCACTGCCTGCTAGGAGGCCTGATCTAAGAATGATCATAAAAGCAAAGCAGGCAAGGAAGGAACGGTCCTGATGGGTCACGGAGGGACATATCAGGGGACATGAGGCTGCCAGGACAACCAGCCCCCAGTGCTACTGTAGGGCCTGCCCTGGCCGAGGCCATCCCACGTTTTCAATCTTCTCTGGTCAGCGAGCTGTCACAGGGCGACGAAAATCTGATGCTTTCCCTAAAAGCCGTAGTAGCGTGGAAACTACTGCCAAATGTGTCCCCATGGGTTCTGTCTACCATAGAATAGGGTTACCGGGTACAGTTCAGATCTCGACCCCCCCGATTCAGAGGTGTGCTCACCACATTTGTCAGCACAGAGCAGAGCCCAACGTTAGCACAGGAAATAAGTTCCCTTTTGGACAAAGGGGCCATAGAACATGTACCCCATTCTCTAAGGGAGGGAGGTTTTTACAGCCAGTTTTTCCTGGTCCGCAACAAAGATGGGAGTATGCGGCCAATTTTGGATCTGCTGACGCTCAAACTTATCGTGCCACAGATTCAGTCCGAGGACTGGTTTGTGACGATAGATCTGAAAGACGCATATTTCCACATAGGAATATCGCCCAGTCACAGGAAGTTCCTGAGGTTTGCATTTGGAGAAAACACATACCAATTTCGGGTTCTTCCCTTTGACCTAGCTTTATCCCCTCGCACCTTCACAAAGTGCATGGATGCTGCTCTGGCTCCCTTGCGACTCCGGGGCATCCGTGTACTAAACTACCTGGACGACTGGTTAATTCTAGCATGATCCAGGGAACAGGCGGTTCAACATCGATATGTTGTTCTCGCCCACATGAGGAGCTTGGGGCTCAGGTTGAACCTCAAGAAAAGTATACTTTCTTCAGTGCAGAGGACAACTTTTCTAGGGGTTATATAGGATTCTACTACGATGAGGGCGTTTCTATCCCCAACATGCGTACAATCGATCAACTATCAACTTTGAGCAAGATAAAGTGAGGTCTGGTCATCCCCTCCAGCCTTTATGAGAGGCTGTTGGGCCTTATGGCAGCAGCAGCGAACGACATACCATTGGGCCTATTGCACATGAGACCGTTTCAGTGGTGGCTGAAAAGTCGGGGTTTTCATCCGAGGATGAAACCGCTGAGAGTAATCAGAGTCACGTGGCGATGCCTACGTGCTCTGAGTGTTTGGAGGTGCCCGCAGTTCCTAGCCTTGGGTCACACTCTAGGGGCGTCCCCTTACTGCAAGACGGTAATGACAGGCGCGTCCCTCCCAGGCTGGGGCACAGTCTTAAATGGCTGTCCAGTTCATGGTCTTTGGAGCGGCCCTCATCTGAAGTGGCATATGAATCTCCTTGAGATGCGGGCCGTATTCCTAGCACTGAAATTCTTTCTCCCTCAGTTGAGAGGTCACAGTGTGCTAGTTGTGTCAGACAACACAGCTGTGGTCTTATATATCAACAACCAGGGAGGGTTACGTTCACGCCCCCTGTTCAGGCAGGCGCAACTAATCCTCCTCTGGCCAGAGGGCAAGTTCTTGTCAGTGAGTGCAATGTACATTCCGGGCAGTCGAAACGTAGGGGCAGACATCCTGTCGAGGCAGGGGCTGAGGCCCGGGGGGTGGAGGTTACATCCACAAGTGGTAGAGTCCATATGGCAGAGGTTCGAACAAGTGGAAGTGGATGTGTTTGCTTCCAAGGAGACAACACACTGCCCGGTGTGGTTCGCCCTCTCTCCTCCTGCTCCATTGGGGCTGGATGCCATGGTGCACACGTGGCCGAGGTCACGTCTATATGCTTTCCCCCTGATTGCTCTGCTCCCACAAGTTCTAGCGAGAGTTCGCCAAGACTGTCTACGTCTGCTGCTAGTAGCACCTTATTGGCCAGCTCGAATATGGTTCTCTGTGATAATGTCCCTGCTCGACGACACTCCTTGGGAGATTCCCATCCGCAGGGACCTACTGTCTAAAGCCGGAGGGCTGATCTATCACCCTCGGCCAGAACTATGGAAAATGTACGTCTGGCCCTTGAGGGGCACCAGCTCATATATTCTGGTCTCACAACTGAGGTTGTAGAGACCATGTTATATGCTAGAGCACCATCCACAAGGAAATTGTATGCGCTCAAGTGGCGGCTTTTTGTCTTGTGGTGTGAGGAACGTCAGTTAGACCCAGTGAATTGCGCAATAGCTACAGTCCTGGAATTTCTGCAAGGACGTTTCTCAGCAGGGTTGACTCCTTCTACAATCAGGGTTTATGTGGCCGCCGTTTCAGCCAGCCATGCCCCTGTTGATGGAGCCTCTGTGGGGCAGCATCCTTTAACTTCGAGGTTCATGCGTGGTGTCAGATGGTTAAGGCCCATCTGCAGGCCGCGAGTACCTTCCTGGGACCTTTCTGTGGTCTTGGAAGGTCTGTTGGGAGCCCCATTTGAGCCCTTAGAGTCAACCTCTGAGAAGCTTTTGACTCTAAAGGTAGCTCTTCTACTGGCCCTGACACCTCTCAAGCGAGTGGAACATCTACAAGCTCTCTCGGTTGCGCCCCCCCCCCCCACCGCCTTGACTTCGCCCCTGGACTGGCCAAGGCCTTCCTGTATCCTAGGCCGGATTATATTCCTAAAGTGCCTACATCAGCTGCCCACCATGTGGTGTTACAGGCCTTCAGCCCTCCTCCGTTCCTCACACTGGAACAAGAGAGGATGCACCTGCTGTGTCCAGTAAGGGCCCTCTGTACTTACGTCCACCGATCCGGCCAGTGGCATCAGTCAGAGCAGCTGCTGGTCTGCTTTGGTGGCAACAGTAGAGGTGATGCTGTGTCAAAGCAGTGCATCTCTACTTGGATAGTGGAAGAAATCTCTAATGCTTATGAGGCGGTGGTCTCGCCACGCCTCTAGGCATAAGAGCTCATTCCACTAGGGTGGTCGCCTCCGCGAAGGCTTTGTCGAAAGGGGTATCCTTGCACGATGTGTGTGTGGCCGCAGTGTGGTCTACGCCACACACGTTCATTCGTTATTACAGCCTGGATATTCATTCCACCCCGGGCTCGAGTGTCTTGCAGTGACCCTCGGGCTTGGGTATTTTTTAACAGGCCGTACCCTCGGTATGACGGAGTGGGTATTCCTGTTCCCACACTGTTATGCTAAATGCAACGTCGAAGTTCCCTTTCAAAGGGAACGTCGGGGTTACGTATGTAACCCTGTTCCCAGAGAAGGGAACAAGACATTGCATAGCATTGTCATACCAGGGCAGGCCTGTGAATTGTGTCTTCGCTTCAGATAATAGAGGCTGGCGGCGTGGTTCACAGGTGCCATATATATATCATGCGACGCGCTTAATTGCCACATCACCTGATCATGGCAGGCCTATAAGTAGAGGCATGATTTTACACAAGCTTCAGACACCGGTCACGCGCGCAAGGCGCTTCCCATACTGTTATGCTAAATGCAACGTCTCGTTCCCTTCTCAGGGAACAGGGTTACATACGTAACCCCGACGTTTCTCTCTGTAGTGGTTTTATTCCTAGTTAATTTTGCTACCATGTTGAAAAGGAATCTAGAATTGTTTTTGTTATCTTCTATTAAGCTTGAGAAATAGATTTTTCTAGCTCCACTAAGAGATTTTCTATATTTCAGTAGAATCTCCTTCCATGCTGTTTGAAATATCACCAGTTTGGTTTGACGCCATTTATGTTCTAATTGTCGAGATGTCTGTTTTAAGGTTCGCGTTTGATCATTATACCAGGGTGCTAATTTTTTCTCTCTAATTATTTTTCTTTTGAGTAGAGCCACTCTATCTAGCGTGTAGCGAAGAGTTGACTCCAAGCTTTCTGTCACCTGATCGAGTTCTATGGGATCTGATGGTGAGCCAAATCTAATTGATGTTTCTGCGAGGTTATTTATGAAGCTCGGTGCAGTAGCTGATGTGTAGGTATGTTTAACGCGGTAGCGAGGCGAGGTGGAAATATTATGATCGATATGTATTATGAATGAGATAAGATAATGGTCTGAAACAACTTCAGACTGTGGAAGAATTACAATATTTTCTATACTTAGTCCTTATGTTAGTATGAGGTCTAGAGTGTGACCACCATTATGAGTAGGCCCGATTACATTCTGATTAGTCCCTAGTGAATTTAAGTTGGGCACAACCGCTATTCTTAGAGGGTCTTCCAGGTTATCAAAATGAATATTAAAATCTCCGATGATTAATGCTTTATCTACAGACACAACCAGGTTTGAGAAAGTCTGCAAATTCTCTAAGAAATTCAGAATATGGACCTGGGGGTCTGTAAATAATAATTAGAGGAATTTACTTATTTTTTTGTGGCTACATAGTTTACACTGGTATAAAGAATTTCAAAAGAATTCATTTTATGACTAGGTTTTTGTGTGACGACTAGATTTTGACTATGGATGAGACAAACACCTCCTCCTCTACCAGTTGAACAAGGCTGATGTTGTCACGGTTCCCCCTTGAAGCAGCATGCTCTCGCGCGGTTGCGCATGCGTGTTGTGACATTTAAACATGTGCTCTTTGTTTTTGTTTCTGTCATTGGCTGGGAGGGCACGTGTGTTTTGTGTATGTTCGTCATGACCCCGCCCCGTGTCTCTCATAGGTTGGATCCCCACGTGTGTCTGTATTGCTTTCACCTGGAAGCCATCCATCCATCCATCCATCTTCAACCGCTTATTCCTGCTTCAGGGTCGCGGCCATTTAAGTTAATTCATGCCGGCTTATATACTACGCGCCGTACTTCACACAGCGCGGTTAATTAAACATAGTATCACGTTCCATGTTGGTTATAGTTCACGCTGGGTTATCCGCTCCCAGTTCATTGTCTTAGCTCATGTTCATGTTTATGCTCATGTTCGTTTCTCGACCCTGTTTTCTATGCCACGTTGTTGATATCTGCCTTGCCCCAAGTTTATGCCTGTTTGCCGTTTGACCTTCGCTTGTTTTCTGACTACGCCTTTGGATTACGTTTTGGATTTGTCTACCTGCCTCTTGTAAATAAAGTACACTCTTCTTAAGTGTGCTTACCTCCTTCCTTTATCCGCTCCGTCACGAGTTGTGACAGAAATTAACCGCCTTAAACATGGAGGTAGCACGAGAACGGTGAGGACGCCAAACCCAAAACCGCACGCCCAAGATTCCCGCCTTGGATTCCATGCGCTTCGCACAGAGGACTTTCGAGCACATGCCTACGCGGTATGATGGCCTGGGTTACCCGGGTTATGAGTTGTGGACATTAATAAAATGAGGACGTTAGTGAGTTGTGGACATTAATAAGATGAGGACGTTAGTGAGTTGTGGACATCAATAAGATGAGGACGTTAGTGAGTTGTGGACATTAATAAGATGAGGATGTTAGTGAGATGTGGACATTAATAAGATGAGGATGTTAGTGAGTTGTGGACATTAATAAGATGAATAGTTTGTGAAGTTAGTGAATCAGACTTCATTAAATCAGAATATCTTTAGTGATGTAACACACACCTCCATTTTAGTAAGTTGGTGAAAAAAAATACATGTTTAACAGGGATTATTCTGTCCAGAAGATTTGGCAACCTTGGTTACTCAAGTCTCTCCCTCTGAGTGTGAATAAGGAGATGCTGTGTTAATTTTATTAATTACACACATTACATACACTTTAACAGTGTGATATATAAAATGCAACCTTTCCCCCATATTAAAATTTTCTTTTTATTATTTTCATTTATTCTAAAAATAATGTGATATTTGTTATTATTTTAATCATATCACAGTGCGCATTCTTATTTTTCAATAAATTCAAGGTTTATTTATTTAATTATTTATTTTTGGTTAGGCAAAACAATGTCATGCACTCTTTTTTTTTGCAAATGTAATGGATAGATGTAATGGAGGGATGGATATATGTATGGAGGGATGGATGAATGAATAGATGAAGAGATGGATGAATGGTTTAATGGATGGATGAATGTATGGATAGATAATTACCAAGTGACTGTGTGATGCAGTGTGTGTGTTGAAATGTAGGAAAGAGGAAGTAACGTGACAAATCACTGGAAACTATTGCTTCATTACATGTGGGCTGTGTGTGTGTGTGTGTGTGTGTGTGTGTGTGTAGAAGAGAGTCGGTAAGACTACATTTAAATTGTTTCATCGTGGTCATTACTGTAGTGTGGACGTTAGTGAGTTGTTGTCATTAGATATTAATAATGGTGTGTTTTTATCTTCTCCTTCTTCTCCACATCACTGCAGGTGAGTCTGATCTTCTCCCTCCTGTTTAATAATAGAGATAATGAAATAAATGTAAGAATTTCAAGCTGTTAAAGCATAAAGTCATGCGCTAATCTTACTAAAGATATGGAAATGTAAAGTGCACACTGAACAACTGAATTCATGGAGTTCATTTTTCCCTGTTCTGACATCAACATGAGGAAATGTTCATCATGTGACTTTCATAAAGCCTACTTAAATCACTTCTTCAGAATTATTAAATAAGGACTTTCTGCCAGAGCTTTATTAATCCATCTTTATTAATCCATGCATACATGCTTATACTACAAGATTTCCTTCCAGTAATTTCAAAGCAGTTTTAAATACTGGAATGCCAAATTATTTCGTATTACTGTCTGTTCAAGTTTCCTAAAGGAAGGGAAACAGTCGTTAAAGCCAACACATGATCACACTATATGGAGTGAAGAAGAGATTCAAGTGCAAATGGCTCATAAACCTCATAAAACCCCAGAATTGTTTGTGAACATCTTCAACTTAAACCCTTTACAGAAAAAAAATTATCGTGCTGCTGAATTGGCTTTTAAATTCTTAATCAATGTGTGTTAGTTTATAGTTTTTTTTGTTTATGAATAAATTTATTATACATATTACTATAAATAAAACTGTCAAAGACAAATTTCATGTAGCTTGTAAAACAGTTTGTGATTAAACACTTCGATATGAACATTCCACTGTGGTGTGTTTCTACAGGCTGCAGACTGGAAGGAAATAGTGACATAAAACTGATCACTGCATACACAGGAGACTCAGTACTGCTGTCCTGCTCCTGCACTGACCTCCACACCAAACCTGAGACACTCACATGGTGGAAACTAATAAATAAAAATAACTGGGTAGAGATATCTCCTGAGAGAGAGCAGTACAAAGACAGATTTCAGCTGATTAATGATCTCTCTTCAGGAAATCTCTCTCTGCTCATATCACACCTGACTGTAGAGGATGGAGGAGATTACAGGTGTATTAAAGAGAGAGAATTCAGAGACTTCAGACTAACTGTTAAAGGTAAATGACTCATTTTTATTCACAATGCTACTTCAGTGATAATCTCAGGACAGTTTAATCTGATGTTGTAACAGCAATGTAATATGTTGATGTTTGTTCATTCTCCAGGTTGCACACTGAATCAACATACAGTGACTGTGACTGGATCCGTGGGACAGTCTGTCCTTCTGCCCTGCTCCTGCTCTGAACTACAAGCCAAACCACACACTTTCAGATGGATATATTTTAAAGGATCTGATCGCATAACGATCTTCCCAAAGGACGAGACAAATCACTACACAGACAGAGTTCAGATCTTTAATGATCATCTTCCAGGAAATCTCTCTCTACTCATATCACACCTGACTGAAGAGGATGGAGGATGGTACAGGTGTGAGATCAGCAACACTATCGATGGAAACATCAAACTTATAGTAAAAGGTAAAATGACCTTCTGTATATAAACTATATGTGAAGTTGACTACAGTATGTATACAAGGAAAAAAAAATAGAGGTAACGTAAAATCAGAAATAAAATGTAAGGATCAGACGTGAAAAGTTTCTGCTCCATGTTCTGCCCCTTGTCTGGGTTTGTGTTTATGATTATAGATGATCCGAGTGTGTGTTCTGACCTGCTTTCACTTCTCACTAGGATTCCTGGATTGTCTTTAATAAAGAACACGCTGAGTTTACACACTTGTGTCCTGCCTTCACTCACTGCACATCACACTCTTTATTTATAACTTATTAAACCTTTCTCTCCTTGCAGACGCACCAACAGGACCTTCAACATCCAGACCAGTGATCACAACAACTTCACCTAATCCTGAACCAGGTACCACACACCACTGATACACACTGGAATGAAAAGTCTTTGTGAGTACGTTAGTACATCAGCTCACAGCAAGAAACACACACTAACTTTATCTGGTCTTTCACTTCCTGTACGTGTCACAACAAAAAAGCTACAAAACCAACCCCAGTGGTCAATGACAACACAACCGCACACTCTGAAACATCTTCTGTGAAAGGTAAAAGATAGACAACTCTTTATAAGAGCAAAAAAATGATCCAGATGGTTAATAAATAAAGTTGTTAAGCTTAAAATTAGTCTTAGATTATGTGGAGCGTTCAATAGACTACTTCCTGTGAATGAGCCGTTACTATAGAAACGATAACATATCAGAACGACAGCATTAATATAAACCTGTGATGTGCAGCTGCACTACTGTCAGAGCTAGAAAATGATTCAACACCGTTGATTAATCTGACCAATCAGAATGGAGAATTCAAACCCCCATGTGTCCTTCTCACTTCTCTTCCGTTTCACAAACCCAGATCCTCACACCAGCATCATCATCTGTACTGCTGTTGGGGTTCTGCTGCTGCTGCTGATACTTGGAGGAGTCATGTACTGGAAACACAGAGGTACACACACACACACACACACACACACACACACTTCTGCAGTCTCACTCTGTCTGGTTTCTCTCTTTAGGACAGAGACGAGGACAGACCGAGACCGGTGATGGACAAACAGGACAGACGACACAGCAGAAGAAGCAGGTGAATACACACAGTCGTGTGTGTGTGTGTGTGTGTGTGTGTGTGTGAGAGAGAGTTTGTTCTAACGCAACGTCTTTTCTCTATAGAATGATTGTGATGTTCTGTACACAGCTATAAATCCACAAACTAAATGCAACAAAGCAGAAGAAAAGGTGTGTATCTTTCTAAAAGTGTGTATCTTACGCGTGTGTGTGTGTGTGTGTCTGTGTGTGTGTGTGTAATAACACATTGTTGATGTTCTATTCCTGTAGGATGAGGTGATGTACTCGACTGTAGTCCACAGTAACACAGTGAGAGCAGCACACCCTCCAGTGGCGTCAGGAGATACTGCAGTATATGCCATCATCAAAACTAACAAACACACACACACACACACACACACACACACACACACTGTACTGAGGTGATTTCTGGGCCGTAAAATGAAAGATGTGTTTTTAGAAGATATATTTGAAACGATACGATTCTTTTAGGTCTATACACACCTGTAAACATGACTAAAGCTCACGGCGTTGGATTAAATAGACTTCATTGTTGTGTTCAGCTTCAACAGTTTTTGTGCATGTTTATTTCTATTTCATAAATAAATAATAACATCTGAGAAGCTCACTGTGGACTGTCTTCTTCTTCTTCTTCTTCTTCTTCTTCTGTTTACTAGGCAATATCACTGTTCACTGGCCACGATGAGTTTATCCACATTATCAGTTTTTTTTTTTTTTTTTTTAGCTGTTATAGCGTACATCAGCAATTATGACTATTTCCCAGCGTTTATAATCGATGGTCAGCATTTTCCGGCATGCGGCACTACGAATTTTCGCATCATAGGCCGTCAAATTCTGACCAACCGGCAAGTCAGTGTACATAATATAGGGTTAAATGGACAGAGAAGTGTAGCTGATTGGTTGCTGCACAGCGTCGAGGTAGCCAATCAGAGCCCAGACAGAGTTGCATGGCTGAAATAGGCATGCGGTGGAAAAAAAAAAACCCACTCTAAACAGGTCTGATTTTATCCAGCCTCTGAGTGTGATTAATGACATGCTTTGTTTTGGGGAGAAATATTATAATCTCACACATTTCAGTCTTATTTTTGTACAATGATGATTTGAATAAAGTTGAACTTTAGATTAAAAAGAGAGATGTAAAATTTCTGTGTAACTCACCTCGTAGAGACTCTGGTTATAATTAAGATCCGGGGCCCGTTTCAATAATGAGGTTCAACCAACTCTGAGTTAAAACTTGAACTCTGAGTGGACTTACCCTGAGATGGGAAACTCAGAGTTTTCTGTTACAGAACAGCTGAAATGAGTTGGTTCAATCAACTCTGAGTTGACTGACTCTGAGTTAAGCGCGTGCACCACAACTATAAAAAGCCATTATCAATGGAGCGCAGATATCACGAGTCACCATGGCAACAGCGTTGACTCTCATTTGACTACTCGGCCAACAGAAAGAAGGCAGAGGCTCGCAAAATGGGGGGAGGACCTGCACCACCACCTCTGACAAATGCAGAGGACATGGCCCTGAGCCTGAATGCGGGAAGGCCAATGGCTGAGGGAATTCCTGGAGGGACTTCATCAGAGCCAGTCACTCCAGAAGATTCAAGTGCCTTCATAAAATGTAAGGGGTCTACCTACAGTATGTGTTTATATATATATATATATATATATATATATATATATATATGTATATATATGTGTGTGTGTGTGTGTGTATGTATGTGATATTTCCATTTATATTACTTTGGGTTGGGTTTTTCGTTGGTCCCAACAGATTTGGATGGTAATATCTGTCTCTTGGAGCCTCCTGTCCCAACGGAACCCCAGGCAGTTGAAGTAGGATACTTGATACACCATAAATTATGACAAATAGTATTACAAAGTGTACTCTATGAAATGCTCATCTTCACAGGATAATGGGGATGAAGAAACCGTTTCTGCTGCTACAGACAGGCCTACAGAGGTAATGTTAATATTATGTGTCTTCACATCAAACAATCTACACATTCACGTTTATTCACATTTTTATGTGGAGTAGCCTATAGAATCTAAGTTTATATCTATACATGGTCATTCTTATCTCTGTCCCCCAGAGTGTGGAAGAACAGCAGGAGGAAGGCCCACCAACTTCTGGTGCACAGATGAACACAGTTTAGTGATTTACAGTAAATGCCACAGTTTAATTCTGAATTTTAAAACTACATGATGTAACTCTAATGTACTATTAATTAAAAAATTCAGTTGCCAGTTAAGGAGTTATAGACTTCTTATTAAAAAGAGAGAAAGACCGCAAAGAACTTGTATACTTGGACCGCCAGATCTAAAAGGCAGATCTGGAAATCGAGATTCTGAAACAAAAGCTAGAGGTGAGTGTATGGTCGCAGGTGAATTCTAGGAAGTATAGAAACTATATTAAAATGTAACTTTTTTTTTGTAGGAAATAAAGAACACCAAATAAATCGCTGTGATTTATGTTTATTCACTTTTGTTTTTGTTGTGGTGGATATCATGATTAATCTGAGAAGACATGGCGGCATATCATATGCTGGACTACCCTTCCATCCTGGAGATCTGCAGGGTTGATGGGGTCTTCCTCAGGGTCTTGTAATTGTAGGGCAGGGTGTTGCTCCCCGCTAATTATGGCAATATTATTATGGATGTATCTTATTGACTGTAAAGAAAAACGGTACCGCTCAAATGAAAATGCATAGGCGTATGACAAATCCACTCTGGGCCTCAAAATCCTCTCCCGACGTAAATGTAACTCCCTACGAATGAATACAGCCTCTTCATCAACAGGATGTCCATTAAAGGACATGCCGCTTCATTCCCTTTGATGCTGAAATGTGCGCAATGAATGTACCGAAAGAATCAATGAGGTGTTTAAACACCGCTTTCTCTTTAAAAAGGGGAGGAGACCAAAAGAAACTCTGGGTTTACAGAAGAAAACCTGCTCCCGGTCAGGTTCACAGAGTAAGTTGTCATGGTAACTGACTCGGAGTATAAGTTACCTCTCTTTCAGAAACGGGCTTGACTTACTCTGCTTTCTCGGGTTTAACATACCTAACTTTCTGAAACGGAAAACCCAGAGTTTCCCTCATTTCAGGGTTAACATACTCCGAGTTTTCACTTAACCTCCTTTCTGAAACGGGTCCTCGGGCTCTAAAAGAGTATAAATGTAAAACACACCAAAAACCACCATCAACTTTAACCAAGTTTGTTGTGTATTATACAAATATAATACACATACACTAATATATATATATACACACACACACACACACACACACACACACACACACACAAATCCACACCCAGAGTCTTTCTTGCAGTGAGAAAGTCTATTTACAGAAATATTATAGTCTTTTTGGATCATCTTGACCCGCTCCTCAGTCCAGAGGTGAGAAGTTCCACTTTTCCCCCGGATTAATGAAACTCGCTGGTGAATAGAAGGGAAAAGGTATACCTTCAGCGGAGATATCCACCGGAGATGTTCCTTCAGCGGAGATGTCCACCGGAGATGTTCCTTCAGCGGGAAACCATGACCATAATCCACAGAGACTGTGATTATCTGAGTGCGCTCCTTCTGCTGTCTCTCTCCCGGTTTAAACTTTACCTCCATAAACAATAAACGCCGTTAAAGGATGACGTAACCGGTGCTGAGTTCCACATAGAGTCTCGTGATAACGTCAATACAGATCTAAAGACAGTGTGGATGATGGTAACTAGACAGCGCTGATTAATTAATTAAAAATAATTAAACACATGTATATATCAACATAGACATTATGTGGCATAAATAATAAAATACAAAATAGAATAAAAAGCTCAGAACCGGAAGCAGGTATTACAGTAGAGTACAGTGCATTGTTATTTACAAACACAGCGCAGGTTCTCTACAACAGGTGAACGTAATTACACTCTCTGTGAACGCGCACGGGCCCCTTTTCTCCATCGCCAGCGCGCTCCCGGTGGAGTCACGTGACCAGGTGCACGCTTTCCCCCAGCAGTTAGACCACTTTTGCTGCCCGCTTATTGTTGATGTACAAACATTATATCTCTATATTAAATCATCTCATCACCGCCCCCTTGAGTCTGTGTGTGTTACTGCAATATATAACATAATAAACTTTATTCTGGTGCACTAACCCTGAAAGGCCACTAGATGGAGAAGTCAATTCAGCAATGCAGGAGCCTGTAGATGACTGTCACTGTGTCATGTAAAATCTCATGTGAGACACAATAAGATGCATGTTTTTAATACATGACAATGATTATTTATACAATAGATGATTGTTTATTGGCATTAGATCATTTGAAAGGATTTAGAACATAGACTCAGTTCTGCAGTAATACAGACACGAGAAACTTCCTCACATCTATGTGGTCAACGTCATACTGCTTTTTCTGCACTTCCTGTAGTAGCTGTGAGTTCTATAGATCTATAGAGTGTGTTCATTATGTGGCAAATCGGGAATCTGGTCCAAAGTCCCAATCTCCATTACGTGGCATTGGTCTTAGAAATGCCCAAGTTCCCTGAAATGCCAGCACACAGATGCAGGTTTTACTCCCACACCTGTGGAGCCAGATTCACACACCTGGGGGAGAGAAGAGACAGACACAGGGGGAGAGGGAGGAGGAATGAAAGCACAGATTCGGGAAACTGGTTTCCGAGAGGTTGGCCCTGGTTTTTATGGTGGGACGAGAAAGGAGGCAAGAGAAAGAGAGAGAGAGAGAAGACAGGGGTTTGCCCTCCCCCAGATACACCACCAGATGTTCCTCTGCGTCTGCTAAATTTGCACTTCCTGTGTGAGCACTTCCTGTAAAGGTGTGAATGATGTAATGTAATAAATGTGCAGTGTGTGATCTATAGAGAGTGTTCATTACGATCAGACTCGGTGCAGCAGTTGGTCAGTGTGTGTTTAGCTCTAAATCTCTCTTTGGATTAATGTGTGTGTTTGGGTCCTCAGTCAGAATGCAGGTGTGTTTTCTTCTCCTCCTTATACAGCTTCATGTCACTGAAGGTGAGTCTGCCGATCTTTCGCTTTTTTTCTCTCTTTTTTAATTTGGGTGATTTTTTGGAGTTTTTCTGTTTTATATGAAACCAAATATAAATATTAATGTGAGAAAATGTTCATTATGGAACTTTTATAAAATGTACTTAGCACGTATTAAATAAGAACTTCCTGTTAGAGCTTTATTAATCCCCGCCCATGTCCTGGGTTCATGTAGAACACTGAGTCTCCTTCATCATGATTGGTGTTCTGGTTGTTCCTGTCTCGTCCCCCTACAGTTTCCTCTTGCTCTCTCATTGGCTGTTACTCATCGAGGGTCTTACAGCGTCGTACATGTCTCAAACATGCTTGAACCACTGGGGTGTGAACACTGTTCACAGAATATGTGGATGATGTCAGTAAACTGATTACCCGTGTGGTGTGTTCACACCGTCACTTCCTTCACCAGCAGTCGTCCTCTTCGGTGGTGTGTCACTAAAATAGAAGCGAGTTTATCTGTTCAGAGGAAAATACATGCAGAGTTTCATTTCCTCAGAGTAACACAAGATAAAATCAGACTAATCATGTTGTAGCTTTTAGATCTTTGTATCAGATATAACTCCTGTTACATTACAATTAAATTCCTGCTGAATCTTCACACATTTTATTTCCAGTTAAAAGCGCATGTGAGCATTGTGTAGTTTGTGTTCTGTGGATTAACACTTGACCATGGGTGTGACAAATGATGAGAGACTTTTACATTCAAACTGATAAACACTCAATAATCTCTTTCATTTGTATAAATGTGAGAAATATTTGTTTATTGCTGAGTCACAAGCCTCTAAACATTTTTGCCTGTCTCAGTAGAAACGTCATTTGAGGAAACCACAGGTCTGTAACTGTGTGCTGTGAACTTTTCTCCATACTGCAACACTATATGACAGTAGTTGTGCATGATGCAGTGTGTTGCTCTGGTGGAAGTGTTTAAAATAAAGTTTAAAATAAAGTACAATTGCACACCTCTTTCTCTTCGACTGGCCAGTTGTGGATATTAGAGACTTATCAAAATTTGTGGTTTGTGGACATTAATAAGATGAGGATGTTAGTGAGATGTGGACATTAATAAGATGAGGACGTTAGTGAGTTATGGACATTAATAAGATGAGGATGTTAGTGAGATGTGGACATTAATAAGATGAGAACGTTAATGAGATGTGGACATTAATAAGATGAGGATGTTAGTGAGATGTGGACATTAATAAGATGAGGACGTTTGTGAGATGTGGACATTAATAAGATGAGGATGTTAGTGAATTGTGGACATTAATAAGATGAGAACGTTAGTGAGATGTGGACATTAATAAGATGAGGATGTTAGTGAGTTGTGGACATTAATAAGATGATGATGTTACTGAGTTGTGGACATTAATAAGATGAGGACGTTTGTGAGATGTGGACATTAATAAGATGAGGATGTTAGTGAATTGTGGACATTAATAAGATGAGAACGTTAGTGAGATGTGGACATTAATAAGATGAGGACGTTTGTGAGATGTGGACATTAATAAGATGAGGATGTTAGTGAATTGTGGACATTAATAAGATGAGAACGTTAGTGAGATGTGGACATTAATAAGATGATGATGTTACTGAGTTGTGGACATTAATAAGATGAGGATGTTAGTGAGTTGTGGACATTAATAAGATGAGGATGTTAGTGAGTTGTGGACATTAATAAGATGAGGACGTTAGTGAGTTGTGGACATTAATAAGATGAGGACGTTAGTGAGTTGTGGACATTAATAAGATGAGGACGTTAGTGAGTTGTGGAGTTGGAGGTTGTCTGTAGTTCTGTAGAGTTGCTGCAGATGGTGAACTGCTCATTAACAGATAATTAACTGGTGTGTTTCTACAGGCTGCAGACTGGAAGTAAACAGAGAGACAAAAGAGATCACTGCATGCACAGGAGTCTCAGTACTGCTGTCCTGCTCCTGCACTGACCTCCACACCAAGCCTGAGACACTCACATGGAGGAAATACACAAATAACTGGGTAGAGATATCTCCTGAGAGAGAGCAGTACAAAGACAGATTTCAGCTGGTTAATGATCATCTTCCAGGAAATCTCTCTCTGCTCATATCACACCTGACTGTAGAGGATGGAGGAGTTTACATGTGTAGTCTTAACAATACTGTATTCAGAAACCTCAGTCTCACTGTTAAAGGTAAATGACTCATTTTTATTCACAATGCTACTTCAGTGATAATCTCAGGACAGATTAATCTGATGATGTAACAACAATGCAATATGTTGATGTTTGTTCATTCTCCAGGTTGCACACTGAATCGTCAGACATTGAATGTGACTGGATATGTGGGACAGTCTGTCCTTCTGCCCTGCTCCTGCTCTGAACTACAAGCCAAACCACATTTCAGATGGATCTTTTATAAAGGATCTGATCGCATAAAGATCTTCCCAAAGGACGAGACAAATCGCTACATAGACAGAGTTCAGATCTTTAATGATCATCTTCCAGGAAATCTCTCTCTACTCATATCATACCTGACTGTAGAGGATAGAGGATTGTACAGGTGTGAGATCAGCAACAATATCACTGAAAACATCAAACTTATAGTAAAAGGTAAAACGACCTTCTGTATATAAACTATATGTGAAGTTGACTATAGTATCTGTCAAAGGAAAAAAATAGAGGTAACGTAAAATCAGAAATAAAATGTAGTCAGATGTGAAAAGTTTCTGCTCCGTGTTCTGCCCCTCGTCTGGGTTTGTGTTTATGATTATAGATGATCCGAGTGTGTGTTCTGACCCGCTTTCACTTCTCACTACGATTCCTGGATTGTCTTTAATAAAGAACACGCTGAGTTTACACACTTGTGTCCTGCCTTCACTCACTGCACATCACACTCTTTATTTATAACTTATTAAACCTTTCTCTCCTTGCAGACGCACCAACAAGACCTTCAACATCCAGACCAGTGATCACAACAACTTCACCTAATCCTGAACCAGGTACCACACACCACTGATACACACTGGAATGAAAAGTCTTTGTGAGTACGTTAGTACATCAGCTCACAGCAAGAAACACACACTAACTTTATCTGGTCTTTCACTTCCTGTACGTGTCACAACAAAAGCTACAAAACCAACCCCAGTGGTCAATGACAACACAACCGCACACTCTGAAACATCTTCTGTGAAAGGTAAAAGATAGACAACTCTTTATAAGAGCTAAAAACTGATCCAGATGGTTAATAAATAAAGTTGTTAAGCTTAAAATTAGTCTTAGATTATGTGGAGCGTTCAATAGACTACTTCCTGTGAATGAGCCGTTACTATAGAAACGATAACATATCAGAATGACAGCATTAATATAAACCTGTGATGTGCAGCTGCACTACTGTCTAGAAAATGATTCAACACCGTTGATTAATCTGACCAATCAGAATGGAGAATTCAAACCCCCATGTGTCCTTCTCACTTCTCTTCTGTTTCACAAACCCAGATCCTCACAGCATCATCATCATCATCATCATCATCATCATCATCATCTGTACTGCTGTTGGGGTTCTGCTGCTGCTGCTGATACTTGGAGGAGTCATGTACTGGAAACACAGAGGTACACACACACACACACACACACACACACACACACACACACACACTTCTGCAGTCTCACTCTGTCTGGTTTCATTCTGTAGGACAGAGACGAGGACAGACCGAGACCGGTGATGGACAAACAGGACAGAGGACACAGCAGAAGAAGCAGGTGAATACACAGTCATGTGGTGTGTGTGTGTGTGTGTGTGTGTGTGTGTGAGAGAGAGATGCAACATGTTTTTTCTCTACAGAATGATTGTGATGTTCTGTACACAGCTATAAATCCACAAACTAAACGCAACAAAACAGAAGAAAAGGTGTGTATCCTTCTAAAATTGTGTATCTTACGTGTGTGTGTGTGTGTGTGTGTGTGTGTATGTGTGTGTGTGTGTGTAATAAAACGTTGTTGATGTTCTTTTTCTGCAGGATGATGTGATGTACTCGACTATAGTCCACAGTAACACTCTGTGAGCAGCACACCCTCCAGTGGCGTCAGGAGATACTGCAGTATATGCCATCATCAAAACTCACTAACACACACACACACACACACACACACACACACACACACTGTTTGTACTATATTTGTGAGGTTTTCGCACTGCTTTATTCCAAAGTGTCTACAACTCTTATTATTATTATTTTTATTATTTTAAATATATTGATAATAATTAATATAATAAAGCTTTTTTTGCCTTTACATATTCATCATTTTTATTTTCTGTATTATGGTTAGATCTTTAAATCAGCAGTTTGATCCACATCTCCAACTTCAAGCTCTCTGCTGAAACTGTGAGAGCATCACGGGGGTCTTTTAGGAAAACATTTCGAGCTGAAGGAACTCTGTCTCGGCCGGAGCTGAGGTGATTTCTGGGCCGTAAAAATAAAGATCGTGTTTTTATAAGATATATTTGAAACGATACGATTCTTTTAGGTCTATACACACCTGTAAACATGACTAAAGCTCACGGTGTTGGATTAAATAGACTTCATTGTTGTGTTTAGCTTCAACAGTTTTTGTGCATGTTTATTTCTATTTCATAAATAAATAATAAGATCTGAGAAGCTCACTGTGGACTGTCTTCTTCTTCTGCATTCATCAGAGTCTCTGTAACTCGCAATTCAAATCTTTATTATTCAAGAAAATTTCCACTCACAAAACACACGTGGTCCGAGTTATTAGATCCTTCAATTATAACCCGTTTGTTCTTCCTTTGCATCACTGGTACACTACGGTGCAGTCATGTTGCCAGGTGTACCGATTTCACCCGCTTTTCATCCATTTATTGTTGATTAGGAGATGTCCACACATTATATGAATTATATCTCTATATTAAATCCCACACCGGTGGTTGTGAGATCTCCTCTCTGTGTGTTAACGCAGGGTATCAAAATTTTCACCGATGGCCACATCAGCATAATGGTCGCCCTCAAAGGGCCAGATGTAACTGTAAAACAGTATAAATGTAACCAAATATAATGTATAATAAATGGAACTACTCTGTAACATTGTTAAATATCTTTCTGTATTTATACTTATTGAAATTACAAATATTACATATGCATTTGCATAGCTTGTTGGTCTGTTACGATAACAATAATCCTTTAAATTTTCAGGTTAAGAAACCCACATTACTCCACTGATCAACGATCAAACTATTCAAGTAAATAAAGAAAAATATGATCAAAACACAAGTTACGACATTAACTTTGTTTAAAACATTTTTGACACAGTCGAGAGGGTCAGAATAACATACAACCAACCAGCTGCTAAGAACATGTGTGACAGATGTAGCATTTTACAACAATAAATGGCTGCACACAGCCTTGCAGGAGTAAACATTTGTCTGCATAAACAGATAAACCTGTAAACAACAAATACACTGCTACACATAAAGTAGTATATGTAATAAACTGAAAATAACAAAACAAGTTTGTCTCAGTTCACAACTATGAGTTGAAAATGTGAGGATATACTGCCTGTCCTTGAACACACCAAGTGGATCCCCTCTCCATCATCCTCATCCATTGATCATGTTCTGAAAGCAACAAACACAAAACAAAATGCAGGCACAATCATTAAATTGCGCTCAGTTTAACTATTCTTATTCTTGGTTGAAATACATTTTATTACCATATATTTTAATTGGGTTTTAAAAATGCTTACCTATGTTTTCTGGCCGGATGTTAATCCCACCAACTTTTCCCAGGACAATCCAGTTTTACTTACTGACTTCTCCACCGCTTCTTAAATATCCCGTCCCGTTGTGGTCCCATGCATGGCAGCTACATCCAAGAGCTCCTCGGTGACTGAGAGGTCCGACACTACGCCTCTAATAAAATGGATAGCTGTGCAGTGTCCGTGTTGTCTGTGCTTTCATCCACAGCTAATGAAACAGCTGTGGAACTGCGTGACTCTTCAGCCAGCTGTGTTGACAGGTTTCCTGCTAGTTCCTTGACTCCGTCCGCGATGATGTTTCTTGACAAACTGACATTTTGAAAAGTCTGTATCTGGTCGGGGCACACCTGCTCACACACACACACCTGCTCACACACACACCTGCTCTCACACACACCTGCTCTCACACACACCTGCTCTCACACACACCTGCTCTCACACACACCTGCTCACACACACACCTGCTCACACACACACCTGCTCTCACACACACCTGCTCACACACACACCTGCTCACACACACCACCGCTGCTCACACACACCTGCTCTCACACACCTGCTCTCACACACACCCGCTCTCACACACACCTGCTCTCACACACACCTCTCACACACACCTGCTCACACACACCTGCTCTCACACACACCTGCTCACACACACCTGCTCACACACACCTGCTCTCACACAACCTGCTCACACACACACCTGCTCTCACACACACCTGCTCTCACACACCTGCTCTCACACACCTGCTCACACACACACCTGCTCTCACACACACCTGCTCTCACACACCTGCTCTCACACACCTGCTCACACACACCTCCTGCTCACACACACACTGCTCTCACACACCTGCTCTCACACACACCTGCTCTCACACACCTGCTCTCACACACACCTGCTCACACACACCTGCTCTCTCACACACCTGCTCACACACCTGCTCACACACACACCTGCTCTCACACACACCTGCTCACACACACCTGCTCACACACACCTGAACCTGCTCACAACACACCTGCTCACACACACTGCTCTCACACACACTGCTCACACACACACCTGCTCTCACACACACCTGCTCTCACACACCTGCTCTCACACCTGCTCACACACACTGCTCTCACACACACTGCTCACACACACACCTGCTCACACACACCTGCTCTCACACACACCTGCTCACACACACACCTGCTCACACACACACCTGCTCTCACACACCTGCCTCACACACTGCTCTCACACACACCTGCTCACACACACACCTGCTCAACACACCGCTCACACACACTGCTCTCACACACACTGCTCACACAACCTGCTCTCACACACACCTGCTCACACACACACCTGCTCTCACACACCTGCTCTCACACACCTGCTCAACTCACACACACCTGCTCTCACACAACCTGCTCTCACACACCTGCTCTCACACACCTGCTCACACACACCTGCTCACACACACCTGCTCACACACACACCTGCT
Source organism: Ameiurus melas (assembly GCA_012411365.1). Classification (NCBI taxonomy): domain Eukaryota; kingdom Metazoa; phylum Chordata; class Actinopteri; order Siluriformes; family Ictaluridae; genus Ameiurus; species Ameiurus melas. The sequence goes on from CM022753.1 coordinate 4,034,643, forward strand.
CTCACACACACCTGCTCTCACACACCTGCTCACACACACACCTGCTCACACACACACCTGCTCACACACACACCTGCTCTCACACACCTGCTCTCACACCTGCTCACACCACACCTGCTCTCACACACACCTGCTCACACACACCTGCTCACACACACCTGCTCTCACACACACCTGCTCACACACACACCTGCTCTCACACACACCTGCTCTCACACACCTGCTCACACACACACCTGCTCACACACACACTGCTCACACACACCCTGCTCACACACACCTGCTCTCACACACAACCTGCTCACACACACACTGCTCACACACACCTGCTCTCACACACCTGCTCACACACACCTGCTCACACACACCTGCTCTCACACACACCTGCTCACACACACACCTGCTCTCACACACACCTGCTCACACACACACCTGCTCTCACACACACACCTGCTCTCACACACACCTGCTCACACACACCTGCTCTCACACACACCTGCTCACACACACTGCTCTCACACCCACACACACACACCTACTCACACACCTGCTCACACACACCTGCTCTCACACACCTGCTCTCACACACCTGCTCTCACACACACCTGCTCACACACACCTGCTCTCACACACACCTGCTCACACACACCTGCTCACACACACACCCTGCTCACACACACCTGCTCTACACACACCTGCTCACACACACCTGCTCTCACACACACCTGCTCACACACACCTGCTCAACACACAACCTGCTCACACACACACCTGCTCTCACACACACCTGCTCACACACACCTGCTCTCACACACACCTGCTCTCACACACCTGCTCAAAAAAAAACACACACACCCACACACACCTGCTCACACACACTGCTCTCACACACCTGCTCACACACACCTGCTCACACACAACCTGCTCACACACACACCTGCTCACACACCTGCTCTCACACACACCTGCTCACACACACCCCCTGCTCTCACACACACCTGCTCTCACACACACCTGCTCTCACACACACCTGCTCTCACACACACCTGCTCACACACACCTGCTCTCACACACACCTGCTCACACACACCTGCTCACACACCTTCAGCATGCACTGCTTCAAAAAGGCACCCTCTGAAAAAGACTTTGAAGCGCGGACGATTTCTTCAGCTACAATAAAGCTAGCTTTCACTGCCGCATCGTTTTTGGTGGTGGCTCTTGTGAACACATTCTGTTGCGATCGCAGTTTGCCTTTTAATTCTTTGGCAATTTGTTGTTTTTCTTGAAGGCTAAATTTAGCATACTTGGCTTAGTGTTTGGTGTCAAAATGCTGACGTGGGTGTACTCTTTGACGACCGACACCCTCATAACACACAAAACATACCGGTTTTTCTCCTTGAAGCACAAACATATATTCGCCTTCCCATCTTTCATGAAACAGCCTTCCATCTGCATCAATCTTTCGCTTCCTTGACATTTTGGAATCATTTGTGGATATTTCTCAATCTGCTCAATCTCACTTGTAGCATTAATTAAACACTGATGTGGACACTGCGATCTAGTGGTGGGATTCTGTCACTTCACGGGTAACATAATCGCCATGCATTGTGGGAAATGTAGTTTATGGTCAATGCACGATTTAAAGCAACATAGACCTATTTTAAGACAACCTTTTTTAAAAGACCAATTAAGCATTAGCGGGCCACATAAAATGACGTGCCGGGCCACATCTGGCCCGCGGGCCTTGAGTTTGACACATGTGTGTTACTGCATCAGTGTGTTGTCATATTATGGAGTGCAGTTTAATTGCACACAGATAAGCAAGTTCAAAATGTTTTAAGGATAAGGAGTTAAAAATGGACCTCAAAGCAAACTTAAATAGGAAAAGGCAAAAGATCAGAGTCGAGAAACTAAAGCTGGTTGGTTACAAACACAAATAAAACTGAGCACATGCTTTACTTTTAAAGAGTGTGTGTGTTCTGGGGAATGTAGTATATATATATATATATATATATATATATATATATATATATATATATGAAAACTCAACCTTGCCTGAAAGCAGAAACAGATGATTAATGCTTGAAATGTTTATTCAAAAGGAATTCTTATCTTTCTGACAGCGTTTATTTATTTATTCATTTTAAAATTTAATTTGTTTAATTTCATCTGTTTTGCAAGTCTTAATACAAAACTGGACTTTTCTTAATGACGTGTTTGTGGGAGGAAACCAGAAATCTGGAGTGATGTTTTTATGTGCAAAATGTAAGACAACAAAAAAAGGCAGGTTTTGTTTTTGTTTTTTTGAGAAGAAAAGTCACCCTTTCTAGGAACTCTTACTTCCTCAAATGACCTGTTAGTACTCCTTTCAGAACAATTTGCACAACTTTCCTTTCTGTCAAGAGCTTACATATCGCAATAACCCCCCCCCACTCCCCAAACACACCCCCCCCACTCCACCCCCCCTATAAAATTTACATATTTTTATTTGTATTTATTCTTATAATAATGTGATATTTGTTAGTATTTGAATCATATCACAGTGCATTGTTTGAATTTTCTTTAAATTCAGGATTTATTTATTTAATTATTTAATTTTTAGTTAGGCAAAACAAGATGTCATGCAAAATGTTTTCTTTTTTTTTTTAGCAAATGTTGTTTTGAATAAACTTGAACTTCAGATTAAAAAGAGAGATGTAAAATTACTGGAGGATTTGTTTCTGGTTTTGGGAAGTTTATTGACACTCAATAATTTATTAAGCTTTAGGAAATACGCTCAGTTACACATGAGGGTCTTTCTGTCTGAGACACATTTTCTCCTCTTATGTAGTGGATGCAGGGATATATGGATGGAGGGATGGATGAATGGATAGATAATTACCATGTGACTGTGTGATGCAGTGTGTGTGTTGAAATGTATGAAAGAGGAAGTAGCAAGTGACAAATCACTGGAAACTATTACTTCATTACATGTGGGCTGTATGTGTGTGTGTGTGTGTGTGTGTGTGTGTGTAGAAGAGAGTCGGTAAGACTACATTTAAATTGTTTCATCGTGGTCATTACCGTAGTGTGGACGTTAGTGAGTTGTTGTCATTAGATATTAATAATGGTGTGTTTTTATCTTCTCCTTCTTCTCCACATCACTGCAGGTGAGTCTGCTCTTCTCCCTCCTGTTTAATAATAGAGCTAATTAAATGAATGTAAGAATTTCAAGCTGTTAAAGCATAAAGTCATGTGCTAATCTTACTAAAGATATGGAAATGTAAAGTGCACACTGAACAACTGAATTCATGGAGTTCATTTTTCCCTGTTCTGACATCAACATGAGAAAATGTTCATCATGTGACTTTCATAAAACCTACTTAAATCACTTCTTCAGAATTATTAAATAAGGACTTTCTGCCAGAGCTTTATTAATCCATCTTTATTAATCCAGCTCCATGCATACATGCTTATACTACAAGATTTCATACCAGAAAGTTCAAAGCTTTTTTTAATGGTAAAACAAGCTGGAAGGCATGACAGACGATCTGACCGGCATAATCTGAAATTTCTGAGATACGTGAAATCTAACAGTGATAATCTCAGGACAGATTAATCTGATGATGTAACAGCAATGCGATATGTTGATGTTTGTTCATTCTCCAGGTTGCACACTGAATCATCAGACAGTGACTGTGACTGGATACATGGGACAATCTGTCCTTCTGCCCTGCTCCTGCTCTGAACTACAAGCCAAACCACACACTTTCAGATGGATCTTTTTAGAAGTTCTCAAAGAAATCTTCCTAAAGGACGAAACAAATCGCTACACAGACAGAGTTCAGATCTTTAATGATCATCATCCAGGAAATCTCTCTCTACTCATATCACACCTGACTGTAGAGGATGGAGGATGGTACAGGTGTACGATCAGCAACACTGAATATAAAGACGTCTCAGTCACAGTAAAAGGTAAAATGACCTTCTGTATATAAACTATATGTTAAGATGACTAAAGTATGTGTCTAAGGAAATGTAACATCTTTAATAATTTTGTGGACTACTAATGTTTAATATAATGATGTGGAGTAAACATTACATCTTAATACCTGAAAATACGGTTTTACTTGACACACATATTTCAATGATTTCGCAAATGTAGATAGAGATAAATAGATAAATGTTGTAGTTAAATGTTTTAAAATGTCTGTTTGTGTGTTTGAATTTCTGAACCGCTGAGTTCATTTTTGCTCCAGTTAATCCATTCACTCTTGCTAACCCTGGTGTTATAAATTTTTAGCTCTGGGGCTTTTTCAATAACATTTAAAAGCGACTTATTTGCAAAGTCATGTAGATACCCCAGTCTCAATGGACATATAAACCGACACTTTTGATGTTCAGGTGAGTTCACAGACCAAATGTTGTTGGATAGCTAAAAGCATTGAGGGAAGCTTTGCTCGGCTGGCTGTCTTACATGAGAACAGCTTGTCATGCCTCAGGTTGAACTACTGACCTCTGGTTCCTGCATTTTCTCTTGGAATGACTTTCTCTTTCACTTCTCACTACGATTCCTGGACTGTCTTTGATAAAGAACACACTGAGATTACACACTTGTGTCCTGCCTTCACTCACTGCACATCACACTCGTTATTTATAACTTATTAAACCTTTCTCTCCTTGCAGACGCACCAACAAGACCTTCAACATCCAGACCAGTGATCACAACAACTTCACCTAATCCTGAACCAGGTACCACACACCACTGATACACACTGGAATGAAAAGTCTTTGTGAGTACGTTAGTACATCAGCTCACAGCAAGAAACACACACTAACTTTATCTGGTCTTTCACTTCCTGTACGTGTCACAACAAAAGCTAGAAAACCAACCCCAGTGGTCAATGACGGCACAACCGCACACTCTGAAACATCTTCTGAAACAGGTAATGATCAATACACTGCATTATCTTCTGTTCATTTAAGATGTACTTACTGTGTTACATCATCATACATGAATGTTAACTTGTGTAATTATGTGAAGACTGGATATAGGGAGGATTGTATCTTCTGCTAAGAAATTCCACAGGAAATGACATGTCTACAAACCCCTTATCAGTCATTCTATCAAACTTTTACACTTTCCATCACTGTCTCATTTAAAACGTGTAAAATTCAGTGTAACACATGTAAACAGTGTTAAGGTAATGTTCTGACTGATATTGATGACGTCTCTCCAGAGCGTCTTCCCCTTCGCCCTTCGGCCGTGGTGACTGTGATCTTTCTGCACATTATCGTGGCTGTGGTCTATTGCAGAACCAGAAAGAAAGGTACCAACACTTTCAAGCTCTTGTAATATTACTACTTTGTGGACATTTATCCTCCACTTCCCCGCCATTTTATCTGTACGAACGTGTTTCTTCTTGTTGATTTTACTCTCCAGGTCCTGATAGAGTTCATTACAGCAGAGCTGATGGAGATGGAGCAGTGAGTCTGCAGTAGAGAAGAACTCAATCAGCTGATCCATCAATACATTAATAAACAGATTTATTCATAAATAGTCCTGCATAAATAGTTCTGTAAATACCGTAGCTTCATTTTTTTATTCACGATTTGTTCTTTCCAACCTTTTAGACTTTCAGCTTTCCATTTTATGCCTAAAAATATTTGAACTACATCATAGAATATGTGTGTTTAGATTTAAAAGTATATCATTTATATTTTACTCATTAAAAACTAGGCACATTACAATATTGAGTAATGTAAATCTGAGGGGAAAAATACAATGTTCTCGGTCCTGTATTGTAAATGCGATCAGAACTGATGTATTCTGACTAACACTGGTGCGCTTCCTTTTTTACTTTTAAAATGAATAAAATTTCCAGAAAATCAAATATTTTGGTGTATTTTAGCATTATTTTACACCAAATGTACCAGAATAAATACACCTGTGTCACATAAATCACATAAATGATTGTAAACAACTTTTCTACCATTGATCAGCTTAATCAGTGGAGTCCATCTTCCTCTGCAAAGCCGGATGTCCAGTCCATCTCCCAAAACCTGAGTGAGTGATACAGACAGAGACAGGGACAGACAGACAGAGAGAAAAAGAGAGAGACCAAGGCAAGACATGACATGTAGAACAGTTGTTGGTGGGCGTGGTTTAAATACTGATATTCTAATGAGCTTATTTGATCCCTCAGTTCAAGACTCCCAGCATCACAGCAAGTGAAGGCACGAAAAAGACACAATGATCTACAACAATATAACAAGCAGAGAGCAAACGACTAGCGCAAAGGTGATGAGAGCATAAAAACACAACTGGCTTTAATAATAAAAGAAGATTTAATGATTAACTGAGGCTGTGTTCACATTACAAGATACTTTACAAAATACTGATTTTCGCTCAGATCGGATCTGTCCATCTCAACAGTATATGTTGTATAAGTTCTATATGTCTAGTATAAGTTTTATATGTCCCCCTTTAATGAATCCTTCCAAAGGATCTGTCTTTTCATTTATTCTATTTATTCATGTCTATTCCTTTTTGATATATTTCTGTTTGTTAAGGAAAATAGGTGTGTCCCCCCTCCAATTGTACACTTGGTAGCACCCATACTCAACACAAGATCATTGATATAATTGAGCAGCTCAGTCTGTAAGAAATGGAGACAGTAGCTAAGTGTAGAAAAGTGCAGCAGAACATACCAGCTTTTATTCAGACAGTCAGTAACTAAATTCCTAAATCGTAGGTGATCTTAGCTTAGTATAGTAGGCATCATACCATGGCTTGGTTTGTTTTTCAGAATGTCAATTAACTGTTGATATTTGCACACCCACAAAGTACGCTAGGCTAACGTCAGTTCCGGTTTTTGACCATTAACGTTACGTTCACTTGCACATCCTCCCGCCGAGTTCATTGTGAACTCTCACGTTGTGACAGACTGTTATAAATGTGAGTGAAAGCGAGGAAAGTTGCACAGCATTTCGTTCCTTTACACTACATTTGGCCTAAGGACAACTGAGTGATTTTTAAATAATAGGCTCAGCATAATGCTGAGATGTGCTAGCTTTTCAGTGTAAATGCATAGACTTATTTTAAGATGAATTAAATATATAAAGTATTAATATAAAGTTGGACATCTATTGGAAGTCTATTGTGATTTTTTTTTCATTGATAAAGGAATAATCTTTCATATGATCAAGTACAGCACTGGTTGTTGTAGTCACATCGTTTACATAAACATATTTTGGATATGTAATTTGTACCCATTAGAAGTTATTGTATTTGCAACTATTGGAAAATGTATAATTATATTTGGCACTTGCAATTTCTTGTATTTTTGCGTCATCTAATGGGTCTTGTTGAAATGTAAAAATATTTTAGTAAATTAACCATTTCTTATGTTCATAGCGCTTTCACTACTTTGTAAGAGGTGAGTCGGAAGTAGCCTGCTTGCATGTTTCTGTAAAGATTCTACATCTTTGTATCACAATCTTAGAAAATTTCCTAAAACGTTTTTTTCCCTTTGAATGCCTTTGCTTGGAAGCATCTGTGGGGAAATTGTTTTTACAACACAAAGTGTTGAATTTAGTTTCATAGGTAGCGATTCTTTCTGAGTTTGTTTAAAAGTCGTGATTGCATGTAAACGTTTGTGGTTTGCCTGCACACATCTCAGCTCGGCTCTACTTGGTGTAGTAGGTTTCATGGTAGATTATGGAACAGAGAATACATCTGCCCACAGGACGTCCACAGCACCCCCACAATTTCCACACGCTGTAGGAGCTTCTATCACTCAGAAATCACATGAATTCAAACGGTAACTGTAATCCTAAAACTATGTTCTATGTTCTCATTGGGGGACTTGGAACCCCCCTGCCCAATGTCCATACCATGGTTAATGCCCTTGGTGGATGTACAAACACTAGATTAAATATAACTCTATATTATATCATTTCATCAGCACCCCCTTGAGTATGTGTGTGTTACTGTATCAATGAGGTTGTGTCAATAAACTGATCTCAAATATATGATCATACACTGTGTAGTAAGTGTAATAACACAAGATTTATATACATATATATATATATATATATATATATATATATATATATATATATATATATATATATATATATAAATAAATCCTCATCTTATATCTTATAGCACTTTCGCCTCATATATACGGTGGCTTAGTGGTTAGCACATTTGCCTCCCACTTCCGGGGTCCGGGGTTAGATTCCCACCGGGCCATGTGTGTGCGGAGTTTACATGTTCTGCGTGTTGCGGGATTTCCTCCGGGTACTCCGGTTTCCCTCCCCAGTCCAAAGACATGCATGGTAAGTTGTGCCCGATGCTTCCTGGGATAGGTTCTAGGTCTCCGTGACCCTGAAGAAGGAATAAGTGGTTGAAGATGGATGGATATATATATATATATATATATATATATATATATATATATATATATAGAGAGAGAGAGAGAGAGAGAGAGAGAGAGTTTTCTATATATAATATATATCAGCAAATATATGATCTATTATATTTGTTTATCACATAAATACAAACTAAACAGTGTTAACAAAACAACGCGAGGGCGCCATTAAGTGATTAAGGAAGTTTAATAAAAGAATGAGTAAATGAATGAAAAGTGAACAAAAAAATGAACAAAATAACAAATAAATCAGATGTTTAGAATACCGAGTGCGAAACTGTTGTAGTGCATTGAATTGTACTGAATGCTGAAGTGTATGAAATAGTGCTCTTTACTACTTTGCATAAGTTTTGTCCTAATATTTGGCAGACATTTAAATAAATAAATAAATATATATATATATATATATATATATATATATATATATATATATATATATATATATATATATGTATATATATGTATATATATATATATATATATATATATATATATATATATATATATATATATATATATATATATATATATATATATATATATATATATATATATATATATACACACATATATAAAACATAACATAAGCTTTATTCTTGTGCACTTACCCTGAAAGGCCACTAGACGGAGAAGTCAGAACAGTAATACAGGAACCTGTAGATGATTGTCACTGTGTAATGTCATATCTCGTGTGCAAAATGTGAGCCACGAAAAGATGCATGTTTTTAAGACATGACAGTGATTAATTATACAATAGATGATAGTTTATTGGCATTAGATCATTTGTAAGGATTTAGAACATAGACTCAGTTCTACTGTGCAACAGACATGAGAAACTTCCTCTCATCTATGTGGTCAGGTATATACTACCATATCTGCACTTCCTGTGTGAGCTGTGAGTGTGTGTGATCTATAGAGAGTGTTCATTATGATCAGACTCGGTGCAGCAGTTGGTCAGTGTGTGTTTAGCTCTAATTCTGTCTTTGGATTAATGTGTGTGTTTGGGTCCTCAGTCAGAATGCAGGTGTGTTTTCTTCTCCTCCTTATACAGCTTCATGTCACTGAAGGTGAGTCTGCTTCTCTCTCTCTCTCTCTCTCTCTCTCTTTCATATTTAATAATGTCAGTAAATGTATGTAAGTGTTCATAATGTAATACCTTTAAAGCATGACGTCATGCAGTAATCTTACGTATGATATGGAAATGTAAAGTGCACACTGAACTACTGAATTTATTTGGGTGATTTTTTTGAGTTTTTCTGTTTGATATCAAACTAAATATAAATATAAATATAAACATGGTAAAATGTTAAAGCTTTATTAATCCCCGCCCATGTCCTGGGTTCATGTAGAACACTGAGTCTCCTTCATCATGATTGGTGTTCTGGTTGTTCCTGTCTCGTCCCCCTACAGTTTCCTCTTGCTCTCTCATTGGCTGTTACTCATCGAGGTTCTTACAGCGTCGTACATGTCTCAAACTTGCTTGAACCACTGGGGTGTGAACTCTGTTCAGAGAATATGTGGATGTTGTCAGTAAACTGCTTACCCGTGTGGTGTGTTCACACCGTCACTTCCTTCACCAGCAGTCGTCCTCTTCGGTGGTGTGTCACTAAAATAGAAGCGAGTTTATCTGTTCAGAGGAAAATACATGAAAAGTTTCAGTGCCTCAGAGTAACACAAGATAAAATCAGACTAGTCATGTTGTAGCTTTTAGATCTTTGTATCAGATATAACTCCTGTTACATTACAATTAAATTCCTGCTGAATCTTCACACATTTTATTTCCAGTTAAAAGGGCATGTGAGCATTGTGTAGTTTGTGTTCTGTGGATTAAGACTTGACCATGGGTGTGACAAATGATGAGAGACTTTTACATTCAAAATGATAAACACTCAATAATCTCTTTCATTTGTATAAATGTGAGAAATGTTTATTTTTTCCTGTGTCACAAGCCTCTAAACATTTTTGCCGGTCTCAGTGGAAACGTCATTTGAGGAAACCACAGGTCTGTAACTGTGTGCTGTGAACTTCTCACCATACTGCAACACTATATGACAGTAGTTGTGCATGATGCAGTGTGTTGCTCTGGTGGAAGTGTTTAAAATAACGTTTAAAATAAAGTACAATTCCACCGCTCTTTCTCTTTGACTGGTCAGTTGTGGATATTAGAGACTTATCAAAATTTGTGAATTGTGGCCATTAGAGTGATGTGGACAATTGGGAGTTGGGGATATTAGTTAGATATAATACTGTAACTGTGCTTGTTGTTAATGTGCTTGAGTTGAGGACATTAATAAGATGAGGACATTAGTGAGTTGTGGACATTAATAAGATGAGGATGTTAGTGAGTTGTGGACATTAATAAGATGAGGATGTTAGTGAGTTGTGGACATTAATAAGATGAGGACGTTAGTGAGATGTGGACATTAATAAGATGAGGACGTTAGTGAGTTGTGGACATTAATAAGATGAGGACGTTAGTGAGTTGTGGACATTAATAAGATGAGGACGTTAGTGAGTTGTGGACATTAATAAGATGAGGACGTTAGTGAGATGTGGACATTAATAAGATGAGGACGTTAGTGAGATGTGGACATTAATAAGATGAGGACGTTAGTGAGTTGTGGACATTAATAAGATGAGGATGTTAGTGAGTTGTGGACATTAATAAGATGAGGATGTTAGTGAGTTGTGGACATTAATAAGATGAGGACGTTAGTGAGTTGTGGACATTAATAAGATGAGGACGTTAGTGAGTTGTGGACATTAATAAGATGAGGACGTTAGTGAGTTGTGGACATTAATAAGATGAGGATGTTAGTGAGATGTGGACATTAATAAGATGAGGATGTTAGTGAGTTGTGGACATTAATAAGATGAGGATGTTAGTGAGTTGTGGACATTAATAAGATGAGGATGTTAGTGAGATGTGGACATTAATAAGATGAGGATGTTAGTGAGTTGAGGACATTAATAAGATTTGGACATTAATAAGATAAGGACGTTAGTGAGTTGTGGACATTAATAAGATGAGGACGTTAGTGAGTCCACAAGTGAGTTGTAGGTCGTCTGTAGTTCTGTAGAGTTGCTGCAGATGGTGAACTGCTCATTAACAGATCATTAACTGGTGTGTTTCTACAGGCTGCAAACTGGAAGGAAATGGAGAGACAAAACTGATCACTGCATACACAGGAGACTCAGTACTGCTGTCCTGCTCCTGCACTGACCTCCACACCAAACCTGAGACATTCACATGGGAGAAACACATGAATACATATAACTGGGTAGAGATATCTCCTGAGAGAGAGCAGTACAAAGATAGATTTCAGCTGGTTAATGATCATCTTCCAGGAAATCTCTTTCTGCTTATATCACATCTGACTGAAGAGGATGGAGGACTTTACACATGTAATCTTAAACAGAGCGAATCCAGATATTTCAGACTCACTGTTAAAGGTAAATGTATAATTTTTATTCACAAGGCTACTTCAGATTAATCTGTCCTGAGATTATCACTGATGATGTAACAGCAATGTAATATGTTGATGTTTGTTCATTCTCCAGGTTGCACACTGAATCAACAGACAGTGAATGTGACTGGATACGTGGGACAGTCTGTCCTTCTGCCCTGCTCCTGCTCTGAACTACAAGCCAAACCACACACTTTCACATGGGAATTTTTAGAAGATCACAAAGAAATCTTCCCAAAGGACGAGACAAATCGCTACACAGGCAGAGTTCAGATCTTTAATAATCATCTTCCAGGAAATCTCTCTCTACTCATATCACACCTGACTGTAGAGGATGGAGGATGGTACAGGTGTGAGATCAGCAACACAGACTTTATAGACGTCTCAGTCATAGTAAAAGGTAAAATGACCTTCTGTATATAAACTATGTGTGAAGATGGATACAATATGTATCTAAGGAATGAAAATTGAGGTAAAATGGAATGTAAAATCAGAAATAAATTGTAAGAATCAGATGTGAAAAGTTTCTGCTCCATGTTCTGCCCCTCGTCTGGGTTTGTGTTTATGATTATAGATGATCCGAGTGCGTGTTCTGACCCGCTTTCACTTCTCACTACGATTCCTGGATTGTCTTTAATAAAGAACATACTGAGATTACACACTTGTGTCCTGCCTTCACTCACTGCACATTACACTCTTTATTTATAACTTATTAAACCTTTCTCTCCTTGCAGACGCACCAACAAGACCTTCAACATCCAGACCAGTGATCACAACAACTTCACCTAATCCTGAACCAGGTACCACACACCACTGATACACACTGGAATGAAAAGTCTTTGTGAGTACGTTAGTACATCAGCTCACAGGAAGAAACACACACTAACTTTATCTGGTCTTTCACTTCCTGTACGTGTCACAACAAAAGCTACAAAACCAACCCCAGTGGTAAATGACAACACAACCGCACACTCTGAAACATCTTCTGTGAAAGGTCAAAGATAGACAACTCTTTAGAAGAGCTAAAAAAAAATGATCCAGATGGTTAATAAATAAAGCAGTAAAGCTTAACCCTCCTGTTACCCTCAAATCCGATAAAATGTTTTACCCACAGTGATTTAAACCTCCAGAATATATATATATATATTTTTTTTTTACAATGGTTTGTGTCTCAGGTAATTTAGGTCTTTGTTGACTACCTAAATAACCTTTTAAGTTGACATCCACCCACCACCCCCCTCTCCACACCTTATACATACAGAATACCCATTGCACGACTATGGACAAATTTACAAATCACCATAAAAACTTACTGATTTACCTAATATTGGAAAATTATATATATATTTTTAGTGTTTGATTTGTTTTATAATATTTCTAAGTATAGATTTTTGTAATCTATAACATTTGGAAAGATTTTATCAAGGATTGTAACACGAGTTATGTTGGGGTCAATTTGATACTGGGAAAAAACAAACATAATTTCAAACATTTAGAAGGATTTTATTTTTAAACAGAACATCATTACATGCCCTGATCTTTTTCAGGTGCTTGTCCAGGAGATTTACCCATGTACACCTGCATATTCCAGGCATAGCTGGAGTGTGCATCACATGCGGCCCATATTTTTATGCCATATTTGGCTGTTTTGCTTGGTATGTATTGTCTGAAAGGACAGCACCTACGAAATGGAACCGGACATTCATCCACAGTGATGTGGGGGCCTGGATTGTAAAGAAAGGGTAATCGCTGGATCCACTTGTCCCATACATCCCGTATTGTTGCGAGTTTGTCACGCTCTCGTCTGCCCTGTCTTGTTTCTTTGTCATCAAAGCGTATGACAGAAGAAAACATGGAATGTCTTTAGAGACATGGTGGCTGGAAATATTGCCCTTCCAGTGTCAGCATTCCAACAGCTTGCTGTTGCTTCTCCTTTTGACTTGTAGACTCCTGCCAAAATGAGCAACCCAATGTAGGCTTGCAAGTCAGTCACATCGAAGTCTTTCCAACCATCACCATACACACGCCTACCCTCTAAGTTTGTCATTTCAAGGACATCCTTTTCAATTGACGGTGTGATGAAAAGATCAAATGCTGATTTTATATCTTGGACATGGCTGACAGTGTTACGAATTGTGACGTAGCGGATAAAGGACCGATGCAATCGCAGTTTAGAACGGAAGGTTTATTAAAGAGAGAGAGGCAGACAAATCCAAAACATGATCCAGAACGTAATCCAAAACAGGCGAAGGTCAGGCGAACGGCAAACATTCATACACAGGGCAAGGCTGAGATCAAAGTCGTGGTCACAGAAAACAGGGTCGATAAACATAAACAAACATGAACATGAACGTGAACATGGACGTGGACCTGGGAGCGGATAACCCAGCGTGACTAACTCGAACATGGAACGTGAAATCTACGTTTAAATCTATTATATTCGAATCTAATAAACCGCGCCGTGTGCCGGGAGGCACGTGGTATATATGCCGGTATGATCAGCCTCGTAACCGCTAATAGCTGAGCGCAATACCGACACACGTGACAGCACAGCCAATGACAGAACAGGGAGGAGACATGACAGAAACGTAAACAACAACAAACGCACAGGTCCAGCTGTCACTCGGGAAAAGCATGTGCTCTCGTATTTGCGCAGTAGAGCACGTTGCCACAAGGGGAAACCATGACAGACAGCATATCTAGTGGGCCCTGGAACCATTTTGATGACATTAGCAGCAATAAGTCTACCCTGTCGTTCATGTGGTGAGGGGGACCATGATAACTTTCCATTTTTGGAAGGTAATGGGTTTGTGTGTGATTGAGAGACAACAGGAGGATCAACATTAGGAGTCTCATTCTCATCTGAGGAGGATGCCTCAAAATCAGGGTCCTCCTCAATATTATCATCGGTCTCAGACACATTCTCCTCTATGTCACTTTCACTGTCAAAAAACTGTGACAAAATCTCATCGACAGACAATCTTTGCTTAGATGTAATTTTCAAATGAGAGAGATAGAGAACATGGAGAGCACACAGAGCACAAAGAGAAATGGTTTAGAAGGCTTCTATTCATGCTTTTATAATGTTTTCTTCTCCCCTTTGTTTGGTAAACCATGAGAATTATGTTTTCCCCTCCCACATGGCATGGGAAACATCAAATTTCTCATGAAAATGATGTCCCATGTCATGTGCACTAATAGTGGTTCTCGCAATACTACAGATACGCTTATGTTAGGTTAGAGCCCGAAAACAGAGGGTTGTCCGCATTAAATTAGGAAAAGTCATTAAATCTGAAGAAAAAAAACAACAACAAAAAACATGTATTTACAGACGTTAAACATTGAATGGGGTCAAATTGACCCCAAAGATAATAGGAGGGTTAAAATTAGTCTTAGATTATGTGGAGCGTACACCAGACTACTTCCTGTGACTGAGCCGTTACCATAGAAACAATAATGTATCAGAACGACAGCATTAATATAAACCTGTGATGTGCAGCTGCACTACTGTCAGAGCTAGAAAATGATTCAACACCGTTGATTAATCTGACCAATCAGAATGGAGAATTCAAACCCCCATGTGTCCTTCTCACTTCTCTTCTGTTTCACAAACCCAGATCCTCACACCATCATCATCATCTGTACTGCTGTTGGGGTTCTGCTGCTGCTGTTGCTGATACTCGCAGGAGTCATGTACTGGAAACACAGAGGTACACACACACACACACACAAACACACACACACACACTTCTGCAGTCTCACTCTGTCTGGTTTCATTCTGTAGGACAGAGACGAGGACAAACCGAGACCGGTGATGGACAAACAGGACAGAGGACACAGAAGAAGAAGCAGGTGAATACACACATCCACGTGGTGTGTGTGTGTGTGTGTGTGTGTGTGTTTGTGTGTGTGTGTTTGTGTGTGTATGTGTACGTGTGTGAGAGAGAGTTTGTTCTAATGCAACATGATTTTTCTCTACAGAATGATTGTGATGTTCTGTACACAGCTATAAATCCACAAACTAAACGCAACAAAGCAGAAGAAAAGGTGTGTATCATTCTAAAAGTTGGTATCTTACGTGTGTGTGTGTGTGTGTGTGTGTGTGTGTGTGTGGTGTGTGTGTGTGTGTGTGTGTGTAATAACACGTTGTTGATGTTCTATTCCTGCAGGATGAGGTGATGTACTCGACTGTAGTCCACAGTAACACTGTGAGAGCAGCACACCCTCCAGTGGAATCAGGAGATACTGCAGTATATGCCAGCATCAAAACTAAATAACACACACACACACAATGAATCCCACTTTGAGCAGCGGCGGCTGTAGACATGTGTGACGCATCGTGCGGCGTACACCTCCAGCTGTGGACAGTAGTGACATCTCGACACGTGCATCGACATGTGCATTTGTTTATGTTTATGTTATGTCTCCTCCCCGTCCTGTCATTGGTTGTGGTGTCATGTGTGTCTGTATTGCCCTCAGCTGTTAGCAGTTACGGGGCTGATCATGTCGGCATATATACCCCGTGCCTCCCAGCACATAACGCGGAATATTAGATAAGTTAAATGCGATAGTCCTAGTCATAGTTATAGTCATAGTTTGTTAGATGTATTTATTGATTAGATAGAATAGATATAGTTAACCATAGTCGTAGTTCATTTCATGTTTCGTGATTCATGTTTAGATTCTTTTGGTCACAGTCCATGTCATAATTCATGTTTAGTTTCGTTAGTTTAGTTCACGCTGGTTTCTCCACTACCAGTCCTCCACTGTAGCTTATGTTTCATGTTTCGTATCTCGACCCTGTTTTCGGTGTCCACGACCTTGATTCCTGTTTAGCTTTGTGTATGCCTGTTTGTCGATCGCCGGACCTCTTGCATGTTTTGGATTACGTTTTGGATCACGTTTTTGATTTGTCTGCCTGTCTCTCCTTAAATAAAACTGTTGTTCAAGCTGCGCTTGCATCCACCCTATCTTCCGTTACGTCACAAATCGTGACATTTGTACTATATTTTTGAAATTTACGCACTGCTTTATTCCAAAGTGTCTGCAACTCATATTTAAAAATAAATAAATAATCTGTTTTATATCTACTGATAATAATTTTCTATATCTGAAGTATAATAAAGCTTTTTTTGCCTTTACATATTCATCATTTTTATCTTCTGTGTTATGGTTTGATCTTTAAAGCAGCAGTTTGATCCACATCTCCAACTTCAAGCTCTCTGCTGAAACTGTGAGAGCATCACGGGGGTCTTTTGGGAAAACATTTCGAGCTGAAGGAACTCTGTCTCGGCCGGAGCTGAGGTGATTTCTGGGCGGGGGCGTGAAAATAAAGATCGTGTTTTTATAAGATATATTTGAAACGACATTATTCTTTTAGGTCTATACACACCTGTAAACATGACTAAAGCTCACGGTGTTGGATTAAATAGACTTCATTATTGTGTTTAGCTTCAACAGTTTTTGTGCATGTTTATTTCTATTTCATAAATAAATAATAACATCTGAGAAGCTCACTGTGGACTGTCTTCTTTTTCTTCTTCTTCTTATTCTTCTTCTGTTTACTAGCCATTATCACTGTTCACTGGCCACGATGAGTTTATCCACATTATCAGTGTTTATTCGCTGTTATAGCGTACATCAGCAATTATGACTATTTCCCAGCATTTATAATCGATGGTCAGCATTTTCCGGCATGTGGCACTACGAATTTTCGCATCATAGGCCGTCAAATTCTGACTAAACGGTGAGTCAGTGTAGATAATATAGGGTTAAATGGACAGAGAAGCGTAGCTGATTGGTTGCTGCACAGCGTCGAGGTAGCCAATCAGAACCCAGACAGAGTTGCATGGCTGAAATAGGCATGCGGTGGAAAAAAAAACCCCACTCTAAACAGGTTGGGTTTTATCCCGTCTCTGAGTGTGATTAATGACATGCTTTGTTTTGGGGAGAAATATTATAATCTCACATTTCAGTCTTATTTTTGTACAGTGATGATTTGAATAAAGTTTAGATTAAAAAGAGAGATGTAAAATTTCTGTGTAACTCACCTCGTAGAGACTCTGGTTATAATTAAGATCCCGGGCCCGTTTCAATAATGAAGTTCAACCAACTCTGAGTTAAAACTTGAACTCTGAGTGGACTTACCCTGAGATGGGAAACTCAGAGTTTTCTGTTACAGAACAGCTGAAATGAGTTGATTCAATCAACTCTGAGTTGACTGACTCTGAGTTAAGCGCGTGCACCACAACTATAAAAAGCCATTATCAATGGAGCAGATATCACGAGTCACCATGCCAACAGCGTCAGAAAAAAAGAGAGCTCTACATACAGCAGAACTGGTGTGTTTTTATGCAAGCATATGCAGAATTTGAACACGTAAAAAAAAAAAAAAAAAAAAAAAAAAGCAACACGGCTGCAGTGGCGAAGGACAGAGTTAGCTTGGGAGAAAATAGCTGATCGAGTCAATGTGTAAGTTTACATTTTAATTACTTTTATACAGTGTTGGGTGTAATTAATTACTAAATAATATAATACTGTAGTTTAATTAAAGAATATAAAACAATAGTGGATTTAACATCAAATTTGAAAAGGTATATTTTGAATGTAACCTTCTCCCTGTAGTTACACTCTTTGGTCAATTCAAGAATCATTCATGCAATTGTATATTGTTTATTTGAAAGCATTTGAAGTGCAGTTTCTTGTCTCTCCTTATTGTTCAAGTGGTTGAGGTTGATTTGGGATTTAGAAAGTAATTAATAAGTAAGTAGACCAACACTTTCTACAGATAGTAATTATTACATTAATCTAATTAGATTTGTTGAAGATGTAATTTGTAGTTAGTAATTAAGAACTATTTTAGACTCTTATAACCCAACTGTCATAATATCAGAGGTGAAACTGGAAGAACAGTATTTTATTAAACCTATTAATTTAACTTTCATGTATAGGTGCAATTCTACAGGCATTTAAAAGAACGTGGCAGCAGCTGAAAATGAAATATAAAAACATGAATCAATCAGGTAAGCCTTGAGCATGTCATAGGTGTAGGGTACGTGGCTTTACAAACATTTGACATATTAAATGACTTAATAGCACTCAGTGTCTAGCAGTGCAGCAGCATTTTTGACCTGGGTCTAAATATTGACTCTCATTTGACTACTCGGCCAACAGAAAGAAGGCAGAGGCTCGCAAAATGGGGGGAGGACCTGCACCACCACCTCTGACAAATGCAGAGGACATGGCCCTGAGCCTGAATGTGGGAAGGCCAATGGCTGAGGGAATTCCTGGAGGACTTCATCAGAGCCAGTCACTCCAGAAGATTCAAGTGCCTTCATAAAATGTAAGGGGTCTACCTACAGTATGTGTGTGGTTTTATATATATATATTGTCGCGGCGGACCAACCCGCTCGCAAACTAGGAGGTTCGCTCCTTCCCAGACTGCCCGCCGGCGCCGGGCAGCCTCGCGCCGTCCCAACGCCAACCGGAAGGGCCGTCACTGCAGGGTGGAGCCAACCCCCGCCGCCGGCGGCGGATTGCGAACCGGGCAGGAGGTTCACCAATCCAGCTCCAGAAGGAGGGGATAAAGGACACCCTCCGCCCGCACGCAGGGAGGATCAACCGGCTATGTAGGCAGCTAATGTCCGAGGTAATTGCCACTGAATCCGCGCAAACACGGGCTTACCTAACCGTTCGGCTCTCTCTCCCTCTCTCTCGCTCTCTCTCCCTCTCTCCGCTCACAGAGGGCTCCGCCCGGACGAGGGCGCGGCGACAGACGAGGACAGTGGTGAGGCCGAGAAACGGCACAGGGAAACCGCTCCTTCCCAGCTCTTCCGGGGAATTCCGACACGCCCCGGAGGACGCCGCTTCGCCAGCCCCGCCCCGCCGGGTTTCCCTCATTCCACCCCACACGCACACGCACCCCAAACACACACACACACACTCACCACTACGGATCTAAGGACAAATAAATCCTGGGTTTTCCCTCACTTCCGCGCTCTACAACCTGCCTCCCGTGTGTTTGTGCTACGCCTTCGCCCCCCTGGGCTGATCCCGCTACACTGGTGGAGGATGCGGGCAGTGCACAGGCCACCCCTAAAAAAAAAAAAAAAAAAAAAAAAAAAAGAAAAAGAGAGAGAAACCCACACACAACTCATGGAGCAAGCGTTAAAACACCTGCTGGAGGCCAGCATCCAGCAACAGACCGTTACGCAGCAACTCGCGAAGGCCTCCAGGTGGCCACCCAAACGCTGGTGGACACTAAGACCCTGACCCCCGCTGCCACACCCCTCCCGGACCCCAGATGCGAGCTCCGCACCTATACCACCCCTCTCCCCCGACGAGGACCTCGGTAGCTTATTTCGAAACCGCAAAATATTGCCCGTCGAGAGGGGGTGGGATGGAATAAACTGGCCCAGGGCCATTGGCGGGTTACTCACGGGGGAGGCACGCACCGCCTATTACAGCCTCGAACCAGAAGACGCCGCCCGTTACCGATGAAAGAGGGGGTCCTGGCGTGGTGTGGCCGCACCACGGGCCGGCGGCAGTAGAGTTCCACAACTGGGTCTACCAGCGGGCCGCCCCCGTGGGCAACTAAACGCTCTGATCCGACTCACTAGCGGTGGCTCCGACCGGACCAGTATACAGCCACGGAGGTGTGTAGAGAAAGGTGGCGATGGACCGGTTCCTAAGGGCGCTCACCCGCCCAGAACGACAGGCCATGGGGCCAGGCGCCAGAATCACCCCAGGCGCTCATGTCGGCACTGGAGCGTACTATGACCACGCCCGGGTTTACCGCCAGGACCATCAGCCCTCTGCCCAACCCCTCGGGACCTCAGGGCCCCGGCCTGACCGGCCAAGGGCCCATGGACCATGGAGGACCCGCGGTCACAAGCCGGATGACCCCGCTGACGAGCCCATGCCCACGGAACCGGAGATAGAGCCCGTCGGCCGATCCAGAAACCATGGCTAGCTGGTGCGCGCTCCACCTCCAACAGCCTCCGAGGCCCCACCCAGAGGTGTGGGTAGAAGGAAGACCCGTCCCCCGCCCTACTGGACACCGGGAGCACAGTGGCGCTTTCGCCCGACGACAGTCCTCCCAAGGCACTGGCGGCACGGAGGGAGTCCCTCGCCGTTACCTGCATCCATGGGGAGACCCGGAGATCCCGGCAGCCGAGGTGCGGATCGGGTACAGCCGGACCTGGCCCCTCCATGTGGGCGTGATCCCCACTCTTCCGGTGCCACTGCTCCTGGGAGAGACTGGCCGGGCTTCCCACCGGCCCGGCGGCGGGCAAGCCGTCGCAGCGGACCCAGAGGACCCACGCCGGGCAGTCTGCCTCGCCACAGGGCGCCAGGAGCCCAAACCGAGGTGAGTCCTCCCGATTGACTAATCCACTGTCCTCTGTGTTCCAACAGGTGAACCGGGAAGGAAGTTCGGCCGGGAGCAGAAGGGACGACCGCCTGAAACACTGTTGGGCACAAGCGCGCGTGGATAGAGGGGGTCACCCAGAACCCGACCTGAGGCTCCCCACCTCGTACTTCCTCGTGAAAGGGGCCTTCTACTACGAGTCTGTCGCAGAGAGGAACCGACGGACCTCCTGGTGGTACCACGGACGAGGACTAACCTGGTAATGCATCTGGCCCATGCCCACCCTCGGCGGTCACCTAGGGGCACGCAAAACCCGCTGGAGAAACTGAGAGACCGGTTCGTATGGCCGGGATGGATGCCGAGGTCCGGGGTTCTGCCAGCAATGCCCTCAGTGCCAGCGCCGCGGCCAGGAAGCCCCCCAGCACCCCTCATTCCGCTACCCATCATAGGCGTCCCATTCGAGCGGATTGGTATGGACCTGGTAGGCCCCCCTTCCCAAGTCAGCGGGGCCACAAAGTACATCCTCGCTTGTTGTGGACTATGCCACCCGGTACCCGGGCGGTGCCACACGCATAGGCCACTTCCCCAACATCGCCAGGGAGCTAATGCTCCTTTTCAGCCGGGTGGGCATTCCCAAGGACATCCTGACCGACCAAGGTACGCCCTTGGGTCAAAATTAATGACGGATCTGTGTCGGTTGTTGCAGGTGAAACATCTGAAGACGTCTGTCTACCACCCGCAAACCAGCCGGACTCGTGGGCGCTTCAATCAGACGCTCAAACGGATGCTTCGGCGGGTGGTAGACGACGAGGGAGGAACTGGGACCTCCTCCTCCCCTATGTACTCTTCGGCCGTCGGGAGTGCCCCCAAGGCGTCCACAGGCTTCACCCCGTTTGAGCTCCTGTTTGGGCGGGCCAAGAGGGCTGCTGGACGTCGCCGCGAAGCCTGGGAGGAACAGCCGTCCCGTACCGCTCGATCATTGAGTACGTGCAGGAGATGCAAGATAGAATTGACGCGGCGTGGCCCAATAGTGCAGGAACATATGCGCGCCCGGCGCAGGAAGAACAGCAGCGGGTGTATAACCGCCCGGCACAGCCCGAGTTCCATCCAGGCGATCAGGTCCTGCTTCTAGTGCTACCTAGCGCCTGCAAGTTCCTGGCCGGTGGCAGGGCCCCGGTATCACGGTTCTTTGGTGGACGGGAGCCGTCAACTACGCCTGCAACAACCCGGTAAGCGTACGGACGGGAAGTTATACCACATCAACCTGCTGAAGAGATGGGTGGAACCAGTCCCGAGGGTTTTTCGTACGCGGGCCGGGACACAGATCCTGACAAGCGTGCCTTGGTCGACTTTGGGAAGATCTCACCCCCGCGCGAGACAGGAACTCAACGAGTTGGTGGACCAATTCACAGACGTGTTCTCCTCCTCCCGGGGATGACCCAGGTGGTTCACCACACGATCAAGACACCCCGGCGTGATAGTTAGACAGAGCCCTACCGGGTCCCTGAGGCCCGGCGGAAGGCCATCGAGGAGGAGGTGGAGCGAATGCTAGGGATGGGATCGTCGAGGTCATCCAGCCCCTGGTCCAGTCCCGCCATCGCGTTGTGCGAAACCCGACGGAAGCATGTGCGCCTGTGTAACGACTTCCGGAGACTGAACCAGGTATCGGACTTCGATAGCTACCCCTCCCCTGAGTGGACGACCTGGTGGAGCGACTGGGGAGGGCCCGCTATATCCACCCTGGACCTCACCAAGGGGTATTGGCAAGTTGCCCTAGCGCCCGACGCTAGGCCCAAGACGGCCTTTAGTACCTCCACCGGCCACTGGCAGTACCGGGTCCTCCCCTTTGGCCTACACGGGGCACCAGCCACCTTCCAGCGGCTGATGGACATCGTCCTACGACCACACCGCGGCTTCGCCACGCCTACTGGACGATGTCGGTCGGTCCCACTCCTCCACTGGTCGGACCACCTGTTCCATCTGGGGGAGGTCTGAGGGGCTCCGGAAAGCCGGACTGACAGCCAACCCCAAGAAATGGCACCTGGGATTAACCGAGGCACAGTACCTGGGGTACCGCATTGGGCGGGGGTTGCTGAAGCAGCGCGCAGGGAAGATCGAAGCCGTGAGGACTACCTTCGCCCCTCATCGAAGAAACAGGTGCGTGCCTTCTTGGGGTTGGCGGGGTACTATCGGAGATTCGTGCCTAACTACGGCGATAGCTGCCCCTCTTTCAGATCTCACCAAAAGGGCCAGCCGGACCGGGTGAAGTGGTCAACCGGAGGAGGGCCTTCCAGGCCCTGAAACGGGCCCTCACCAGTGCCCCGGTGTTGCGGAACCCGGATTTTTCGCTCCCCTTCACGGTACACACCGACGCATCTGAAACAGGGTTGGTCGCGGTCCTCTCCCAAACCTCCGACGGAGAAGAGCACCCGGTCCTCTACATCAGCCGGAAACTGGCCCCCGCGGAAAAAGAGGTGCGAGCGGTGGAGCGGGAAGCCTTGGCGATCAAGTGGGCCATTGAAGAGTTGAGGTATTACCTGGCAGGCCGACACTTTGTCCTGGTCACAGACCACGCGCCCCTGCAGTGGATGGCCAAGGCCAAGGGACACGACACGCCCGGGTCACGCGGTGGTTTTCGCCCTGCAGGATTTCTCCTTCCGGGTCCAGCACCGGGCGGGGGCCCTGCATGGGAATGCAGATGGGCTCTCGACGGGAGACACGCTCTGGGCCCACCTCCCAGCGGCAGTAGGCTCGAGCTGAGGGGGGTTACTGTCCGCCGCCGGGTGTTGGTCCGCCCGCAAAAACTAGGAGGTTCGCTCCTTCCCCGACTGCCGCCCGGACGCAGGCGGGCAGCCTCGCCGGTCCCAACGCCAACCGGAAGGGCCGTCACTGCAGGGTTGGAGCCAACCCCCGCACGCCCGGCAGATTGGCGAACCGGGAGCAGGAGGTTCACCAATCCAGCTCCAGAAGGAGGGATAAAGGACACCCTCCCGCCTACGAACGAGGAGGATCAACTCGGCTATGTAGGCAGCTAATGTCCGGTAATTGCCACTGAATCAGCACAAACACGGGCTTACCTAACCGTTCGCGCTCTCTCCCTCTCTCTCGCTCTCTCTCCTCTCTCCGCTCACAGAGGGCTCCGCCCGGGACGGGGACGGCGACGACAGACGGGGACAGTGGTGAGGCGAGAAACCGCACAGGGAAACCGCTCCTTCCCAGCTCTTCCGGGGGAATTCCGACCGCCCGGAGGACGCCTCACGCCAGCCCGCCCCGCCGGTTTTCCCTCATTCCACCCCACACGCGCACACGCACCCAAACACACACACACACTCACCACTACGGATCTAAGGACAAATAAATCCTGGGTTTCCCTCACTTCTCCTTTTACAACCTGCCTCCCGTGTGTTTGTGCTACGCCTCCCCCCCCTGGGCTGATCCCGCTACACACTGGTGGAGGATGCGGGCGTACGCACAGCCCACCCTAAAAAAAAAAAAAAAAAAAAAAAAAAAAAAGAAAACCCCACACACAACTCATGGAGCAAACGTTAAAACACCTGCTGGAGGCCAGCATCCAGCAACAGACCGTTACGCAGCAACTACGCGAAAGCCTCCAGGTGGCCACCCAAACGCTGGTGGACCTTAAGACCCTGACCCCCGCTGCACACCCCTCCCGGACCCCAGATGCGAGCTCCGCCACCTATTACCACCCCTCTCCCCCGACGAGGACCTCGTAGCTTATTTCGAAACCACCGAAAATATTGCCCGTCGAGAGGGGTGGGATCGGGATGCGCGCCCAGGGCCATTGGCGGGTTACTCACGGGGAGGCACGCACCGCCTATTACAGCCTCGAACCAGAAGACGCCCGATTACCCAACGATGAAAGAGGGGTCCTGGCGTGGTGTGGCGCACCACGGGCCAGGCGGCAGTAGAGTTCCACAACTGGGTCTACCAGCCGGGGCCGCCCCGTGGGCAACACCGCTCTGATCCGACTCACTAAGCGGTGGCTCCGACGGACCAGTATACAGCCACGGAGGTGGTAGAGAAGGTGGCGATGGACCGGTTCCTAAGGGCGCTACCCGCCCAGAACGACAGGCCATAGGGGCACAGGCGCGGGAATCACCCCAGGCGCTCATGCGGCACTGGGCGTACTATGACCACGCCCGGGTTTAGCCAGGGGGACCATCAGCCCTCTGCCCAACCCCTCGGGACCTCAGGGCCCGGCCTGACCGTCAACGGGCCCATGGACCATGGAGGACCCGCCGGAGGTCACCAAGCCGGATGACCCCGGCGGACGAGCCCATGCCCACGGAACCGGAGATAGAGCCCCGTCGGCCCGATCCAGAAACCATGGCTAGCTGGGTGCGGCGGCGTCCACCTCCAACAGCCTCCCGAGGGCCCCACCCAGAGGGTGTGGGTAGAAGGAAGACCCGTCACCGCCCTACTGGACACCGGGAGCACAGTGACGCTTCGCCCGACCGACAGTCCTCCCCAAGGCACTACAACCGGAGGGAGTCCTCGCCGTTACCTGCATCCATGGGGAGACCCGGGAGATCCCGGCAGCCGGTGCGGATCCGGGTACAGCCGGGACCTGGCCCCTCCA
Source organism: Ameiurus melas (assembly GCA_012411365.1). Lineage (NCBI taxonomy): Eukaryota > Metazoa > Chordata > Actinopteri > Siluriformes > Ictaluridae > Ameiurus > Ameiurus melas. The sequence continues at coordinate 4,060,491 of CM022753.1, forward strand.
TGTGGGCGTGATCCCCACTCTTCCGGTGCCACTGCTCCTGGGGAGAGACTGGCCGGGCTTCCAACGGGCCCGGCGGCCCGAGGCGAAGACGCTGCCGTCGCGGACCCAGAGGACCCAACGCCGGGCAGTCTGCCTCGCCCACGGCCAGAGCGCCGAAACCGAAGGTGAGTCCTCCCGATTGACTAATCCACTGTCCTCTGTGTTCCAACAGGTGAACCGGGAAGGGAAGTTCGGCCGAGCGCAGAAGGAGGGGACCGCCTGGTACACTGTTGGGCACAAGCGGCGGCGTGATAGAGGGGTCACCCAGAACCCCGACCTGAGGCTCCCCACCTCGTACTTCCTCGTGAAAGGGGGCCTTCTCTACCAACGAGTCTGTGCGAGAGGAACCGACGGACCTCCTGGTGGGTCCCGCACGAACGAGGACTAACCTGGTAATGCATCTGGCCCATGCCCACCCCTCGGCGGTCACCTAGGGGCACGCAACACGCTGGAGAAACTGAGAGACCGGTTCGTATGGCCCGGGATGGATGCCGAGGTCCGGGGTTCTGCCAGCAATGCCCTCAGTGCCAGCGCCAGCGCCCAGGAAGCCCCGCCAGCACCCCTCATTCCGCTACCCATCATAGCCGTCCCATTCGAGCGGATTGGTATGGACCTGTAAGCCCCCTTTCACAAGTCAGCGCGGGGCCACGAGTACATCCTCGTTGTTGTGGACTATGCCACCCGGTACCCGGGAGGCGGTGCCACCGCAAGAAGCCACTTCCCCCAACATCGCCAGGGAGCTAATGCTCCTTTTCAGCCGGGTGGGCATTCCCAAGGACATCCTGACCCGACCAAGGTGCACGCCCGTGTCAAAATTAATGACGGATCTGTGTCGGTTGTTGCAGGTGAAACATCTGAAGACGTCTGTCTACCAACCGCAGAACCGACCGGACTCGTGGAGCGCTTCAATCGAGACGCTCAAACGGATGCTACGGCGGGTGGTAGACGAAGAGGGGGGAACTGGGACCTCCTCCTCCCCTATGTACTCTTCGCCCGTCCGGGGAGTGCCCCCAGGCGTCCACAGGCTTCACCCCGTTTGAGCTCCTGTTGTTCGGCGGCCAAGAGGGCTGCGTGGGCGTCGGCGAAGCCTGGGAGGAACAGCGTCCCCGTACCGCTCGATCATTGAGTACGTGCAGGAGATGCAAGATAGAATTGACCGCGTGGCACCAATAGTGCAGGAACATATGCGCGCCAGCGCAGGAAGAACAGCAGCGGTGTATAACCGCCCGGCACAGCCCCGAGTTCCATCCGAGGCGATCAGGTCCTGCTTCTAGTGCCTAGCGCGCCTGCAAGTTCCTGGCCCGGTGGCAGGGCCCGGTATACGGTCCTTGAGCGGACGGGGAGCCGTCAACTACCGCCTGCAACAACCCGGTAAGTGCGGACGGGAAGTTATACCACATCAACCTGCTGAAGAGATGGGTGGAACCAGTCCCGAGGGTTTTCGCGTCGCGGCGCGGGACACAGATCCTGACAAGCGTGCCTCGGTGCGACTTTGGGGAAGATCTCACCCGCGCAGAGACAGGAACTCAACGAGTTGGTGGACCAATTCAGACGTGTTCTCCTCCTCCCCGGGGATGACCCAGGTGGTTCACCACACGATCAAGACACCCCCGGCGTGATAGTTAGACAGAGACCCTACCGGGTCCCTGAGGCCCGGCGGAAGGCCATCGGGGAGGAGGTGGAGGCGGAATGCTAAGGGATGGGATCGTCGAGGAGTCATCCAGCCCCTGGTCCAGTCCCATCGTCGTTGTACGAAACCCGACGGAAGCATGCGCCTGTGTAACGACTTCCGGAGACTGAACCAGGTATCGGACTCGATAGCTACCCCCTCCCCTGAGTGGACGACCTGGTGGAGCGACTGGGGAGGGCCCGCTTCTATCCACCCTGGACCTCACCAAGGGGTATTGGCAAGTTGCCCTAGCGCCCGACCGCTAGGCCAAGCGACGGCATTTGGTACCTCCACCGGCCACTGGCAGTCGGTCCTCCCCTTTGGCCAACGCGGGCACCAGCCACCTTCCACGCGCTGATGGACATCGTCCTACGACCACACCGCGGCTTACGCCGCCCGCCTACTGGACGATGTCGTCGTCCACTCCCTCCACTGTTCGGACCACCTGTTCCATCTGGGGGAGGTCCTGAGGGGCTCCGGAAAGCCGGACTGACAGCCAACCCCAAGAAATGGCACCTGGGATTAACCGAGGCACAGTACCTGGGGTACCGCATTGGGCGGGGGTTGCTGAAGCCGCAGACGAGGAAGATCGGAGCCGTAGGGACTACCCTCGCCCCTCATCGAAGAAACAGGTGCGTGCCTTCTTGGGGTTGGCGGGGTACTATCGGAAGATTCGTGCCTAACTTCCGGCGATAGCTGCCCCTCTTTCAGATCTCACCAAAAAGGCCAGCCGGACCGGGTGAAGTGGTCAACCGAGGCGGAGAGGGCCTTCCAGGCCCTGAAACGGGCCCTCACCAGTGCCCCGGTGTTGCGGAACCCGGATTTTTCGCTCCCCTTCACGGTACACACCGACGCATCTGAAACAGGGTTGGGTGCGGTCCTCTCCCAAACCTCCGACGGAGAAGAGCACCCGGTCCTCTACATCAGCGGAAACTGGCCCCCGCGAGGAAAAAGAGGTGCACTAGCGGTAGAGCGGGAAGCCTTGGCGATCAAGTGGGCCATTGAAGAGTTGAGGTATTACCTGGCAGGCCGACACTTTGTCCTGGTCACAGACCCCACGCCCCTGCAGTGGATGGCCAAGGCCAAGGACACGAACGCCGGGTCACGGTCGGTTTCTCGCCCTGCAGGATTTCTCCTTCCAGGTCCAGCACCGGGCGGGGGCCTGCATGGGAATGCAGATGGGCTCTCACGACGAGACACGCTCTGGGCCCACCTCCCAGCGGCAGTAGGCTCGGAGCTGAGGGGGGTACTGTCCGCCGCCCGGGTGTTGGTCCGCGCCCAGCGCAAACTAGGAGGTTCGCTCCCTTCCCCGACTACCGCCCCGGCACGCGAGGGGCAGCCTCGCGCCCGGTCCAACGCCAACCGGAAGGGCCGTCACTGCAGGGTGGAGCCAACCCCCGCCACGCGGCGGGCGGGTGAGCAGGGAGCAGGAGGTTCACCAATCCAGCTCCAGAAGGAGGGGATAAAGGACACCCTCCCGCCCACCGAACGAGGAGGATCACTTCGGCTATGTAGGCAGCTAATGTCCGAGGTAATTGCCACTGAATCCGCGCAAACACGGGCTTACCTAACCGTTCGCGCTCTCTCTCCCTCTCTCTCTGCTCTCTCTCTCCCTCTCTCCCGCTCACAGAGGGCTCCGCCCCGGACGAGGACGGCGACGACAGACGAGGACAGTGGTGAGGCGAGAAACCGGCACAGGGAAACCGCTCCTTCCCAGCTCTTCCGGGAATTCCGACACGCCCCGGAGGGACGCCGCTACGCCAGCCCGCCCCGCCGGGTTTCCCTCATTCCACCCCACACGCGACAACGCACAAACACACACACACACACTCACCACTACGGATCTAAGGACAAATAAATCCTGGGTTTTCCCTCACTTCTCGACTACAACCTGCCTCCCGTGTGTTTGTGCTACGCCTTCCCCCCTGGGCTGATCCCTACTATATATATATATATATATATATATATATATATATATATATATAGTGTGTGTGTGTGTGATATTTCCATTTATATTACCTTGGGTTGGGCTTTCGTTGGTCCCAAGATTCGGATGGTAATGTCTCTTGGAGCCTCCTGTCCCAACGGAACCCCAGGCAGTTGAAGTAGGATACTCAATACACCATAAATTATGACAAATAGTATTACAAAGTGTACTCTATGAAATGCTCATCTTCACAGGATGATGGGAATGAAGAAACCGTTTCTGCTGCCACAGAGGTAATGTTAATATTATGTGTCATCAAACAATCTACACATTCACGTTTATTCACATTTTTATGTGGAGTAGCCTATAGAATCTAAGTTTATATCTATACATGGTCATTCTTATCTCTATCCCCCAGAGTCTGGAAGAACAGCAGGAGGAAGGCCCACCAACTTCTGGTGCACAGATGAACACAGTTCAGTGATTTACAGTAAATGCCACAGTTTAATTCTGAATTTTAAAACTACATGATGTAACTCTAATGTACTATTAATTAAACATTTCAGTTGCCAGTTAAGGAGTTATATAGACTTCTTATTAAAAAGATGGAGAAAGACCGCAAAGAACTTGTATACTTGGACCGCCAGATCTAAAAGGCAGATCTGGAAATCGAGATTCTGAAACAAAAGCTAGAGGTGAGTGGTCACAGGTGAATTCTAGGAAGTATAGAAACTATTAAAATGTAACTTATTTTTTTTTTTTTTTTGTAGGAAATAAAGAACACCAAATAAATCGCTGTGATTTTTGTGTTTATTCACTTTTGTTTTTGTGGTGGTGGATATCATGATTAATCTGAGAAGACATTGCGGCATATCATATGCCGGACTACCCTTCCATCCTGGAGATCTGCAGGGTTGATGGGGTCTTCCTCAGGGTCTTGTAATTGTAAGGCAGGGTGTTGCTCCCCTCTAATGATGGCAATATTATTATGGATGTATCTTATTCACTGTAAAGAAAAACGGTACCGCTCAAATGAAAATGCATAAGGATATGACCAATCCACGCTGGGCCTCAAAATCCTCTCCCGACGTAAATGTAACTCCCTACGAATGAATACAGCCTCTTCATCAACAGGATGTCCATAAAAGGACATGCAATTTGATTCCCTTTGATGCTGAAATGTGCGCAATGAATGAATGAATGTACCGAAAAGAATCAATGAGGTGTTTTAAACACCGCTTCCCTCTTTAAAAAGGGGAGGAGACCAAAAGAAACTCTGGGTTTACAGAAGAAAACCTGCTCCCGGTCAGGTTCACAGAGTAAGTTGTCATGGTAACTGTCTCTGAGTTTAGGTTACCTCTCTTTCAGAAACGGGCTTGACTTACTCTGCTTTCTCGGGTTTAACATACCTCCCTTTCTGAAACGGAAAACCCAGAGTTTCCCTCATTTCAGGGTTAACATACTCCGAGTTTTCACTTAACCTCCTTTCTGAAACGGGTCCTCGGGCTCTAACAGTATAAATATCAAACACACCAAAAACCACCATCAACTTTAAACAAGTTTGTTGCGGATTATAGTCTTTTTGGATCGTCTTCACCCGCTCCTCAGTCCAGAGGTGAGAAGTTCCACTTTTCCCCCGGATTAATGAAACTCGCTGGTGAATAGAAGGGAAAAAGTATACCTTCAGCGGAGATATCCACCGGAGATGTTCCTTCAGAGGAGATATCCACCGGAGGTGTTCCTTCAACGGGAAACCATGATCATAATCCACAGAGATTGTGATTATATGAGTGCGCCCTTTCTGCTGTCTCTCTCCATAAACAATAAACGCCGTTACGGGATGACGTAACCGGTGCTGAGTTCACATAGAGTCTCGTGATAACGTCAATACAGATCTAAAGACAGTGTGGATGATGGTAACTAGACAGCGCTGATTAATTAATTAAAAATAATTAAACACGTATATATCAACATAGACATTATGTGACATAAATAATAAAATACAAAATAGAATAAAAAGAAGCTCAGAACCGGAAGCAGGTATTACAGTAGAGTACAGTGCATTGTTATTTACAAACACAGCGCAGGTTCTCTACAACAGGTGAACGTAATTACACTCTCTGTGAACGCGCACGCGCCTCTTTTCTCCATCGCCAGCGCGCTCCCGGTGGAGTCACGTGACCAGGCGCACGCTTTCCCCCGCGCAGTTAGACCACTTTTGCTGCCCGCTTATTGTTGATGTACAAACATTAGAATAATTATATCTCTATATTAAATCATCTCATCAGCGACCCCTTGAGTCTGTATGTGTTACTGCATCAATCTGTTTGTGTCAATAAACTGGTCTCAAATATATGAGAATATACTGTGTATGAGGTATGAGTTAATATATATATATATATATATATATATATATATATATATATATATATATATATATATATATATATATAAACATGAGACCAATGACCCCACCTCAATCAAGTGGCATCTTAGAAATGCTAATGCTCCCCGCAATGCCAGCACACTGGCCAAGGATTTACTCCCACACCTGCAGCCCCAGATTCACCCACTTGGGGGAGAGAAGAGACAGACACAGGTGGAGGAGGGGACAGCAAGGGTTTGAGGAAATGGTTGTTGGGGTGTTGGCCCTGGTTTTCATGGTGGGATGAGAAAGAGAAAGAGAAAGAAAGAAAGAGAGAGAGAGAGAGAGACGGGGATTGCCTGCCCCCAGATGATCCTTTGCCAGCTGGACATCCTGGTTGAGTGACACCACTTGGTGACACTGGATCCACTCCACCATCCCCTCTGGAAGACAAACTATTCCAACAGTATGAGGTTGACCACATCTTCGGAGCTGTGCCCCTCAGAAAGTAGCCACCTTCTCCAGGTGTCCCTGAGCTTCTGGGTGAACACAAATAGGCGACCAAGCTCATGGACAGTCAGCAAGCGCAAGTGCTGATGGTCCTGATCAGGGGTACGGTCGAAAAATCACCCATTTTTGGTCCGGGTCATCCAGCATCTCGGTGCAAGTTGGGCTTCTCCAATCAGGATCGGCAACAGGCAGGCCACCGACTGGGCAACGGGCCAGCCCCACGCCTCCGAGGAGCGTTCATACGGCTCCAAGGATGTTTCAGGGTTGTCCTGCAGTTCTATCTTCACTCTGGTGAGTGTGACCTCTGCCTGTGGGGAGGAGTAATGTCCTGAATCCTCATTACTGTGGTTTTATGAAATAAAGCTGATAAAGAAAACATCTACAGCTTGGCATCAATCTGGACGAAGACACACCACTGATGACCTCGTAATTACGCAGGTCTGGAACATTTCACAGACACAAGTACAAATGTGTATCAGCGCAGTGTAATTCACTGTTAATTGTAATTCTGTTTAGAGATTATTCTTCCCGTTGTGAATCTGCATGGCTCATGTGATGACATCGATGCTCTGATTCTTCTACGTCTGGACCTGCAGACGAAACGAGCGGCACAAAACATCTCCAGGAACTCCACCCTCAACACCTTGCGTATCAATATTTATAATCAACACCTGACTTCATGATGAACTTATTCCATTCAAGTCCATCTAGTTTCCTGCATTAACCACCATTCTGTTTGACTACCTGCTGATAGAGGGACAGTGTGATTCAGCCCTGACTTCATCTGTATCTAAAGAGAGAGAGCGATGCAGCGGTGCTTTAATCCTCCTCGTCCTCTGTAAAGATATATTTCAGACCTGGTGTATGTTGTGCAAGGCTATCAGCAGAAACACTCGAAGGTGTAAGACGCTGCAATGTGAAACAAGGTCGTTGTGCGTGTTTGGTAAAGACAGCAGGAAAAGACACACGGTGTTGGTTATGGTCCTCCACATGCACTCCACAAATGAATGAAATTCAAAAAGACTTTTTAACTGTTATAGAAAAGCTGCACTGAACAGGACAAAATATACAGTGCCTTGCGAAAGTATTCGGCCCCCTTGAACTTTTCAACCTTTTGCCACATTTCAGGCTTCAAACATAAAGATATAAAATTTAAATTTTTTGTGAAGAATCACCAACAAGTGGGACACAATTGTGAAGTGGAACAAAATCTATTGGATATTTTAAACTTTTTTAGCAAATAAAAAACTGAAAAGTGGTGCGTGCAAAATTATTCGGCCCCTTTACTTTCAATGCAGCAAACTCACTCCAGAAGTTCAGTGAGGATCTCTGAATGATAGAATGTTGTACTAAATGACTGATGGTGATAAATAGAATCCACCTGTGTGTAATCAAGTCTCTGTATAAATTCACCTGCTCTGTGATAGTCTCAGTGTTCTGTTGAAAGCGCAGAGAGCATCATGAAGACCAAGGAACACACCAGGCAGGTCCGTAATACTGTTGTGGAGAAGTTTAAAGCTGGATTTGCATACAAAAAGATTTCCCAAGCTTTAAACATCCCAAGGAGCACTGTGCAAGCGATCATTTTGAAATGGAAGGAGTATCAGACCACTGCAAATCTACCAAGACCTGGCCGTCCCTCTAAACTTTCAGCTCAGACAAGGAGAAGACTGATCAGAGATGCAGCCAAGAGGCCCATGATCACTCTGGATGAACTGCAGAGAACTACAGCTGAGGTGGGAGAGTCTGTCCATAGGACAACAATCAGTCGTACACTGCACAAATCTGGCCTTTATGGAAGAGTGGCAAGAAGAAAGCCATTTCTCAAAGATATCCATAAAAAGTCTCCGGAGACACACACATGTGGAAGAAGGTGCTCTGGTCAGATGAAACCAAAATTTAACTTTTTGCCCACAATGCAAAACGATATGTTTGGCGTAAAAGCAACACAGCTCATCACCCTCAACACACTATCCCCACTGTCAAACATGGTGGTGGCAGCATCATGGTTTGGGCCTGCTTTTGGGCCTGCATCATGGTTTCTTCAGCAGGGACAGGGAAGATGGTTAAAATTGAGGGGAAGATGGATGCAGCCAAATACAGGACCATTCTGGATGAAAACCTGTTGGAGTCTGCAAAAGACCTGAAACTGGGACGGAGATTTATCTTCCAACCAGACAATGATCCCAAACATACAGCAAAATCTACAAAGAAATGGTTCACAAATAAACGTATCCAGGTGTTAGAATGGCCAAGTCAAAGTCCAGACCTGAATCCAATCGAGAATCTGTGGAAAGAGCTGAAAACTGCTGTTCACAACGCTCTCCATCCAACCTCACTGAGCTCGAGCTGTTTTGCAAGGAAGAATGGGCAAGAATTTCAGTCTCTCGATGTGCAAAACTGATAGAGACATACCCCAAGCGACTTGCAGCTGTAATCGCAGCATAAGAATGCTCTACAAAGTATTAACGCAAGGGGGCCGAAAAATTTTGCACGCCCCACTTTTCATTTTTTTATTAGTTAAAAAAGTTTCAAGAATCCAATAGATGTCGTTCCACTTCACAATTGTGTCCCACTTGTTGGTGATTCTTCACAAAAAATAAAAATTTATATCTTTATGTTTGAAGCCTGAAATGTGGCAAAAGGTTGAAAAGTTCAAGGGGGCCGAATACTTTCGCAAGGCACTGTATATATTTCAGTCGACTAGACCAAAAGTCATACTGTGTTACGGCACGTAGTGGAGTCGGACAGAGATGCAGATCAGAACTCTTTATTCAACGCAAAACACAAACTCAAAGCAATAGGAGTGTAGAACATAACCTTCTTCTCATGAACTCTAGCACTGAAAACATAAACAGGTTTCCCTCCTACTACGACTAACCGCTAAACGTATGAATAAGTAAATAGGCAAACAAGCAAATACGCAAGTAGGAAAATAATAACGAGCGCCGCGCTCTGAAAACCCGGCGCTTAAATAGCCAACATAACTAGATCTAACACGAAACACCTGTGCTAGATCAAGGTGGTTAAGCGAGCCCTTAACCTGGAAGTGCGCGCTCAACCCAAAGTCCTTCCAAATGAAGCGCCACAGCGGCCTCTGGCGGCCGTGGTGTGACAGAACCCCCCTCCAAAGGGTACTCCTCCCGGCCCCCGGCAGCACTGGAACAGGCGACGCCCCGCCCCGGCGTCACTGGAAGGTGGGACAGCTTCCTCTTTAGAGACCTCTCCATAGGTCTCAGGCTTGAGCTCTGCTGTCCTAGATGCCGCCCCCCCCCCCCAAATTTCTCAGGGATAGCTTCCTCTGCAGGGTTGGAAGGGCACTCAGGGACTTTAGACGGGACTGGGACGTCCTGAGCTGGAGGCTGCTCGTGGACGTCGGGAGCTGGAGGCTGCTCGTGGACGTCGGGAGCTGGAGGCTGCTCGTGGACGTCAGGCCCTTGAACTTTGGCTGGAACGTCAGAGACTTGTGACTTGACTCGGATGCCGTGGACTTGAAACTTCAATTTGACCGAGCCTTCCAGCTCCTCCATTTTGGCCGTTAAATCCTAGTTCTGTTTCTCTAGCTGCTGCCGAGCAGTCTCACTTTTCTGAGCCGTGCGGCGCTCACCCGCTAGCTCGGTGCTTAGCGTGTCCACTTGTGCATCAGCCTTCTTCAATCATTCACTAACGAGTTCAATGAGGCTCTGTTTCTCTTCTAGTTCCTCCTCCAGCTGTGAAATACAAGCCTCCAACCTCCGCTTCTTCTCTTTCCAAGCAGATATCTTGGAGGTAAAGCTGGTCACTTCTTCATGCAGCTCATTTTCCTCCTGCAGCACCTGCTGCTGACTGCGATCAGCTGCAGACAGATTCTCCTGCAACCATACCTTTTCGGCTTCCAGACTCTTGACCTTGCGTTCACTCTCCTCGGCGCTGCCCCGTGCAGCATCTCTCGCCGCTTGGAGTTCATCCATCTCCCGCAACTGATCCTTTAACTGAGTCTGTACTTCCGCCAGCTGTCTCTGTGCTTCATCTCGAGCTTCACTGGCTTGGATGAGTTGAGCTTCCTGCTCAGACAGATCAAACTCCAGCTTCTCCCTTGCTGCTACAGCCAGAGCTCTCTGTCTTCTCTCATCCTCTAGCTCTGCCTCCGTTTCATGCACCTGTTCCAATTTCTCCTTCAATTCAGACATCTGTGTCTTAACAGGGTTGAGCTTCCTGCTCAGACAGATCAAACTCCAGCTTCTCCCTTGCTGCTACAGCCAGAGCTCTCTGTCTTCTCTCATCCTCTAGCTCTGCCTCAGTTTCATGCACCTGTTCCAATTTCTCCTTCAATTCAGACATCTGTGTCTTAACAGGGTTGAGCTGGTTTTCTGCACTTTTTCTTCTATCCTTCTCCTCCTCCAGAAGCTGCCTTAGTTGGTTTCGTTCATCCTCTAGTTGAAAAAGCTGTATGCTCATAACACGTTTCCGGAGTGTCTCATCTTGCAGCAAACCCCGTGTTTCCTGTAGTTGTGACTTCACGGATGAGCATTCTTTAGTAGCTTTGGTGTATTTCTTCTCCATGTCAGACAGAGTGCTGCTCAAACTCTCCAACTCAAACTGCATTCTGCTAATTTTTTCCGCCATTTCCTTCATCTGCTTCTCGCTGTGTTTCAGTTGGAGCTCTTGCAGCCGAGCGTCGCCTTTCTTGCAAGATTTAGAGTCTTTTTTACTCTGAGCGATTCCAACGGGAACGTGAGGCTTGGCTGTGACTGGAGCTTGAACTGGAAGTGTGACTTGGGCTTGAACTTGAAACTTAGCTGTGAGCGGAATTCTGAGAATTGGGTCAGCAAACTTGGAGATGAACGGATTCCGCTTGGCAGGATGCGCGGTAACTTGGACCTGTGGCTTTGCCTGGACTGGGACATGGACCTGGGGCGCAGCAGGGGCATGGGCCTGGGGCGCGGCAGTGGTTGGGACTGGAGACCTAGAGATGAGCAGAACGTGCTTTACTGGATGAACAGTGAGAGTCTTGTCCATCTCCTCTTGATATCTCACCTGCTCATAGTACACATGGAATGGGCGCTCCGCCACGTTCATATCCTCCAGCAACTGATCATAGTTCTGTCCTGGTTCTCCGAACTCCTCCCAAAACACGTCCAAAAACTCACAAATATCCTCCAGCACCCAGGGTTCTGTGGCTGCCACTCGCTGTGCCCATGTGCGAGCTGGGCCAACAAGGCGAGACATGATAAACAGAATGAATCGTCCTTCGGTCGCCTTCGGGTCACATAGGCTGGAAAAATAATGCTGACAGTCCATCAAAAACTCATCCGGGTAAAAGTAGCCATCATAACGGCTCCGGCATGTCCACGGAATACCTCTGTGCAAAGCTCATGGAATCCAAGGCTGAAACACATAGCGTGGGCTCCCTGGTGCGGCTTCTTCGCCGTTCTCCTGCTGCATCCATGGTGCCGCGGTTCGATCTGCTGCGTCCGTAAACTGGCTCGTTATTCTGTTACAGCACGTAGTGGAGTCGGACACAGATGCAGATCAGAACTGTTTATTCAACGCAAAACACAAACTCAAAGCAAACGGAGTGTAGAACATAAACTTATTGGCATAAACTCTAGTGCTGCAAACAAACAGATTCCCCTCCTACTACGACTAACCGCTAAACGTATGAATAAGTAAATAGGCAAATACGCAAGTAGGAAAATAATAACGAGCGCCGCGCTCTGAAAACCCGGCGCTTAAATAGCCAACATAACTAGATTTAACACGAAACACCTCTGCTAGATCACGGTGGTTAAGCTAGCCCTTAACCCGGAAGTGCGCGCTCAACCCAAAGTCCTTCCAAATGAAGCGCCACAGCGGCCTCTGGCGGCCGTGGTGTGACATACTGCACAATTTAAAATTATTATTTTTTTTATCCAAATGTTCAAATATCAGGCACAATATTTAAATAAATGATACTTTGTGGGTTATTATTATTATTATTATTATTATTATTATTATTATTATTATTATTATTGAAGTTTCCACCAGTTGATGATTTATGAAGCTACTTAAATTTACAAGAACTCAATTATACATATACAAACTTTGAAAGAATAAACATCACCCACCTTGATTCTCCAAAATGTTCTCCACTCTCAAAATCTCATCCTGCTCCTTCTCCTCACGTCTGTACAGAACCAAAACCCGACTTCTTCTTCTTCTCCTCCACTCTCTCTCTCTCTCTCTCTCTCTCTCTCTCTCTCTCTCTCTCTCTCTCTCTCCACACTGATGGACACTGAACAGTCCACCTCTAAACCTCTGCATGTGATCAGATGATTGGTGCTCTTGTGCTCTCCTGCAGCATGAAGTTCTTCCTCTTTACTGCATTAATCCATCAGCCTGGTCTTCAGCTCGATTTGCTTCTTCTTCTTTTATCTTTTAAACAGAGAATTAAGAGTAAAGAAGCTCAGAACCGGAAGCAGGTATTACAGTAGAGTACAGTGCATTGTTATTTACAAACACAGCGCAGGTTCTCTGCAACAGGTGAACGTAATTACACTCTCTGTGAACGCGCACGCGCCCCTTTTCTCCATCGCCAGCGCGCTCCCGGTGGAGTCACGTGACCAGGTGCACGCTTTTCTTCCGCAGTTAGTCCACTTTTGCTGCCCACTTATTGTTAATGTACAAACATTAGAATAATTATATCTCTATATTAAATCATCTCATCAGCGACCCCTTGATTTGTTTGTGTTACTGCATCAATGTGTTTGTGTCAATAATCTGTTCTGAAATAATTGATAATATACTATGTAATAATACAAGATCATATATATATATATATATTATTTATGTATTTTTTAATTTAATAGAGCAAAGATCAGCATACAGTATTTAGTATCTCATGTACACACCACAGGTTATCATCATACAAACTAAACAATATTAACAAATCAGCGCCAGGGGACGCCACTAAGTAAAAAAGAATGAAGTAACGGATGAACGACATAGAAACAATAATATGTTTACCATATACTGAAGTGTAAGGACTACTAAAGCACACAGAATGGAGAAAGTATATGGAACAAAGAAGTGTATAAAGTATTGCAGGTCCTTGAAGTGTACTGAATACTGAAGTGTATGAAAGAGTTAAAGGTAAGGAATATTGTAGTGAATAGAATACTGAAGTGTATCATTTAGTGCTCTTTACTACTTTGCACAAGTTTTGTCCAGTTCGTTGCAATGGACACTCTTATCTCCTGCATTTAATTGCAATGTTTTATATAAAAACACAACATAAAAGCTTTATTCTGGTGCCTAACCCTGAAGGGCCACTAGATGTCATATCATTAAAGCCTGTAGATGACTGTCACTGTGTCATGTCAAATCTCATGTGAGACACCATGAGATGCATTTTTTAAGACATGAATATTGTATTGTAAATGCGATCAGAACTGATGTATTCTGACTAACACTGGTGCGCTTTCCTTTTTTACTTTTAAAATGAAATAAAATTTCCAGTAAACCATTTTTTGTGTATTTTAGCATTATTTTACACCAAATGTGCCAGAATAAATACACCTGTGTCACATAAATGACAGTAAACAACTTTCCAACCATTGATCAGCTTCATCAGTGGAGTCCATCTTCCTCTGCAAAGCCGGATGTCCAGTCCATCTCCCAAAACCTGATTGAGTGATACAGACAGAGACAGGGAGAAACGGACAGAGATGAGAAGAGAGAGACCAACAAATACAAGACAGATATGTAGAACAGTTGTAGGTGGGCGTGGCTTAAAATACTAATACTATATAAATTATATAGTAATATATTTTTATGCGCAAAATGCAACACAAAAGGCAGGTTTTTTTTTGAGAAGAAAAGTCACCCTTTCTATGAATTCTTACCTCCTCAAATGACCTGTTAGTTCTCCTTTCAGAACAACTTGCACAACTTTCCTTTCTGACAAGGACTCTTATTTTGGGAAGTTTACTGACACTCAATAATTTATTAAGCTTTAGGAAATACGCTCAGTTACACATGAGGGTCTTTCTTTCTGAGCCACATTTTCTCCTCTTATGTAATGGATGGATGGAGGAATGAATATATGATTATCTATCTAGATGATCATATATCCTATGGATAGACAATTACCACGTGACTGTGTGATGCAGTGTGTGTGTTGAAATGTATGAAAAAGGAAGTAGCAAGTTACAAATCACTGGACACTATTACTTAATTACATGTGGGCTCTGTGTGTGTGTGTGTGTGTGTGTGTGTGTTTGTGTTTGTGTGTGTGTGTGTGTAGAAGAGAGTCGGTAAGACTACATTTAAATTGCTCCATCATGTCTTTCTCTGTGGTCATTACTGTAGTGTGGACGTTAGTGAGTTGTCATTAGATATTAATAATGGTGTGTTTTTATCTTCTCCTTCTTCTCCACATCACTGCAGGTGAGTCTGCTCTTCTCCCTCCTGTTTAATAATAGAGCTAATTAAATAAATGTAAGAATTTCAAGCTGTTAAAGCATAAAGTCATGCGCTAATCTTACTAAAGATATGGAAATGTAAAGTGCACACTGAACAACTGAATTCATGGAGTTCATTTTTCCCTGTTCTGACATCAACATGAGAAAATGTTCATCACGTGACTTTCATAAAACCTACTTAAATCACTTCTTCAGGATTATTAAATAAGCACTTTCTGCCAGAGCTTTATTAATCCATCTTTATTAATCCAGCTCCATGCATACATGCTTATACTACAAGATAGTTCTTGACTACCAGAAAGTTCAAAGTAGTTTGTAACATGTAAAACAGTTTGTGATTAAACACAGGCTTCGGTATGAACATTTCACTTTGGTGTGTTTCTACAGGCTGCAGATTGGAAGGAAATAGTGACGTAAAACTGATCACTGCATACACAGGAGACTCAGTACTGCTGTCCTGCTCCTGCACTGACCTCCACACCAAACCTGAGACACTCACATGGATGAAATACATGAATAACTGGGTTATTTATTATAACAGAAAACCACTTTTTGTTGTATTTTAGCATTATTTTACACCAAATGTGCCAGAATAAATACATCTGTGTCACATAAATGACAGTAAACAACTTTCCTACCATTGATCAGCTTCATCAGTGGAGTCCATCTTCCTCTCCAAAGCCAGATGTCCAGTCCGTCTCCCAAAATCTTCCTCCACCTCCTTCATCCACAATCCTGTCCTTATATAACCTGATACCTGATGGAACTGAATGAACAATTCAGTTTTATTTTGCTCTCTTTCAACAGTTTAAGGTTCTTTTTTCTCACAATATATTCCTCTAGCATTCTCAATTTAATTGTTTCCCCCATTTTAAATATGGAAGCTCAGTACTCCAGACCTCACAGCTCCTTGGTCTCTGGTTTGGTCCTGAGCTCATGTTACTGTCTGTGTGAAGTTTCCCATGATCTGTGTAGGTTTCATCTGGGCTCTGCATTTTCTTCATACTGTCTAAAAGCATGCTGGTAGATGGATTAGTGTCTCTAAATCACCTATATGTGTGAATGAGTATGTGAATACATGTGTGTGTGTGTTGTGTGTGTGTGTGTGTGTGTGTGTGTGTGTGTGTGTGTGTATGTGTGTGTGTTTGTATGCATGGTGCCATGTGATGGACTGGCTAACTTAGTTTCTGAATAACTAAGACTGAAAAAGAGATAACACACTCATCATCACTCTGTATGAAGACACACCACCGATGACCTCGCAAAGAAAACAAACACGACTCTGGAGGAATCTGGAACATTCCACAGCCACAAGTACAAATGTGTATCTGCTGAGTGGAGTACAAGTTTGACAGAATAAACATCACCCACCTTGATACAACATTCTCCACTCTAGACATCTCATCCTGCTCTTTCTCCTCACGTCTGCACAGAACCAAATCCCGTCTTCTCCTACAACTCCTTCACGCTGGAGTCACGTGACCAGGTGCACGCTTTTCTCCCGCAGTTAGACCTTTTTTGCTGCCCCACTTATTGTTGATGTACCAACATTAGAATAATTACATCTCTGTATTAAATCGTCTCATCAGCGCCCCCTTGATGATGTGTGTGTTACTGTATCAATGTGTTTATGTCAATAAACTGGTCTCAAATATATGATAATATAAAGTGTATACTGTCTAAGAGAATATATATATATATATATATATTATTAATATATATATATTATTATATATATAAATATATATATATAGTGTTATTTTTATTCAATAAAATAAAAATCAGCATAAAACATTTAGTATCTCATGTACACACCATTGTATGCGATTGTGCCCCTGCGATGGACTGGCACCATGTCCAGGGTGTACCCTGCCTTGTGCCCGATAGGCTCCAGGTTCCCCGCGACCCTGAAGAAGGAGTAAGCGGTAGAAGTTGGATGTATGGATGGATGTACACACCACAGCATATAATCTTAATACAAACTAAACAATATTAACAAATCAACGCTAGGGGGCGCCATTAAGTAAGAAAGTATGTAAGTAAATTAATGAAGGAACGAATGAATGACTATCAAACAAAGAAACAAATAAAAAGATATTTACCATATACTGAAGTGTAAGGACTACTAAGGCATACAGAATGGAGAAAGTACATGGAATAAAGAAGTGTATAAAGTGTTGCAGTTCATTTAAGTGTACACACTACTGAAGTGTATGAAAGAGTTATATGGAAGTGTAGCTCTTGTATGGACTGATACAACTTTATTGGGCTACTCTACCAGTTGTAGGTTCGGATGGAGTGGGGTAACGGTGGAAAAATTAGACCAGAGACCAGGTTCTTTAAATACAAAAGCAGTCAGTTTACTGAAGGTCAACAAAGACAATACATTAAACAGACATCAGAACCAATGAATAGTCCTGCAAGTAGAAAAAGGTAGGAAGAACCCACTTTAATCCTTTTTTCCTCTTTCCCTTTCCTTCACGTAGGTCACAATTAATTTGGTTTACCTAGCTTATTTTATTAGATTAGACCAGTCTAAGTATTTTATTTTAAGTTAATAGGGTGTGCGTATTTTCTCTTTTTTTATCCCTTGAGTTAACTCTTTTTTTTCCTTTCCTTACAGGTGAAAAAAACATTTATATAGTCTCCAAATCAAACTCAATTCAAGTAAAACACTCTTAAACCTTGAATCATAATATTCACAATGATGACACAGAATACAATGTGAAGTAACACTTCAGATCCAGTCCAAGTTCAGTTTCACTTACTGTATACCTTCAAATTCAATTAAGATCAGTAAAGTTCAGTTCAGTTCCAAGGGGAAAAAACGTCACCACAATTCCTTACAGCCACACTTCTATTTGTTTACATTCAATCACTGTCAAACTGTTTATAATCATTCTTAATAGTTTCTTACATGTGTGTGTTTTAACTGATTAGATTATTCATGCATTGTATGAATTATTAATTTGGTGATAATTCAATGTGGGTTACATAAGGAATATTGTAGTGTATAGAATACTGAAGTGTACTGAATACTGAAGTGTATGATTCAGTGCTCTTTACTACTTTGCATAAGTTTGTCCAGATCTTTGCAATGGACACTCTTTATCTCCTGCATTCAACGACATAATGTTTTATATATAAATATTGTAGCGAGTTTAGCCAGCAGTGGGCGGAGCACATACAGACACAAGGCTGTTTAAGTATAAAATGAAGTGAATTATTTACAGTTTGTGGTAGTGTGTGCGTGCAGGAGTGGTCCTTAGGGGGAAGTGCTGTCCAAAACATTGGGGGTGATGAAGCGGAGCTGTCTCTTCAGCACCTCAGAGACAGTCGCGGGAGGAGCGCTCTTTCCTTTGTTTGCTCCAGTCACAGGCCTGTCACCACAATATAAAACACAACATAATAAGCTTTATTCTGGTGCACTAACCCTGAAAGACCACTAGATGGAGAAGTCAGATCAGTAATGCAGGAGCCTGTAGATGACTGTCACTGTGTCATGTCAAATCTCATGTGAGACACGATAAGATCCATGTTTTTAAGACCTGACAATGATTAATTATACAATAGATGACTGTAACTGTGTCATGTCATTAGATCATTTGCATTAGATCATTTGTAACTTCCTCTCATCTATGTGGTCAGTGTCATACTGCTATATCTGCACTTCCTGTGTGAGCTGTGAGTGTGTGTGACCTATAGAGAGTGTTCATTATGATCAGACTCGGTGCAGCAGTTGGTCAGTGTGTGTTTAGCTCTAATTCTCTCTTTGGATTAATGTGTGTGTTTGGGTCCTCAGTCAGAATGCAGGTGTGTTTTCTTCTCCTCCTTATACAGCTTCATGTCACTGAAGGTGAGTCTGCCCCCCCCCCTCTCTCTCTCATATTTAATAATGTCAGTAAATGTATGTAAGAGTTTATAATTAAATACCTTTAAAGCATGATGTCATGCAGTAATCTTACTTATGATTTGGAAATGTAAAGTGCACACTGAACTACTGAGATTATTTGGGTGATTTTTTTTAGTTTTGTTGTTTGATATCAAATCAAATATAAATATAAACATGAGAAAATGTTCATTATGGAACTTTTATAAAATGTACTTAGCACTTATTAAATAAGAACTTCCTGTTAGAGCTTTATTAATCCCCGCCCATGTCTTGGGTTCATGTAGAACACTGAGTATCCTTCATCATATTTGGTGTTCTGGTTGTTCCTGTCTCATCCCCCTACAGTTTCCTCTTGCTCTCTCATTGGCTGTTACTCATCGAGGTTCTTACAGCGTCGTACATGTCTCAAACATGCTTGAACCACTGGCATGTAAACACTGCTCACAGAATATGTGGATGATGTCAGTAAACTGCTTACCCGTGTGGTGTGTTCACACCGTCACTTCCTTCACCAGCAGTCGTCCTCTTCGGTGGTGTGTCACTAAAATAGAAGCGAGTTTATCTGTTCAGAGGAAAATACATGCAGAGTTTCAGTGCCTCAGAGTAACACAAGATAAAATCAGACTAGATATGTTGTAGCTTTTAGATCTTTGTATCAGATATAACTCCTGTTACATTACAATAAAATTCCTGCTGAATCTTCACACATTTTATTTCCAGTTAAAAGCGCATGTGAGCATTGTGTAGTTTGTGTTCTGTGGATTAACACTTGACCATGGGTGTGACAAATGATGAGAGACTTTTACATTCAAACTGATAAACACTCAATAATCGCTTTCATTTGTATAAATGTGAGAAATGTTTGTTTTTTCCTGAGTCACAAGCCTCTAAACAGTTTTGCCGGTCTCAGTAGAAACGTCATTTGAGGAAACCACAGGTCTGTAACTGTGTGCTGTGAACTTCTCACCATACTGCAACACTATATGACAGTAGTTGTGCATGATGCAGTGTGTTGCTCTGGTGGAAGTGTTTAAAATAACGTTTAAAATAAAGTACAATTGAACTGCTCATTAACAGATCATTAACTGGTGTGTTTCTACAGGCTGCAGACTGGAAGGAGACGGAGAGACAAAAGAGATCACTGCATACACAGGAGACTCAGTACTGCTGTCCTGCTCCTGCACTGACCTCCACACCAAACCTGAGAAATTCACATGGTGGAAATACACAAATGGAAATAACTGGGTAGAGATATCTCCTGAGAGAGAGCAGTACAGAGACAGATTTCAGCTGGTTAATGATCTCTCTTCAGGAAATCTCTCTCTGCTCATATCACACCTGACTGTAGAGGATGGAGGAGATTACAGGTGTAGTCTTAAAGGGAGTGATTACAGAGACTTCAGACTCACTGTTAAAGGTAAATGACTCATTTTTATTCACAATGCTACTTCAGTGATAATCTCAGGACAGATTAATCTGTTGGTGTAACAGCAATGTAATATGTTGATGTTTGTTCATTCTCCAGGTTGCACACTGAATCATCAGACAGTGGATGTGACTGGATACGTGGGACAATCTGTCCTTCTGCCCTGCTCCTGCTCTGAACTTCAAGCCAAACCACACATTTTCAGATGGGAATTTTTAGAAGATCACAAAGAAATCTTCCCAAAAAACGAGACAAATCGCTACACAGACAAAGTTCAGATCTTTAATGATCATCTTCCAGGAAATCTCTCTCTACTCATATCACACCTGACTGTAGAGGATGGAGGATGGTACAGGTGTTGGATCAGCAACAATATCAATACAGACATCGACCTCACAGTAACAGGTAAAATGACTTGTATATAGGCCAGATGGGAATTTGACTACAGTCTGTCTAAGGAAATGAAATATTTTAATGAATGTGACATTTCAGCTTTCGTAGTATGCCGAATCATATTTTAATTACATCACAGAATATGTGTGGGTTAGATTTAAAGTATATCATTTATAGTTTAATACCTGATACTCACATGCTTTTGAAACCTGCTTCACCTTCACAATATTTACATCATTAAAAACTAGCGCACAGACTCTGATGCCCCTATGGTACTTCTAAATGAGTAGAAGGATTTTAGCGAGCAGTTTTTTTGTAATTTCTCTAGTTAAGAATTGTGCTCTAAGTTTAGTAAAAACACTGAACTGCTTCATTTTCAAAGTAAGATTACACAAATACATTATTATAAGTTTTTTCAAGGCCTAAAAATGTTCAAATTAAAATGTTGATTTTGGCCCGGGAGCTCAGGGGTTGGCGTGTTGTTTCTCTGTGGGTTATAGGGTTATGGGACAAAATACTGTGGGAACTTAGGGGTAAGAGGGGTAAGGAGATTTCTAAACAAGAATAAATGAACACTCCATCTCAGATACTGACTACTGACCATTTAGAGCTTTTTAAATGTTTACATTTTCATATTCAGTTACATCCCTACTGTGGACATTAATAAGATGTGGATGTTAGCGAGTTGTGGACATTAACTGGTGTGTTTCTACAGCCTGCAGACTAAAAGGAAACAGAGAACTAAAATGGATCACTGCACACAGGAGACTCAGTACTGCTGCCCTGCTCCTGCACTGATCTACACACCAAACCTGAGACATTCAAATGGTGGAAATACACAAATGGAAATAACTGGGTAGAGATATCTCCTCAGAGAGAGCAATACAGACAGATATCAGCTGGTTAATGATCTCTCTTCAGGAAATCTTTCTTACTCATATCACACCTTGACTGAAGAGGATGGAGGAGATTACAGGTGTGATCCTAAAGGGAGTGAATACAGACATTTCATACTCACTGTTAAAGGTAAACGACTCATTTTTATTACAATGCTACTTCAGTGAATTATTGATTATGAATTATTGTTGTTTATGTAAACGTACTGACTGTTAAGGTAATGTTGTGACTGACACTACACTACAAATCTACAAACCCTTTATCACTCATTCTATTAATTTTACACTTTCCATCAGTGTCTCCTTTAAAAATGTAAAATTCAGTGTAACACATGTAAACAGTATTAAGTTAATGTTCTGACTGATATTGATGACGTTCTCCAGAGCATCTTCCCTTCGTCCCCTTCACGTAGTGACTGTGATCTTTCTGCACATTACTGTTGGCTGTGTTCTATTGCGCAGAACCAGAAAGAAAGGTACCAACACTTTCAAGCTCTTGTAATATTACTACTTTGTGGACATTTATCCTCCACTTCCCCGCCATTTTATCTGCATGAACGTAGCTTTTCTTGTTGATGTTACTCTCCAGGTCCTGATAGAGTTCATTACAGCAGAGCTGATGGAGATGGAGCAGTGAGTCTGCAGTAGAGAAGAACTCAATCAGCTGATCCATCAATACATTAATAAACAGATTTATTCATAAATAGTTCGTTAAAATACGTACGCTTCATTTTTTTCACACGATTTGTTCTTTCCAACCTTATAGACTTTCAGCTTTCCATTTTATGCCTAATAATATTTGAACTACATCATAGAATATGTGTGGTTTAGATTTTAAAAGTATATCATGTATAGTTTTATTCCTGATTCTCACATGCTTTTGAAGCCTGCTTCACTTTCACAATATTTAATCATTAAAAACTAGCCACATTGTATTTTTCCCTCAGAAAATATTGTAATGTTCTCGGTCCTGTATTGTAAATGCGATCAGAACTGATGTATTCTGACTAACACTGGTGCACTTTCCTTTTTTACTTTTAAAATGAAATAAAATTTCCAGTAAACCATTTTTTGGTATTTTAGCATTATTTTACACAAAATATGCCAGAATAAATACACCTGTGTCACATAAAACACATACATGACTGTAAACAACTTTTCAACCATTGATCAGCTTCATCAGTGGAGTCCATCTTCCTGTGCAAGCGGATGTCCAGTCCATCTCCCAAAACCTGAGTGTGTGATACAGACAGAGACAGGGAGAGACGGACAGAGAGGAAAAGAAGAGAGAGACCAAGGCAAGGCAAGACATGGCGTAGAATAGTGCGTGGTTTGGGGGTAAATACTGATATTCTAATGAGCTTATTTGATCCCTCAGTTCAAGTCTCCCAGCATCACAGCAGGTGAGGGCACCAAAAAAGAAATAAATATCTACAACAATATAACAAGCAGAGAGCAGACGACTAAGCGCAAAGGTGATGAGAGCATAAAAAACACAACTGGCGTTATAATAAAAGAAGATTTAGTGATTAACTGAGGCTGTGTTCACATTACAAGATTTTTTACAAAATACTGATTTTCGCTCAGATCGGATCTGTCCCTCTCAACAGTACAGAAGTTATGTTGTTGGTGTGATGTTACCAGGACACTTTTAATAAAGCTGCGATTTCACATTGGATACACATTTATTATTATATTATTATAAAATACCCCAGTTTTTATGCCGGTCGTATCATTTAATTTTGTTGTATTTATCCGCCACACCTTAAAGGCCGGTCCGTGAAAACATTGCCTGATATAAACCGGTCCGGTGGCGTAAAAATGTTTGGGGACGCTGCTACTGTAGATGACTGCCACTATGCCATGTCATATCTCATGTAAGACACGATAAAATACATGTTATTAAGGCATGCCAATGATTAGTTACACAACAGTTGATTGCTTATTGGCATTAGAGCATTTCAAAGGATTTAGAACAGACTCTTTTCTGCATTGCAACAAACATAAGAAACTGCTATATCTGCACTTCCTGTAGTAGCTGTGAGTGTGATCAACAGAGTGTGTTCATTATGTGACACATCGGGGATCTGGACCAATGCCCCCACCTCCATCACGTGGCATCTTAGAAGTGCTGATGCTACCCGCAATGCCAGCACACTGGCCCAGTCTTTCTTCCCCACACCGCAGCCCCAGATTCACCCACTTGGGGAGAGAAGAGACAGACACATGGGGAGGAGGGAGGGACAGCAAGGGTTTGGGGGAAATGGCTGTAGGGGTGGTGGTAGGGGTTTCAGGTTCGTCCTGCAGTTCTATCTTCACTCTGGTGAGTGTGATCTCTACCTGTGGGGAGGAGTAATGTCCTGAATCCTCATTACTGTGGTTTTATGAAATAAAGCTGATAAAGAAAACATCTACAGCTTGGCAACAATCTGTACGAAGACACACCTCCGATGACCTCATAATTACGCAGGTCTGGAACATTCCACATACACAAGTACAAATATGTATCAGCGCAGTGTAATTCGCTGTTAATTGTAATTCTGTTTAGAGATTATTCTTCCCGTTGTAAATCTGCATGGCTCATGTGATGACATCGATGCTCTGATTCTTCTACGTCTGGACCTGCAGACGAAACAAGCGGCACAAAACATCTCCAGGAACTCCACCCTGAACACCTTGCGTATCAATATTTATAATCAACACCTGACTTCATGATGAACTTATTCCATTCAAGTCCATCTAGTTTCCTGCATTAACCACCATGCTGTTCGACTACCTGCTGATAGAGGGGCAGTGTGATTCAGCCCCTGACTTCATCTGTATCTAAAGAGACAGAGCGATGCAGCGTGCGCTTTAATCCTCCTCGTCCTCTGTAAAGATATTTTTCAGACCTGGTGTGTGTTGTTCAAGGCTATCAGCAGAAACACTCGAAGGTGTAAGACGCTGCAATGTGAAACAAGGTCGTTGTGCGTGTTTGGTAAAGACAGCAGGAAAAGACACACGGTGTCGGTTATGGTCCTCCACATGCACTCCACAAATGAATGAAATTCAAAAAGACTTTTTAACTGTTATAGAAAAGCTGCACTGAACAGGACAAAAAAAAAAAAAAAATATATATATATATATTTCAGTCGACTAGACCAAAAGTCATACTGTGTTACGGCACGTAGTGGAGTCGGACACAGATGCAGATGAGAACTGTTTATTCAACGCAAAACACAAACTCAAAGCAAACGGAGTGTAGAACATAACCTTCTTGTCATGAACTCTAGCGCTGAAAACATAAACAGGTTTCCCTCCTACTACGACTAACCGCTAAACGTATGAATAATTAAATAGGCAAATAAGCAAATACGCAAGTAGGAAAATAATAACGAGCACCGCGCTCTGAAAACCCGGCGCTTAAATAGCCAACATAACTAGATTTAACACGAAACACCTGTGCTAGATCACGGTGGTTAAGCTAGCCCTTAACCCGGAAGTGCGCGCTCAACCCAAAGTCCTTCCAAATGAAGCGCCACAGCGGCTTCTGGCGGCCGTGGTGTGACATACTGCACAATTTAAAATTATTTTTTTTAATCCAAATGTTCAAATATCAGGCACAATATTTAAATAAATGATACTTTGTGGGTTATTATTATTATTATTATTATTATTATTATTATTACTGAAGTTTCCACCAGTTGATGATTTATGGAGCTACTTAAATTTACAAGAACTCAATTACACATATACAAACTTTGAAAGAATAAACATCACCCACCTTGATTCTCCAAAATGTTCTCCACTCTCAAAATCTCATCCTGCTCCTTCTCCTCACGTCTGTACAGAACCAAAACCCCGACTTCTTCTTCTTCTTCTCCTCCACTCTCTCTCTCTCTCTCTCTCTCTCTCTCTCTCTCTCTCTCTCTCTCTCTCTCTCTACACTGATGGACACTGAACAGTCCGCCTCTAAACCTCTGCATGTGATCAGATGATTGGTGCTCTTGTGTTCTCCTGCAGCATAAAGTTCTTCCTCTTTACTGCATTAATCCATCAGCCTGGTCTTCAGCTCGATTTGCTTCCTCTTCTTTTATCTTTTGAGCAAAGAATTAAGAGTAAAGAAGCTCAGAACCGGCAGCAGGTATTACAGTAGAGTACAGTGCATTGTTATTTACAAACACAGCGCAGGTTCTCTGGAACAGGTGACCGTAATTACACTCTCTGTGAACGCGCACGCGCCCCTTTTCACCATCGCCAGCGCGCTCCCGGTGGAGTCACGGGACCAGGTGAACGCTTTTCTTCCGCAGTTAGTCCACTTTTACTGCCCGCTTATTGTTGATGTACAAACATTAGAATAATTATATCTCTATATTAAATCATCTCATCTGCGCCCCCTTGATGATGTGTGTGTTACTGTATCAATGTGTTTATGTCAATAAACTGGTCTCAAATATATGATAATATAAAGTGTATACTGTCTAAGAGAATATATATATATATATATATATATATATATATATATATATATATATATATATATATATATATATATAGTGTTATTTTTATTCAATAGAGTAAAAATCAGCATAAAACATTTAGTATCTCATGTACACACCATTGTATGCGATTGTGCCCTGCGATGGACTGGCACCATGTCCAGGGTGTACCATGCCTTGTGCCCGATAGGCTCCAGGTTCCCCGCGACCCTGAAGAAGGAGTAAGCGGTAGAAGTTGGATGTATGGATGGATGTAAACACCACAGCATATAATCTTAATACAAACTAAACAATATTAACAAATCAACGCTAGGGGGCGCCATTAAGTAAGAAAGTATGAAAGTAAATTAATGAAGGAACGAATGAATGACTATCAAACAAAGAAACAAATAAAAATATATTTACCATATACTGAAGTGTAAGGACTACTAAGGCATACAGAATGGAGAAGGTACATGGAATAAAGAAGTGTATAAAGTGTTGCAGTTCATTTAAGTGTACACACTACTGAAGTGTATGAAAGAGTTATATGGAAGTGTAGCACTTGTATGGACTGATACAACTTTATTGGGCTACTCTACCAGTTGTAGGTTCGGATGGAGTGGGGTAACGGTGGAAAAATTAGACCAGAGACCAGGCTCTTTAAATACAAAAGCAGTCAGTTTACTGAAGGTCAACAAAGACAATACATTAAACAGACATCAGAACCAGTGAATAGTCCTGCAAGTAGAAAAAGGTAGGAAGAACCCACTTTAATCCTTTTTTCCTCTTTCCCTTTCCTTCACGTAGGTCACAGTTAATTTGGTTTACCTATCTTATTTTATTAGATTAGATCAGTCTAAGTATTTTATTTTAGATTAATAGGTTGTGCGTATTTTCTCTTTTTTATCCCTTGAGTTAACTCTTTTTTCCCTTTCCTTAGAGGTGAAAAAAACATTTATGTCATTTCCAAATCAAACTCAATTCAAGTAAAACACTCTTAAACCTTGAATTATAATATTCACAATGATGACACAGAATACAATGTGAAGTAACACTTCAGATCCAGTCCAAGTTCAGTTTCACTTCAAATTCAATTAAGATCTGTAAAGTTCAGTTCAGTTCCAAGGGAAAAAAAAACTAGTCACCACAATTCCTTACAGCCACACTTCTATTTGTTTACATTCAATCACTGTCAAACTGTTTCTAGCCATTCTTAATAGTTTCTTACATGTGTGTGTTTTAACTGATTAGCTTATTCATGCATTGTATGAATTATTCATTTGGTGATAATTCAGTGTGGGTTACATAAGGAATATTGTAGTGTATAGAATACTGAAGTGTACTGAATACTGAATTGTATGATTCAGTGCTCTTTACTACTTTGCATAAGTTTTGTCCAGTTCTTTGCAATGGACACTCTTTATCTCCTGCATTTAATGACATAATGTTTTATATATAAATATTGTAGCGAGTTTAGCCAGCAGTGGGCGGAGCACAGACAGACACAAGGCTGTTTAAGTATAAAATGAAGTGAATTATTTACAGTTTGTGGTAGTGTGTGCGTGCAGGAGTGGTCCTTGGGGGGAAGTGCTGTCCAAAACATTGGGGGTGATGAAGCGAAGCTGTCTTTTCAGCACCTCAGAGGCAGTCGCGGGAGGAGCGCTCTTTCCTTTGTTTGCTCCAGTCACAGGCCTGTCACCACAATATAAAACACAACATAAGCTTTAGTCTGGTGCACTAACCCTGACGGGCCACTAGATGGAGAAGTCAGATCAGTAATGCAGGAGCCTGTAGATGACTGTCACTGTGTCATGTCAAATCTCATGTGAGACGATAAGATGCATGTTTTTAAGTCATGACAATGATTAATTATACAATATATGATAGTTTGTTGGCATTAGATCATTTGTAAGGATTTAGAACATAGACTCAGTTCTACTGTGCAACAGACATGAGAAACTTCCTTTCATCTATGTGGTCAGTGTCATACTGCTGTATCTGCACTTCCTGTGTGAGCTGTGAGTGTGAGTGTGACCTATAGAGAGTGTTCATTATGATCAGACTCGGTGCAGCAGTTGGTCAGTGTGTGTTTAGCTCAAATTCTCTCTTTGGATTAATGTGTGTGTTTGGGTCCTCAGTCAGAATGCAGGTGTGTTTTCTTCTCCTCCTTATACAGCTTCATGTCACTGAAGGTGAGTCTGCTTCTCTCTCTCTCTCTCTCTCCCTCTTTCTCTCTCTCTCTCTCTCTCTCTCTCTCTCTCTCTCTCTCTCTCTCTCATCCCCCTTAAATAATTTCAGTAAATATATGTAAGAGTTTATAATGTAATGTAATTAAAGCATGACGTCATGCAGTAATCTTACGTATGATATGGAAATGTAAAGTGCACACTGAACTACTGAAATTATTTGGGTGATTTTTGATATCAAACCAAATATAAATATGAACATGAGAAAATGTTCATTATGAAACTTTTATAAAATGTACTTAGCACGTACTAAATAAGAACTTCCTGTTACAGCTTTATTAATCCTCGCCCATGTCCTGGGTTCATGTAGAACACTGAGTCTCCTTCATCACGATTGGTGTTCTGGTTGTTCCTGTCTCGTCTCCCTACAGTTTCCTCTTGCTCTCTCATTGGCTGTTACTCATCGAGGTCCTTACAGCGTCATACATTTCCCAAACTTGCTTGAACCACTGGGGTGTGAACACCGTTCAGAGAATATGTGGATGATGTCAGTAAACTGCTTACCCATGTGGTGTGTTCACACCGTCACTTCCTTCACCAGCAGTCGTCCTCTTCAGTGGTGTGTCACTAAAATAGAAGCGAGTTTATCTGTTCAGAGGAAAATACATGCAGAGTTTCAGTGCCTCAGAGTTACACAAGATAAAATCAGACTAGTCATGTTGTAGCTTTTAGATCTTTGTATCAGATATAACTCCTGTTACATTACAATTAAATTCCTGCTGAATCTTCACACATTTTATTTCCAGTTAAAAGCGCATGTGAGCATTGTGTAGTTTGTGTTCTGTGGATTAACACTTGACCATGGGTGTGACAAATGATGAGAGACTTTTACATTCAGACTGATAAACACTCAATAATCTCTTTCATTTGTATAAATGTGAGAAATGTTTGTTTTTTCCTGCTTCACAAGACTCTAAACATTTTTGCCTGTCTCAGTAGAAATGTCATTTGAGGAAACCACAGGTCTGTAACTGTCCTTGTGTACTAAGGATGTTAGTGAGTTGTGGACATTAATAAGATGAGGATGTTAGTGAGATGTGGACATTAATAAGATGAGGATGTTAGTGAGATGTGGACATTAATAAGATGAGGACGTTAGTGAGATGTGGACATTAATAAGATGTGGATGTTAGTGAGTTGTGGACATTAATAAGATGAGGACTTTAGTGAGTTGTGGACATTAACTAGATGAGGACGTTACCGAGATGTGGACATTAATAAGATGAGGACGTTAGTGAGTTGTGGACATTAATAAGATGAGGATGTTAGTGAGTTGTGGACATTAATAAGATGAGGACGTTAGTGAGATGTGGACATTAATAAGATGAGGACGTTAGTGATTTGTGGAGTTGGAGGTCATCTGTCGATCTGTAGAGTTGCTGCAGATGGTGAACTCATTAACAGATCATTAACTGGTGTGTTTCTACAGGCTGCAGACTGGAAGGAAGTAGTGACATAAAACTGATCACTGCATACACAGGAGACTCAGTACTGCTGTCCTGCTCCTGCACTGACCTCCACACCAAACCTGAGAAACTCACATGGGAGAAATACACAAATGGAAGTAACTATGTAGAGATATCTCCTGAGAGAGAGCAGTACAAAGACAGATTTCAGCTGGTTAATGATCTCTCTTCAGGAAATCTCTCTCTGCTCATATCACACCTGACTGTAGAGGATGGAACAGATTACAGGTGTAATCTTAACAATACTGTATTCAGAAACATCAGACTCACTGTTAAAGGTAAATGACTCATTTTTATTCACAATGCAACTTCAGTGATAATCTCAGGACAGAAAATCTGATGATGTAACAGCAATGCAATATGTTGGTGTTTGTTCATTCTCCAGGTTGCACACTGAATCATCAGACAGAGACTGTGACTGGATACGTGGGACATTCTGTCCTTCTGCCCTGCTCCTGCTTTGAACTACAAGCCAAACCACACACTTTCAAATGGGAATATTTTAAAGGATCTGATCGCATAAAGATCTTCCCAAAGGACGAGACAAATCACTACACAGACAGAGTTCAGATCTTTAATGATCATCTTCCAGGAAATCTCTCTCTACTCATATCACACCTGACTGTAGAGGATGGAGGATTGTACAGGTGTGAGATCAGCAACAATATCACTGAAAACATCAAACTCACAATAAAAGGTAAAACGACCTTCTGTATATAAACTATATGTGAATGTGACTACAGTATCTATCCAACGGGAAAAAAATAGAGGTAACGTAAAATCAGAAATGTAAGAATCAGATGTGAAAAGTTTCTGCTCCATGTTCTGCCCCTCGTCTGGGTTTGTGTTTATGATTATAGATGATCCGAGTGTGTGTTCTGACCCGCTTTCACTTCTCACTACGATTCCTGGATTGTCTTTAATAAAGAACACGCTGAGTTTACACACTTGTGTCCTGCCTTCACTCACTGCACATCACACTCTTTATTTATAACTTATTAAACCTTTCTCTCCTTGCAGATGCACCAACAAGACCTTCAACATCCAGACCAGTGATCACAACAACTTCACTTAATCCTGAACCAGGTACCACACACCACTGATACACACTGGAATGAAAAGTCTTTGTGAGTACGTTAGTACATCAGCTCACAGCAAGAAACACACACTAACTTTATCTGGTCTTTCACTTCCTGTACGTGTCACAACAAAAGCTAGAAAACCAACCCCAGTGGTCAATGACAGCACAACCGCACACTCTGAAACATCTTCTGTGAAAGGTAAAAGATAGACAACTCTTTATAAGAGCTAAAAAATGATCCAGATGGTTAATAAATAAAGTTGTTAAGCTTAAAATTAGTCTTAGATTATGTGGAGCGTTCAATAGACTACTTCCTGTGAATGAGCCGTTACTATAGAAACGATAACAGATCAGAATGACAGCATTAATATAAACCTGTGATGTGCAGCTGCACTACTGTCTAGAAAATGATTCAACACTGTTGATTAATCTGACCAATCAGAATGGAGAATTCAAACCCCCATGTGTCCTTCTCGCTTCTCTTCTGTTCCACACAGAGACTCCCACAAACCCAGATCCTCACACCATCATCATCATCATCTGTACTGCTGTTGGGGTTCTGCTGCTGCTGATACTTGGAGGAGTCATGAACTGGAAACACAGAGGTACACACACACACACACACACACACACAATTCTGCAGTCTCACTCTGTCTGGTTTCTCTCCTTAGGACAGAGACAAGGACAGACCGAGACCAGTGATGGACAAACAGGACAGAGGACACAGCAGAAGAAGCAGGTGAATACACACAGTCATCTGGTGTTTGTGTGTGTGTGTGTGTGTGTGTGTGTGTGAGTTTCGTCTAACGCAACATGTTTTTTCTCTACAGAATGATTGTGATGTTCTGTACACAGCTATAAATCCACAAACTAAACACAACAAAGCAGAAGAAAAGGTGTGTATCATTCTAAAAGTGTGTATCTTACGTGTGTGTGTGTATGTGTGTGTGTGTGTGTGTGTGTGTGTGTGGTGTGTGTGTGTAATAACATTGTTGATGTTCTATTCCTGCAGGATGATGTGATGTACTCGACTGTAGTCCACAGTAACACAGTGAGAGCAGCACACCCTCCAGTGGCGTCAGGAGATACTGCAGTATATGCCATCATCAAAACTAACTAACACACACACACACACACACACACACACACACACACACACTGTTTGTACTATATTTGTGAGGTTTTCGCACTGCTTTATTCCAAAGTGTCTTCAACTCTTATTATTATTTTTATTATTTTAAATATATTGATAATAATTAATATAATAAAGCTTTTTTTGCCTTTACATATTCATCATTTTTATCTTCTGTATTATGGTTAGATCTTTAAATCAGCAGTTTGATCCACATCTCCAACTTTAAGCTCTCTGCTGAAACTGTGAGAGCATCACGGGGGTCTTTTAGGAAAACATTTCGAGCTGAAGGAACTCTGTCTCGGCCGGAGCTGAGGTGATTTCTGGGCCGTAAAAATAAAGATCGTGTTTTTATAAGATATATTTGAAACGATACGATTCTTTTAGGTCTATACACACCTGTAAACATGACTAAAGCTCACGGCGTTGGATTAAATAGACTTCATTATTGTGTTTAGCTTCAACAGTTTTTGTGCATGTTTATTTCTATTTCATAAATAAATAATAACATCTGAGAAGCTCACTGTGGACTGTCTTCTTCTTCTGCATTCATCAGAGTCTCTGTAACTCGCACTTCAAATCTTTATTATTGAAGAAAATTTCCACTCACAAAACACACGTGGTCCGAGTTATTAGATCCTTCATTATTAAAGTTTGGATTAAACCCGTTTAATCCTTTGCTGGTTAATGGTGGGTTGTGATTTCCATCAGTGTATCATATAAAACGGTGAGACGTTGGGAGACAGTGCACTAGATCATTATCAGGTGATCAGTTGTACAGAGATCCACCAGAGTACAGAATTACAGCACGATACACAGAAAGAATAAACATCTCAACATCCCGTCCTGCTCATTCTCCTCACGTCCGTACAGAACCAGAACCAGACTTCTCCTCCAACTCCTGCTCCTGTGTGAGAGTTTTCTGTTCTCGTTCTCTCTCTCTACGAGGTAGAATGAATAATCAACTGTCGTCTGTGGAATAGCTGGTGGTGATAGAGATTCGTGCTGCTTGAGTGAATGAGAAAGGGACATACTCCTAATGAAACCCAGCACCACCTGCACATCTTTAATTAGCTGAATCGTGTGGAACTATCTTTCTTTTTCTATTTTCTACAAAGTATATGTGTCACGTGGCGTGACGGCAGGAAGCAGGCAGGATACATTCGCAGTTCGAACGGTGAGGTTTATTTACATGTGATGAAACAAACAGAAACAGAAACAAGGCGCTCTCTACAACTAAGATAAACTAGATTAGAACTTTGGCTAAAGCTATCGTGGGGGTATCGTGACAATATGGAACAAAGAAGTGTATAAAGTGTTGCAGTTCATTGAAGTGTACACACTACTGAAATGTATGAAAGAGTTAAATGTAAGGAATATTGTAGTGTATAGAATACTGAAGTGTACTGAATACTTAACTGCATGATTTAGTGCTCTTTACTACTTTGCATAAGTTGACCTCTCAGCAGGTGATAGCTTCCTGCTGATGTAGAGGACCAGGTGTTTCGTTGAAGTTCTGCGAGAGGACAGCGCCCAGCCCGATCCCGGATGCGTTAGTGTGCACAGAGAAGGGAAGTGTGAAGTCCTGGTTGAGCAGCACTGGGGTGCTGGTGAGAGCCTCCTTTAGGTTTTGGAATGCCAGCTCCGCTTCCGCCGACCATTTCGCCCTTCTTCGTAAGGTCTGAGGTGGGGAAGGTACAGAGGAGAAGTTGGGCATTACCTGCGGTAATACCCCACCAACCCCAAGAAGGCACATACGTGTTTCTTCGACGTGGGCCGGGGGTCTGATTCCAGCAGCTTTTAGTCCACTTCTACTGCCCACTTATTGTTGATGTACAAACATTAGAATAATTATATCTCTATATTAAGTCATTTCATCAGCGCCCCCTTGATTCTGTGTGTGTTACTGTATCAATGTGTTTGTGTCAATAAAGTGGTCTCAAATATATGATAATATACTGTGTAGGAAGTGTAATAACTCAAGATTATATATGTAGTTTAATTTTAATCTAGCAAAGATAAACAAAATACAGACAGGATATAACTGTATCATGTATTTATAAACTAAACAATATTAATATTTCAACGCCAGGGGAGCCATTAAGTACGTAAGGAAAACAAAAGTGAAAGGACTAATGAAGCATTGACAAGTGCATAAGCTATTGCAGTGCATTGAAGTGTACTGAATCCTGAACTGTACTGAAATAGTGCTCTTTTCTACTTTGCATACGTTTTGTCCAGTTCTTTGCCAGACATTTGAAAAAAAATATAAAACATAAGCATTATTCTGGTGCACTTACCCTGAAACGCCACTAGATGGAGAAGACAGATCAGTAATGCAGGAGCCTGTAGATGACTGTCACTGTGTCATGTCAGATCTCATATGAGACACGATAAGATGCATGTTTTTAACAGATGACAATGATTATTTATAGAATAGTTGATTGTTTATTGGCATTAGATCATTTGCAAGGATTTAGAACATAGACTCAGTCCTGTTCTGCAACAGTGTCATACTGCTATATCTGCACATCCTGTAGTAGCTGTGAGTGTGAATGAAAAAATCTGTTTGATTGTTACAGAACGCTCCCTGCAATGCCAGAACACTGATGCAGGCTTTACTCCCACACCTGTGGCCCAAGATTCACACACCTGGGAGAGAGAAGAGACAGACACAGGGGGGCGGGAGCACGGATTCAGGGAACTGGTTTTTATGGCGGGATGTGAAAGAAGGTGAGAGAGAGCAAGAGAGAGAGAGAACAGTGGATGTCGTAGGTGTGGGTTTGCCTTGCCCCAGATATTCCCTCTGCTGCCTGGTCGAGTGATGCAGCTCAGTGGAACTGGATCGACTCCACCATCCCTTCTGGAACATCCAACACCATGAGGTCGACGGAGCTGTGCGCATCAGGCAGCAGCCACCTTCGCCAGGTGTCACTGAACAATGGTAAATGGTAAATGTGCTTCTCACTGTGTCTCATTCACCCATTTACACACCAATGGAAGCAGAGCTGCCATGCAAGGTGCTAACTTGCCATCGGGAGCAACTTGGGGTTCAGTGTTTTGCCCAAGGACACTTCGGCATGTGAGAATGTCTCTGGGGCGGGAATCGAACCTCCAACCCTACGATTAGTGGACAACCCGCTCTACCACATGCGCCACAGCCGCCCAATCAGGTGGCCAAGCTTGTGGACAGTCAGCAAGTGGAAACGCTGGTAAATCAAAATTAACCATTTATGTCTGGGTACTCCAGCATCTTGGTGACCTGCAGCTGACCTGCAGCTGCTAGGCAGTAAGTTGGGCTTCTCCGATCAGGATCGGCAATGGGCAGGCCACCAACTGGGCAACGGGCGAGCCACACGAGTCCAAGGAGCTTTCATACATCTCCAAGGATGTTTCAGAGTCATCCTGCATTTCTATCTTAGCTCTGGTGAGTGTGACCTCTGCCCGCGGGGAGGAGTAATGTCCCAAGTCCTCATTATTGTGGTTTTATAAAAAAAAAAAGCTGATAAACAAAACATCTAAACCTTATAAAATATACAAGTCAGGGGCAAAAGATGTAGATAGATTGTGGTTATTTAAGTGGAAAAATGAATCAGTGTTTCTCTACATTTCTGAGGCAGCTGTAATGACAGAACCACCACCCCCACCCCCCCAAAATTCACTACTGCTGGAGTGCCAGAAAAACACTCCCTCCAACCGTGGTCCTGGCCTTCTCAGCAAAATGTCTTTACAGAGGTCCATAGGCAGGTCCAGAGGCAGGGCATTGTCCAACAGATAGCAGGTTCCTCAAGGAGCCGAGGGGCTGGCATGAAGTTGGGGCAGTAGACCACACCCAGGTGTGGGATGCTGGGTCATCAGCTTCAGCAGAGTGAGACGGCGGAGCAACATCCTCAACTAAGCAGGAAGGTAGAGCGACGTCTGAAGCGGAGGCTGGCGTAGTGACATCCTAGGCAGAACTGAGTAGAAAAACAGAGCTCTTGGCCGCACCGGGAGGCGGAGCAACTTCCTCAGCTGAACAGGGATGTTGAACTCCGACCTCAGATGAGCAGGCAGGCTGAACAACATTCTCCGTCGACTTGGCATGCTGGACGAGATCCACAGTGGGGGAGGGAGGGTGGGCGATGGTTCCAGCCTTGTTGGAAGGCTCCCCTTTAGCATCCCCCATGACGGGGTACATCACGTCGAGCCATTCCCGTTTGTTTTTAATTAGGGACAATTTTCCCTCTTTCTCTCACCTCAGCATTTCCTTTTCATAAAAAGTCCTCTTGGATTCTGAAAAAACTTCTGCTGCATCCATGCATCCATAGACTGATCATTTCTTTGTCAGTGGGCAAACGTACAAAATCAGCAGGGGATCAAATACTTTTTTCCCTCACTGTATATACACATAGGTGCTCATTAACATGACCTGATTCAGATGTAGGTGGTCATTTGAGTGTAATGCAGTGAGGTGCAGTGGCTGCTGGGAACTGTAGTTCAGAGTTCCTTCTCTGATATACATGACCAAAGGTTCATAGTATTATGACTTACCAGAAAATCTTGTTAAATGTGTGCTTTTGCAGGGACATACAGAGCCGAGGACAGTTACAGGGTATTTCCAGCTTCCTATAGAAATCTTTTTAGAGTGAGGGACGGGGTCATTTGTGGCACAATCCTGTACCATGTAATGTTGTACAACAGACAGGAGAGACATTCTCACTTCTGTCTGGTCAGCGATGAACTGCTAAATTTGCACTTCCTGTGTGAGCACTTCCTGTAAAGGTGTGAATGATGTAATGTAATAAACGTGCAGTGTGTGATCTATAGAGAGTGTTCATTATGATCAGACTCGGTGCAGCAGTTGGTCAGTGTGTGTTTAGCTCTAATTCTCTCTTTGGATTAATGTGTGTGTTTGGGTCCTCAGTCAGAATGCAGGTGTGTTTTCTTCTCCTCCTTATACAGCTTCATGTCACTGAAGGTGAGTCTGCTTCTCTCTCTCTCTCTCTCTCTCTCTCTCTTTCCATATTTAATAATGTCAGTAAATGTATGTAAGTGTTCATAATGTAATACCTTTAAAGCATGACGTCATGCAGTAATCTTACGTATGATATGGAAATGTAAAGTGCACACTGAACTACTGAGATTATTTGGGTGAGTTTTTGGAATTTTTCTGTTTTATATGAAACCAAGTATAAATATAAACATGAGAAAATGTTCATTATGGAAATTTTATAAAATGTACTTAGCAAGTATTAAATAAGAACTTCCAGCTAGAGCTTTATTAATCCCCGCCCATGTCCTGGGTTCATGTAAAACACTGAGTCTCCTTCATCATGATTGGTGTTCTGGTTGTTCCTGTCTCGTCCCCCTACAGTTTCCTCTTGCTCTCTCATTGGCTGTTACTCATCGAGGTCTTTACAGCGTCGTACATGTCCCAAACATGCTTGAACCACTGGGGTGTGAACTCTGTTCACAGAATATGTGGATGATGTCAGTAAACTGCTTACCCGTGTGGTGTGTTCACACCGTCACTTCCTTCACCAGCAGTCGTCCTCTTCAGTGGTGTGTCACTAAAATAGAAGCGAGTTTATCTGTTCAGAGGAAAATACATGCAGAGTTTCAGTGCCTCAGAGTAACACAAGATAAAATCAGACTAGTCATGTTGTTCCTTTTAGATCTTTGTATCAGATATAACTCCTGTTACATTACAAATAAATTCCTGCTGAATCTTCACACATTTTATTTCCAGTTAAAAGCGCATGTGAGCATTGTGTAGTTTGTGTTCTGTGGATTAACACTTGACCATGGGTGTGACAAATGATGAGAGACTTTTACATTCAAACTGATGAACACTCAATAATCTCTTTCATTTGTATAAATGTGAGAAATGTTTGTTTTTTCCTGAGTCACAAGCCTCTAAACATTTTTGCCGGTCTCAGTAGAAACATCATTTGAGGAACCACAGGTCTGTAACTGTGTGCTGTGAACTTTTCTCCATACTGTAACACTATATGACAGTAGTTGTGCATGATGCAGTGTGTTGCTCTGGTGGAAGTGTTTAAAATAACGTTTAAAATAAAGTACAATAGAACTGCTCATTAACAGATCATTAACTGGTGTGTTTCTACAGGCTGCAGACTGGAAGGACACGGAGAGACAAAAGAGATCACTGCATACACAGGAGGCTCAGTACTGCTGTCCTGCTCCTGCACTGACCTCCACACCAAACCTGAGACACTCACATGGAAGAAATACACAAATAACTGGGTAGAGATATCTCCTGAGAGAGAGCAGTACAAAGACAGATTTCAGCTGGTTAATGATCTCTCTTCAGGAAATCTCTCTCTGCTCATATCACACCTGACTGAAGAGGATGGAGGAGATTACAGTTGTATTAAAGGGAGTGAATTCAGAGACTTCAGTCTCACTGTTAAAGGTAAATGACTCATTTTTATTCACAATGCTACTTCAGTGATAATCTCAGGACATATTAATCTGATGATGTAACAGCAATGTAATATGTTGATGTTTGTTCATTCTCCAGGTTGCACACTGAATCATCAGATAGTGACTGTGACTGGATACGTGGGACAGTCTGTCCTTCTGCCCTGCTCCTGCTCTGAACTACAAGCCAAACCACACACTTTCAGATGGATATATTTTAAAGGATCTAATCGCATAACGATCTTCCCAAAGGACGAGACAAATCACTACACAGACAGAGTTCAGATCTTTAATGATCATCTTCCAGGAAATCTCTCTCTACTCATATCACACCTGACTGTAGAGGATGGAGGATGGTACAGGTGTACGATCAGCAACAATATTAATACAGACATCCACCTCACAGTAAAAGGTAAAAAGACCTTTTGTATATAAACCAGATGGGAATTTGATTACAGTATGTATCTAAGGAAATGAAATATTTTTAATGAATGTGACCTTTCAGCTTTTTGCTAGATGGCTAATAATCATTTATAGTTTAATGTCTGATACTCACATGCTTTTGAAACCAGCTTCACCTTCACAATATTTACATCATTAAAAACTATACACAGACTCTGGTGTGTTCACACCGTCACTTCCTTCACCAGCAGTCGTCCTCTTCGGTGGTGTGTCACTAAAATAGAAGCGAGTTTATCTGTTCAGAGGAAAATACATGCAGAGTTTCAGTGCCTCAGAGTTACACAAGATAAAATCAGACTAGCCATGTTGTAGCTTTTAGATCTTTGTATCAGATATATTTTTATTACAACCCCAATTCCGAAAAACTTTGGACAGTATGGAAATTGCTAATAAAAAAAAAGATGAGTGATTTGTAAATGTACTTTGACTTGTATTTAAACAAAAACGTATAAAGACAATGTACAATATAATTAAAAGATTCAAGGAATCCGGTCAAATCTCAGTGCGTAAAGGGCGAGGCCGAAAACTGCTTCTGAATGAGAATGATCTCCGATCCCTCAGACGTCACTGTATTAAACTGTTGTGAGTCTGTAATAGAGATCCTGACATGGGCTCGGGAATACTTTGGTAAACCTTTATCAGTCGACACCATTTGCCGCTGCATCCACAGACACAATTTAAGGCTTTACTATGCAAAGCAGAAGCCATACATCAACACTGTCCACAAGCTCCACCCACTTATCTGGGCACTGTCTCATCTGAGATTGACAGTAGCACAGTGGAATCATGTTTTGTGTTCCAACGAGTCGACATTTCAAATAATTTTTGGACAAAACAGCCGTCGTGTTCTCCGGGCCAACGAGGAAAAGGACCATCTAAGCTGTTATCAGTGTCAGGTCCAAAAGCCAGCTGTTATAGTATGGTGATGTGTCAGTGTCCATGCCATGGGTAACTTACATATCTGTGATTGCACCATTAATGCAGAACGATACGTACACATTTTGGAGCAACATGTACTGCCATCCAGAGCAGGACAACGCCAAACCACATTCTGTCTGGATTACAAGTGTATGGTTGCATAAGCAGAGAGTGAGGGTGCTAGCATGGCCTGCTGAAGTCCTGACCTGTCTCACATTGAGAATGTGGTGCATTATGAACCTATGACCTGTCTCCCATTGAGAATGTAGCATCTCTTACAGTTGTGCAGCAGGAGAATTGCATAATGGATGAATGGGGAAAATTCCACTTTGCTAAACTTAACCAACTGGTGTCTTCACTCAGCGTCCAAATGTCGACTGTCCCTACTTTTTTGGAGTGTGTACCAGACAAATTTGAAATAAGTGTATCTGAAAAAAATAATAATAATTAATTCACAAAATAAACCATCAAATAATGTGTTAATAATGTGTTTTCAATACAGTACAGGGTGAACTGAATTCTCAAATGATTCACTTTAACAAGACCTGCAGGTCATCAATCCTGCGTATAATTATGTCCTGCAGATTATTCCTGTAGTTTTTTAGTGAGTGTGGACATTAATAAGATGAGGACGTTAGTGAGATGTGGACATTAATAAGATGAGGATGTCAGTGAGATGTGGACATTAATAAGATGAGGATGTTAGTGAGTTGTGGACATTAATAAGATGAGGATGTTAGTGAGTTGTTGACATTAATAAGATGAGGATGTTGGTGAGTTGTGGACATTAATAAGATGAGGACGTTAGTGAGTTGTGGACATTAATAAGATGAGGATGTTGGTGAGTTATGGACATTAATAAGATGAGGATGTTGGTGAGTTGTGGACATTAATAAGATGAGGATGTTGGTGAGTTGTGGACATTAATAAGATGAGGATGTTGGTGAGTTGTGGACATTAATAAGATGAGGATGTTAGTGAGTTGTGGAGTTGGAGGTCGACTGTAGTTCTGTAGTATTGCTAGAGATCTCTCTTCACGAAATCTCTCTCTGCTCATATCACACATGACTTAAGAGGATGGCGGATGGTACAGATGTGTTAAACAGAATTAATTCAGAGATTTCAAGATTAATGTTAAAGGCAAATGTTTAATTTTTATTCACAATGCTACTTCAGTGATAATCTCAGGACAGATTAATCTGATGATGTAATAACAATATGTTGATGTTTGTTCATTCTCCAGGTTGCACACTGAATCATCAGATTGTGAATGTGACTGGATACGTGGGACAGTCTGTCCTTCTGCCCTGCTCCTGCTCTGAACTACAAGCCAAACCACATTTCAGATGGAAGTTTTTTAAAGGATTTGATCACAAAGAAATCTTCCCAAAGGACGAGACAAATCACCACACAGACAGAGTTCAGATCTTTAATGATCATCTTCCAGGAAATCTCTCTCTACTCATATCACACCTGACTGTAGAGGATGGAGGATGGTACAGGTGTGAGATCAGCAACACTAGCGATACAAACATCCAACTCACAGTAAAAGGTAAAATGATCATCTGTATATAAACTATATGTGAAGTTGACTACAGTATCTATATATGGAAACAAAATAGAAAGAAATAGAGGTAGAGGGAGAAATAGAGTATTTCATTTGGAAGCATGTTCTGCTAAGAAATTCCACAGGAAACAACATGTCTTCAAACCCCTTATCACTCATTGTCACGGTTCCCCGTTGAGACAGCGTACTCTAAAGCGCAAATGCGCAAGCACCTGCTTTTCTGTTGTTGACATTGTGACATTTGGACACTTGTGTTTTGTTTACGTTTGTCATGTCTCCTCCCTGTTCTGTCATTGGCTGGGATTCCACGTATGTCGGTATTGCCCTCAGCTAGCTAGCTGTTTAGAGGCTGATTCATGCCGGGATATATACTGCGCGCCTCCCAGCACACAACGCAGTTTATTAGATTAGAGAAGAGGAGCTTAACACATTAGACTCAGTTCAGAGTTTGATGTTTTCTCGTCCTAGTCCTATTCATAGTCATAGTCACAGTTCATGTTTAGGTTAGTTAGTTTAGTTACTGGTTTTGCCGCTACCATTCCCTCGCTCATCGTCCCGTTTCATGTTTGTGCATCTCGACCCCGTTTTCTGTACCACGACCTTGATCTCTGCCTTGCCCTGTTTATGCCTGTTTGCCGTTCGCCTGACCTTCACCTGTATGTGGATTACGTTCTGGATCACATTTTGGATTTGTCTGCCTGTCTCTCTATAAATAAAACCTACCGTTCTAAACTGCAATTGCATCCGTCCTTTATCCGCTCCGTCACGATTTGTGACACTCATTCTATCAAAATTTTACACATTCCATTACTGTCTCCTTTAAAAAGTGTAAAATTCAGTGTAACACATGTAAACAGTGCTAAGGTAATGTTCTGACTGATATTGATGACGTCTCTCCAGAGCGTCTTCCCTTCGTCCCCTTCGCCGTGGTGACTGTGATCTTTCTGCACATTATCGTGGCTGTGTTCTATTGCAGAACTAGAAAGAAAGGTACCAACACTTTCAAGCTCTTGTAATCTTACTACTTTGTGGACATTTATCCTCCACTTCCCCGCCATTTTATCTGCATGAACGTAGCTTTTCTTGTTGATTTTACTCTCCAGGTCCTGATAGAGTTCATTACAGCAGAGCTGATGGAGATGGAGCAGTGAGTCTGCAGTAGAGAAGAACTCAATCAGCTGATCCATCAATACATTAATAAACAGATTTATTCATAAATAGTCCTGCATAAATAGTTCTGTAAATACCGTAGCTTCATTTTTTATTCACAATTTGTTCTTTCCAACCTTTTAGACTTTCAGCTTTCCATTTTATGCCTAATAATATTTGAACTACATCATAGAATATGTGTGGTTTAGGTTTAAAAGTATATTATTTAGAGTTTTATACCTGATTCTCACATGCTTTTGAAGCCTGCTTCACTTTCACAATATTTAATCATTAAAAACTAGCCACATTGTATTTTTCCCCTCAGAAAATATTGTAATGTTCTCGGGCCTGTATTGTAAATGTGATCAGAACTGATGTATTCTGACTAACACTGGTGCGCTTTCCTTTTTTACTTTTAAAATGAAATAAAATTTCCAGAAAACCAAATATGTTGTTGTATTTTAGCATTATTTTACACCAAATGTGCCAGAATAAATACATCTTTCTGCCTTCACTCACTGCACATCACACTCTTTATTTATAACTTACACATACACACACACACACACATACACACGTATACACTTATAAACACAGACATATACACTCACATGTACACACAAACACACTCTCTTTTAGCTCTCATAAAGACAACTCTTCATAAGACCTAAAATGATGAATGGAGAATTCAAACCCCCATGTGTCCTTCTCACTTCTCTTCTGTTCCACACAGAGACTCTCACAAACCCAGATCCTCACACCATCATCATCATCATCATCTGTACTGCTGTAGGGGTTCTGCTGCTGCTGCTGATACTCGGAGGAGTCATGTATTGGAAAAACAGAGGTACACACACACACACACACACACACACACATACACACACACACACACACTTCTGCAGTCTCACTCTGTCTGGTTTCTCTCTTTAGGACAGAGACGAGGACAGACCGAGAACGGTGATGGACAAACAGGACAGAGGACACAGCAGAAGAAGCAGGTGAATACACACAGTCATGTGGTGTGTGTGTGTGTGTGTGTGTGTGTGAGAGAATTTGTTCTAATGCAACATGTTTTTCTCTACAGAATGATTGTGATGTTCTGTACACAGCTATAAATCCACAAACTAAACACAACAAAGCAGAAGAAAAGGTGTGTATCATTCTAAAAGTGTGTATCTTACGGGCGTGTGTGTGTGTGTGTGTGTGTTCTGTGTGTGTGTGTGTGTGTGTGTGTGTGTGTAATAACACATTGTTGATGTTCTTTTTCTGCAGGATGAGGTGACGTACTCGACTGTAGTCCACAGTAACACTATGAGAGCAGCACACCCTCCAGTGGCGTCAGGAGATACTGCAGTATATGCCATCATCAAAACTAACTAACACGCACACACGTACACACACACACACACACACACACACACACACACACACACACACACACACGTTTGTATTATATTTGTGAGGTTTTTGCACTGCTTTATTCCAAACTGTCTTCAACTCTTATTAATTTATTAATTTAAAAAAATCTTTTATATCTACTGACAATAATTTTCTATATCTGAAGTATAAAAGTTTTTTTTTGCCTTTACATATTCATAATTTTTATCTTCTGTATTATGGTTAGATCTTTAAAGCAGCA
This sequence comes from Ameiurus melas, assembly GCA_012411365.1. Lineage (NCBI taxonomy): Eukaryota > Metazoa > Chordata > Actinopteri > Siluriformes > Ictaluridae > Ameiurus > Ameiurus melas. The sequence continues at coordinate 4,104,595 of CM022753.1, forward strand.
GTTTGATCCACATCTCCAACTTCAAGCTCTCTGCTGAAACTGTGAGAGCATCACGGGGGTCTTTTAGGAAAACATTTCGAGCTGAAGGAACTCTGTCTCGGCCGGAGCTGAGGTGATTTCTGGGACGTAAAAATAAAGATCGTGTTTTTATAAGATATATTTGAAAGGATACGATTCTTTTAGGTCTATACACACCTGTAAACATGACTAAAGCTCACGGTGTTGGATTAAATAGACTTCATTGTTGTGTTTAGCTTCAACAGTTTTTGTGCATGTTTATTTCTATTTCATAAATAAATAATAAGATCTGAGAAGCTCACTGTGGACTGTCTTCTTCTTCTGCATTCATCAGAGTCTCTGTAACTCGCAATTCAAATCTTTATTATTGAAGAAAATTTCCACTCACAAAACACACGTGGTCCGAGTTATTAGATCAGTCATTATTAAAGTTTGGATTAAACCCGTTTAATCCTTTGCTGGTTAATGGTGGGTTGTGATTTCCATCAGTGTATCATATAAAACGGTGAGACGTTGGGAGACAGTGCACTAGATCATTATCAGGTGATCAGTTGTACAGAGATCCACCAGAGTACAGAGGTGTTCCTTCAGCGGAGATATCCACCGGAGATGTTCCTTTAGCAGGAAACCATGATGACAATCAACGGAGATAATACATTGATCAGCTGAGCATGCTCCTTCTGCTGTCTGTCTCCCGGTTAAACTTTACTTCAGTAATTACACTCTCTGTGAACGCGCACGCGTCCCTTTTCTCCATCGCCAGCGCGCTCCCGGTGGAGTCACGTGACCAGGTGCAAGCTTTTCTCGCACAGTTGGTCTATTTTTGCTGCCCGCTTATTGTTGATGTACAAACATTAGAATAATTATATCTCTATATTAAATAATCTCATCAGCTCCCCCTTGAGTCTCTGTGTGTTACTGCATCAATGTGTTTGTGGCAAAAAACGGGTCTCAAATCTGTGAAAATATACTGTGTAGTAAGTATAATAAGATTTTATATATAGTTTTATTTTAATAGAGGAAAGATCAACAAAATACATACAGGATATAATTGTATCGTGTATTTATAAACTAAACAAAATTAACATAGGGGGCCAGGGGAGCCATTAAGTAAGTAACGAATGAATACTGAAGTGTAAGGACTACTGAAGAATAGAGAAGTGCATAAACTATTGCAGTGCATTGAACTATACTGAATGCTTAAGTTTTGTCCAGGTCTTCGCCAGACTCATACACACATACATACACACATACACACACATATACACACACACACACACACACAAACATACATGTATATATACACAAACCCCCACAAAACACACATATATATATATATATATATATATATATATATATATATATATATATATATATATATATATATATATTCAAATTCAAAAATATTGAAATATTAAAAGTTTCTATTTATTATTTTCATTTATTCTAAAAATAATGTAATATTTGTTATTATTTTAATCATATCACAGTGCACATTCTTATTTTTTTTATAAATTTATGGTTTATTTATTTATTTTTGGTTAGGCACGTTAGTGAGTTGTTGTCATTAGATATTAATAATGGTGTGTTTTTATCTTCTCCTTCTTCACTACATACTGCAGGTGAGTCTGCTCTTCTCCCTCCTGTTTAATAATAGAGCTAATTAAATAAATGTAAGAATTTCAAGCTGTTAAAGCAAAAGCCTAAAGTGCTAATCTTTTACTAAAGATATGGAAATGTAAAGTGCACACTGAACAACTGAATTCATGGAGTTCATTTTTCCCTGTTCTGACATCAACATGAGGAAATGTTCATCATGTGACTTTCATAAAACCTACTTAAATCACTTCTTCAGAATTATTAAATAAGGACTTTCTGCCAGAGCTTTATTAATCCATCTTTATTAATCCATGCATACATGCTTATACTACAAGATTTCCTTCCAGTAATTTCAAAGCAGTTTTAAATACTGGAGTGCCAAATTATTTCATATTACTGTCTGTTAAAGTTTCCTAAAGGAAGGGAAACAGTCGTTAAAGCCAACACATGATCACACTATATGGAGTGAAGAAGAGATTCAAGTGCAAATGGCTCATAAACCTCATAAAACCCCAGAATTGTTTATGTGAACATCTTCAACTTAAACCCTTTACAGAAAAAAAAATCATGCTGCTGAATTGGCTTTTAAATTCTTAATCAATGTGTGTTAGTTTATAGTTTTTTTTATGAATAAATTTATTATACATATTACTATAAATAAAACTGTCAAATTTCATGTAGCTTGTAAAACAGTTTGTGATTAAACACAGGCTTCGATATGAATATTTCACTGTGGTGTGTTTCTACAGGCTGCAGAATGGAAGGAAATAGTGACATAAAACTGATCACTGCATACACAGGAGACTCAGTACTGCTGTCCTGCTCCTGCACTGACCTCCACACCAAACCTGAGACACTCACATGGAGGAAACTAATAAATAAAAATAACTGGGTAGAGATATCTCCTGAGAGTGAGCAGTACAAAGACAGATTTCAGCTGGTTAATGATCTCTCTTCAGGAAATCTCTCTCTGCTCATATCACACCTGACTGAAGAGGATGGAGGAGATTACAGGTGTAGAATTAAAGAGAGTGAATACAGAGACTTCAGACTCACTGTTAAAGGTAAATGACTCGTTTTTATTCACAATGCTACTTCAGTGATAATCTCAGGACAGATTAATCTGATGATGTAACAGCAATGCAATATGTTGATGTTTGTTCATTCTCCAGGTTGCACACTGAATCATCAGACAGTGGATGTGACTGGATACGTGGGACAGTCTGTCCTTCTGCCCTGCTCCTGCTCTGAACTACAAGCCAAACCACTCACTTTCAGATGGGAATTTTTAGAAGATCACAAAGAAATCTTCCCAAAGGACGAGACAAATCGCTACACAGACAGAGTTCAGATCTTTAATGATCATCTTCCAGGAAATCTCTCTCTACTCATATCACACCTGACTGTAGAGGATGGAGGATGGTACAGGTGTGAGATCAGCAACAATATCACTGAAAACATCAAACTCACAGTAAAAGGTAAAACGACCTTCTGTATATAAACTATATGTGAAGTTGACTACAGTATGCATCTAAGGAAAGTAATATAAAGAAATAGAGGTAGAGGGATAAATAGAATCTTATATCAGGAAGCATTTCTACATAATTATAGATGGAGACTGGATATAGGGAGGATTGAATCTTCTGCTAAGAAATTCCACAGGAAACGACACGTCTACAAACCCCTCATCACTCATTTTATCAAACTTTTACACCTTCCATCAGTGTCTCCTTTAAAAAGTGTAAAATTCAGTGTAAACATGTAAACAGTGTTAAGGTAATGTTCTGACTGATATTGATGACGTCTCTCCAGAGCGTCTTCCCTTCGTCCCCTTCGCCATGGTGACTGTGATCTTTCTGCACATTATCGTGGCTGTGGTCTATTGCAGAACCAGAAAGAAAGGTACCAACACTTTCAAGCTCTTGTAATCTTACTACTTTGTGGACATTTATCCTCCACTTCCCCGCCATTTTATCTGCATGAACGTAGCTTTTCTTGTTGATTTTACTCTCCAGGTCCTGATAGAGTTCATTACAGCAGAGCTGATGGAGATGGAGCAGTGAGTCTGCAGTAGAGAAGAACATCAACAGAAAATACACACATTTAATAGCAGTGACAATCCTACACACCTGATTATCAGACCAAATAGTGACCTTCACGTCTCAATTACAGACCTGATTATCAGACCAGATAGTGACCTACACGGCAGATTAACAGACCAGACAGGGACCTTCACACCTTATTATCAGACCAGATAACAACCTTCACACCTGATTAACATACCAGATAGTTACCCACACCTGATAAACAGACCCGATAGTGAGTGACCTTCACACCTGATTAACAAACCAGATAGTCTCAAATTCACAATATTCACATTTTAATGATTCGACTTTTTACTTAATTTCCAGAAAATACTGTACAGGGTCGGGGTTCGATTCCGCCAGGCATGTGTGGAGTTTGCATGTTCTCCCGGGGGGTTTCCTCGATCGTCCAGTCAACACATGCATTGTTGATTGGCTTGTGTGTGTAGTGTATGAATGGTGTGTGAGTGTGTAGTGATTGTGCCCTCGATGGACTGGACCCTGTCAGGTACCTGTGTGCTTCTGGGATGTTGAGCAGTAAGTTGAAGATGTGGTGCTGACCATCCTCGAACCTGTATTCTAAATCAGAACTGGTGTATTTTCAGTTAGACTTTTTCTTTTTGTTAAGGATGACACATTTTGTCCTGTAATTTTGTAGTTTTCTGTATATTGGTTCCCTGTAATGTTATGGAACGTTCATGAAACAGGTTAGCTCCTGTTTTCACTTATACTTCAGTACATAAATATTCATTCCCAAACCAGCCCCTTATTTCTTTATCTTGAAGATAAAAAGACAAAAAAAACACAGCTTGTCATTTTACTCAGAAACAAGAAAGTGTAAACTCTTCTGTCCTAAAGACTTTCCTGTATACTCTTTCCTTAAAAGTTACCTACTCATCATTTCGACAATTATACATCATTGTTAATTTATTTATTTTATTTGTTTTAATGTTTTAAAAAGATGTTTTAATTGTGTTTCTTATTTGGCTGAGGTCATGTGGAGCAAAAAACATTTGCTGATTCACAACTTCAGAATCCCTTTATGTGAGTGTGACCTCTACTGGCTGGAAGGAGAGAAGTCCCGAGACATCATCACATGAATTTAATACCTCGTCCACCTGCGGCTTGATGAAATACAGCTAATAAACAAAACAACTCCAGCCTGTAAAATCCACAAGTTATGTGTGGAGAGATATAGACATATCTTCTTCTCTTCATTTCCTGCTTTCATGTTAAATGTCTCATCAGTGTCTTTTCTCATTTTGTTGTTTAGTAACAGCCAAGTGTTTGGGATGTGTGTGTTTCTCCGCAGCATCGAGCTTTGGCCTTCTTTGTATTTTACTCTTCTGAATTGTTAACAACATACTGCTAATTTTGCACTTCCTGTGTTAACACTTCCTGTGAAGGCCTGAATGTAGTAGAGCTGATGCCTCTGCAGCTCTGCACAAGACGTCCACAGAGCCCGCCCCTCCACTCCTGGCTCCGCCCTCTGCTCCATAAGATTGGCTTTCTCTGATGTATTATAAACAACAATAAACAACACACACACACACAATTCATACACGTGCATCCTGCTTAATCACACGCTACATTAAATGTCTAGTCACTCTCTTTTCTTATTTTGTTGTTGAGTCAATGGAAAGAGTTTGGGTTTGGTGTGTTTCTCTGTGTTTCATCTCACTTTGGCCTTCATTGTATTTCACTCCTCTGCCAGGTCAAATAAGTGCTGTTAAGTTTGCACTTCCTGTGTTCATTGTAAGGGGGTGGGCGTTAGAGTGTGTTCGTTATGGTGTTATTTAAAATGAGTAATAGTTGATAGTTTTTAGGCGTTAGAAGGTTTATTATGATTTATTATCATTTAGGACATAGACTTAGTTATGTTGTACAGCAGACACGAGAGACTTTCTCACTTCTCTCTACTGAGCGAGGAACTGCTAAATCTGCACTTCCTGTGATGGCGTGTTTATGGTAAAGTGCTATACTGGCAGAGTGTGACCTATAGAGAGTGTTCATTATGATCAGACTCGGTGCAGCAGTTGGTCAGTGTGTGTTTAGCTCTAATTCTCTCTTTGGATTAATGTGTGTGTTTGGGTCCTCAGTCAGAATGCAGGTGTGTTTTCTTCTCCTCCTTATACAGCTTCATGTCACTGAAGGTGAGTGATACTCACTTGTCTTGATGCTGCTAAAAATAGATATTTTGAATAGATAGATAGATAGATAGATAGATAGATAGATAGATAGATAGATAGATAGATAGATAGATAGATAGCGTTGCATGTGGATGTGCTGCATCATGTGTTGAAACAGATGAAAGAGGAAGTGTCAACTGAAAAAAGTAGTGGAAACTATTACTTCACTACATGTGTGCATGTGTGTGTGTGTGTGTGTGTGTGTGTGTGTAGAGCATTGAAGAGCGGACGTAAGCCAGTATTTCCACACAGTGTGTCTCTGCTTAAGGACATTAGTGAGTTGTCTACATTAGTCATTAAAATGCTGTTGTGTTTTTATCTTCTCCTTCTTCTCCACATCACTGAAGGTGAGTCCCTCTCTCTCTCTCTCTCTCTCTCTCTCTCTCTCTCTCTCTCTCTCTCTCTCTCTCTGTATTTCTTTGTGGGGAGGGGGCTAACATGGTAGCGGGCAAGTGGGGGGGGGTGCATCAACTGATGATCGAAATGTCATGCAAAACATTATGTAGTAATCTTACGTATGATATGGAAATGTAAAGTGAACACTGAACTACTGAGATTATTTTCTACAGTCATTACTGAGCTGTGGGCTTGTGGTGTTACATGACGACACTATCTGTATCTGTATCTGTACCTGTGTCTGTGTCTGTGTCTGTGTCTGTACCTGTACCTGTACCTGTGTCTGTATCTGTACCTGTGTCTGTGTCTGTATCTGTACCTGTACCTGTGTCTGTATCTGTATCTGTACCTGTACCTGTACCTGTATCTGTACCTGTGTCTGTACCTGTGTCTGTATCTGTACCTGTGTCTGTGTCTGTATCTGTACCTGTACCTGTGTCTGTATCTGTATCTGTACCTGTATCTGTACCTGTATCTGTACCTGTGTCTGTGTCTGTGTCTGTATCTGTACCTGTATCTGTACCTGTACCTGTACCTGTGTCTGTGTCTGTGTCTGTGTCTGTGTCTGTATCTGTGTCTGTACCTGTATCTGTACCTGTATCTGTACCTGTACCGTGTCTGTGTTTGTACCTGTACCTGTACCTGTACCTGTGTCTGTATCTGTATCTGTATCTGTATCTATACCTGTACGTGTATCTGTATCTATATCTGTATGTGTACCTGTATCTGTATCTGTTTCTGTTTAGTTCTCCAAAAATCAATTTCAGTATCTGGATAAACTTAAAGTGTAAATGTACAGCATTTATTTTAGTGAAAAATACTGTTTCATTAGCAGTAGGTTACAGTAAAATACCACAAAACGCAATGCACAGTGAAATATCTAATGTTTTAGGAAGAAGTTAGAGTGGTAAAAATTCTCATTGTGTACCCTTAAGCTGCTGCAGTTAACCTTCAAATGCTCACGTGTGTCCTGCATCAAGTTTATAAGTCACTTTGGATAAAAGCATCGGGGAAATGTAGTGGATTAGATTTTATTTTCAAATTTACAAAATAAAACAGGAAGCAAACAGTGAGATATTGTAATTAATAAATAAATAAATAAATAAATAAATAAATGTATATAATATCTACCACAGAACTTTACTGTAAATATGTTTTAGGAAAATTTGTGAACTATCTGAACCATTCGGGCAAACTTTCTAAACAAGGATAAATGAATACTGCAGCTCGGATACTGACATTGTATTTGTATCTATTTAGAGCTTGTTATCTGTTCACGTTTTAATTTTCATTTGTATCCATAATGACGATATTAGTGAGATGTGGACATTAATAAGACGAGGATGTTAGTGAGTTGTGGACATTAATAAGATGAGGATGTTAGTGAGATGTGGACATTAATAAGATGAGGACGTTAGTGAGTTGTGGACATTAATAAGATGAGGATGTTAGTGAGATGTGGACATTAATAAGATGAGGACGTTAGTGAAATGTGGACATTAATAAGATGAGGACGTTAGTGAGTTGTGGACATTAATATAATGAGGATGTTAGTGAGATGTGGACATTAATAAGATGTGGACCTTAGTGAGTTGTGGACATTCATAAGATGTGGATGTTAGTGAGATGTGGACATTAATAAGATGAGGACGTTAGTGAGTTGTGGACATTAATAAGATGTGGATGTTAGTGAGTTGTGGACATTAATAAGATGAGGACGTTAGTGAAATGTGGACGTTAATAAGATGAGGACGTTAGTGAGTTGTGGACATTAATAAGATGAGGATGTTAGTGAGTTGTGGACATTAATATAATGAGGATGTTAGTGAGATGTGGACATTAATAAGATGTGGACCTTAGTGAGTTGTGGACATTCATAAGATGTGGACGTTAGTGAGTTGTGGACATTAATAAGATGAGGATGTTAATGAGTTGTGGACATTAATAAGATGAGGACGTTAGTGAGTTGTGGACATTAATAAGATGTGGATGTTAGTGAGATGTGGACATTAATAAGATGAGAATGTTAGTGAGTTGTGGACATTAATAAGATGTGGATGTTAGTGTGTTGTGGACATTAATAAGATGAGGATGTTAGTGAGATGTGGACATTAATAAGATGAGGACGTTAGTGAGTTGTGGACATTAATAAGATGAGGACGTTAGTGAGTTGTGGACATTAATAAGATGTGGATGTTAGTGAGATGTGGACATTAATAAGATGAGGACGTTAGTGAGTTGTGGACATTAATAAGATGAGGATGTTAGTGAGATGTGGACATTAATAAGATGTGGACCTTAGTGAGTTGTGGACATTCATAAGATGTGGATGTTAGTGTGTTGTGGACATTAATAAGATGAGGATGTTAGTGAGATGTGGACATTAATAAGATGAGGACGTTAGTGAGTTGTGGACATTAACAAGATGAGGATGTTAGTGAGTTGTGGACATTAATATAATGAGGATGTTAGTGAGATGTGGACATTAATAAGATGAGGACGTTAGTGAGATGTGGACATTAATAAGATGAGGACGTTAGTGAGATGTGGACATTAATAAGATGAGGATGTTAGTGAGTTGTGGACATTAATAAGATGAGGACGTTAGTGAGTTGTGGACATTAACAAGATGAGGATGTTAGTGAGTTGTGGACATTAATATAATGAGGATGTTAGTGAGATGTGGACATTAATAAGATGAGGACGTTAGTGAGATGTGGACATTAATAAGATGAGGACGTTAGTGAGATGTGGACATTAATAAGATGTGGATGTTAATGAGTTGTGGACATTAATAAGATGAGGACGTTAGTGAGTTGTGGACATTAATAAGATGAGGACGTTAGTGAGTTTTGGACATTAATAAGATGAGGACGTTAGTGAGTTGTGGACATTAATAAGATGAGGACGTTAGTGAGTTGTGGACATTAATAAGACAAGGACTTTAGTGAGTTGTGGACATTAATAAGATGAGGACATTAATAAGATGAGGATGTTAGTGAGTTGTGGACATTAATAAGATGAGGACATTAATAAGATGAGGACATTAATAAGATGAGGATGTTAGTGAGTTGTGGACATTAATAAGATGAGGATGTTAGTGAGTTGTGGACATTAATAAGATGAGGACATTAATAAGATGAGGATGTTAGTGAGTTGTGGACATTAATAAGATGAGGACATTAATAAGATGAGGACATTAATAAGATGAGGATGTTAGTGAGTTGTGGACATTAATAAGATGAGGATGTTAGTGAGTTGTGGACATCAATAAGATGAGGACTTTAGTGAGTTGTGGACATTAATAAGATGAGGACGTTAGTGAGTTGTAGACATTAATAAGATGAGGACGTTAGTGAGTTGTGGACATTAATAAGATGAGGACGTTAGTGAGTTGTGGACATTAATAAGATGAGGACGTTAGTGAGTTGTGGACATTAATAAGATGAGGACGTTAGTGAGTTGTGGACATTAATAAGATGAGGATGTTAGTGAGTTGTGGACATTAATAAGATGAGGACGTTAGTGAGTTTTGGACATTAATAAGATGAGGACGTTAGTGAGTTTTGGACATTAATAAGATGAGGACGTTAGTGAGTTGTGGACATTAATAAGATGAGGACGTTAGTGAGTTGTGGACATTAATAAGATGAGGACGTTAGTGAGTTTTGGACTTTAATAAGATGAGGACGTTAGTGAGTTGTGGACATTAATAAGATGAGGACGTTACTGAGTTGTGGACATTAATAAGATGAGGACGTTAGTGAGTTTTGGACATTAATAAGATGAGGACGTTAGTGAGTTGTGGACATTAATAAGATGAGGACGTTAGTGAGATGTGGACATTAATAAGATGAGGACGTTAGTGAGTTGTGGACATTAATAAGATGAGGACGTTAGTGAGATGTGGAGTTGGAGGTCGTCTGTAGTTCTGTAGAGTTGCTGCAGATGGTGAACTGCTCATTAACAGATCATTAACTGGTGTGTTTCTACAGGTTGCACACTGGAAGGATACGGAGAGACAAAAGAGATCACTGCATACGCAGGAGACTCAGTACTGCT
>CM022753.1:4119942-4134942 GCA_012411365.1 Ameiurus melas
TGTTGATGGGTGTAGGTCATTAATGAGTGTGTTGATGGGTGTAGGTCATTAATGAGTGTGTTGATGGTTGTAGGTCAGTAGTGAGTGTGTTGATGGGTGTAGGTCATTAATGAGTGTGTTGATGGGTGTAGGTCATTAATGAGTGTGTTGATGGGTGTAGGTCATTAGAGAGTTTGTTGATGGGTGTAGGTCAGTAGTGAGTGTGTTGATGGGTGTAGGTCAGTAGTGAGTGTGTTGATGGGTGTAGGTCATTAATGAGTGTGTTGATGGGTGTAGGTCAGTAGTGAGTGTGTTGATGGGTGTAGGTCAGTAGTGAGTGTGTTGATGGGTGTAGGTCATTAATGAGTGTGTTGATGGGTTTAGGTCATTAGTGAGTGTGTTGATGGTTGTAGGTCATTAGTGAGTGTGTTGATGGTTGTAGGTCATTAATGAGTGTGTTGATGGTTGTAGGTCATTAATGAGTGTGTTGATGGGTGTAGGTCATTAATGAGTGTGTTGATGGGTGTAGGTCATTAGTGAGTGTGTTGATGGGTGTAGGTCAGTAGTGAGTGTGTTGATGGGTGTAGGTCAGTAGTGAGTGTGTTGATGGGTGTAGGTCAGTAGTGAGTGTGTTGATGGGTGTAGGTCAGTAGTGAGTGTGTTGATGGGTGTAGGTCAGTAGTGAGTGTGTTGATGGGTGTAGGTCAGTAGTGAGTGTGTTGATGGGTGTAGGTCAGTAGTGAGTGTGTTGATGGGTGTAGGTCAGGTAGTGATTTAGTTGATGGGTGTAGGTCATAAGTGAGTTTGTTGATGGGTGTAGGTCAGTAGTGAGTGTGTTGATGGGTGTAGGTCATTAGTGAGTGTGTTGATGGGTGTAGGTCAGTAGTGAGTGTGTTGATGGGTGTAGGTCAGTAGTGAGTGTGTTGATGGGTGTAGGTCATTAATGAGTGTGTTGATGGGTGTAGGTCATTAGTGAGTGTGTTGATGGGTGTAGGTCATTAATGAGTGTGTTGATGGGTGTAGGTCATTAATGAGAGTGTTGATGGGTGTAGGTCAGTAGTGAGTGTGTTGATGGGTGTAGGTCATTAGTGAGTGTGTTGATGGGTGTAGGTCATTAGTGAGTGTGTTGATGGGTGTAGGTCATTAGTGAGTGTGTTGATGGGTGTAGGTCATTAGTGAGTGTGTTGATGGGTGTAGGTCATTAGTGAGTGTGTTGATGGGTGTAGGTCATTAGTGAGTGTGTTGATGGGTGTAGGTCATTAGTGAGTGTGTTGATTGCTGTAGGTTATTAGTGAGTGATGACGGGTCACTCACTAATGACCTACGCCCGTGTCCTATACGAGAAATGCAGTTTGTCCTACAACCGGACTGGAAAGCACTTCCCTCACTATTCCTGCCCATTTCACTGAGCTAAAGAAGAAGCAAAGTTTTTCCGTCTTCTAAATATAAACAAAGTCTGCTACAGACATTTTAAAGCAAGCTGTGCAGATTAATCACACACACGCACCACACCACACCATGCATCTTCCAGTATTATAGATCTGCTAGATTTAAAAAAACTAAACAAAACAACTTTCCCAGGAATCCATAACTTATACTGGCATGGTTAGCATATTTGGAGGTTGGAATACCTCTGCCCCATGTCTGCAGAGTTTGCATGTCCTGTCCGTAAATCGGAGGTTTCCTCTGGGTACTCCGGTTTCCTTCTCCAGTCCAAAGACACATGTTGTAGGGTGTTGGGCCCTTGATCAAGGCCCTTAACCCCCAGCTCCTCAGATATATAAGTGCAAATCGCTCTGGATAACGGCGTCTTCCAAAGGCCACAAATGTAAATGCACTTGCTGTACCAGTAACAATACATTTTCACACTTTTTTATGCTATATACTATAAATATACGATTAGTCAAATACAAAAAATTTAATGGTTTCCTTTCCTTTTCTCCACACTTGGATTAGTCACATATTACTGTACGTAGCTCAATGCGTTTCTGCTGAGTCTGTAACAATGGTTCAAATACGAGAAGTAAAACCATGAACTAACCCTGAACACATGTTCGGCAGTTTACAGAATACCCACATGACTTTAGCCACATCTTAGGTCATGGCTAAAAATATCTTATCACGTATGAGTTATGAAACAGTATCGTGTTTACCTCAATTTCCACCACTTTAACATTAACAGCTTGCTATAAAATCTACAACGTGTATACGCTAATTCTGGGGTTCAGTGTAAATCACCGCACGCAATTCTTTATTATATGACGTTTGTTTTTATTTTGTTAGACAAGCAGAGGTGGGGAAAAAAAAAGCTGGCGGATTTGTTGTGGAAAAGTTTAAGAAGTCACGTGTAACTTTTTTTTGTACGTGATTATTGATTTAATTTGATGACGGCGTATTCTGTCCTCTCCTCAGGCCGGACCACTTTGGGTCGTTGAGTTGTGTAAGTGGGGACCACAGTGGTGTACGTGACGTCATCCTGGAAAGAGAACACACACACACACACACACGTGTCTAAACACACAAAAACCTTTTATTTTTTGATTCTAGATATGAAATGGATGTGATAGTGATTTGACCATTTAAAAACCTTTACATTTTGAAGCAATTGTCAGCTTTAAGAAATCTGCTGTCACGTGCATAATGGACCGTTTGTTAAAGTACGACACTTGTCCACTTGTAAGAAGTTTGAGTTGTTACGTGAAGAAAAACGTCCGATTTATGCAAATCTGTCTTTCTGCTGCATCGCATTTAGCCAGTTGGGTGAGGGTGCATGTTAACTTGGTTCAAGAAGGAAGGCTTTGAGGTCACGTCGGAATATCATACGTCAGTTTGCCATTTTCTCTACACTATTACGTTTGTGTCAAAATGCTAATCTAACACACACGACTCAGACCTCACACAAATGCTGGGACAAATGCCAAGACTTCGCATTGTAGCAGTGGGTGCTTGCCAAAATATAAACTGAGGCCTTCTTGATTTCTCGATCGTGAATTCTACATGTTAAGGATGAAGCAATTGTTAAAAAGCACATAGATTGCTTCTAGAATGAGGATACTACTTAGGACAAATAGTACGCCAATTGGGTTGCAGGCATTGTTTCTGGGTGACTAATATATGCTGAAACCAGGAAGTGACCTGGAAGGAGAGAGCTAGACCTATGCTAGTATTTTTGGTGATGGTGACCTCTGCTGGTGGGGCTGTTGCATGTATTTTGGTACGAGTATGGGGGTTTTAGAATTGACTGACTCGTTGTCAACAGTGTAACGGATAAAATAAAACTCAGTTTAAGCGAGAGAACCCGCTGGTTTTAGTAGGATCATACCATTGGTTTATTTTCAATGGTCTTCAATCACGTCTACAGTTTTAATCACGTCTACATGCTCAAAATGTCAAAAACGTTCAAGAAGAGGCTAAATTTGCAAAATTGTGGTGGTTGCGTCCAAATAATCTCTCTAAATGATAGATATGAGTACAGGTGTGTGTATTCACCTGTGTTTCCTGCTCTTTCCTCTCTGGTTCCTCATCGTTCTTCTGTCCTGGTGGTCCTTCACTGCTCGGTGTCTGCTCTCGTTTCATTGCTACAGAACAAAACAAGACAATGAGACAGAGTGACATACACACACACACACACACATTGGATGTCTATGTTTAAGCACCTCTGTATCTCCAAAAAATGACTCCTCCGAGTCCCAGCAACAGCAGCACAACAGGAACGAATGAGTAGAAAGCCATGCTCATCGTGTCAGGCGGCTTTGTAATGCTTCCTTCCTAAGTATACAGAGGGCAAGAACTGAAATGATGCTCCAGTGTGCTGAAATAGTTTTACGTAGATTTGTACATTGTTGAATTCTCCAATCTGATTGGTCAGAAGGTGCCAATTCATTTTCTATAGCAGCAGCTCTGACAGACGTGCAGCTCCGAGTCACACGATTATAATAACGTATATTTGTAATAAGGTGTCGATTATACGGAAGACGTCTCCTGTGAGGTAGAAATGTAAAGTCTTTAGGACAGAGGAAATCGACTCTATCACGATTCTCAATGAAATGACAAGCTGCATGTTTTGTTGTAGCTGCTATAACGTAAGCAATAACATGAATTGACATGTATCAAGAACTGTCATATATCAAGGAGGTAACTCTGGACTTCAGTTCCCATCAGCCACTGCACTGTACTACAACATGTCACATGACCACCTGCACCTGAATCACGGTTCTATTAACAAGCACACTTATATATAGCTATTCTTTGCACTGCTTCTCTGTCTTACGTTTGTCTTAGACCACCGTGTTCCATGTTAACATGTTTTTTTTTTAATCTTGTTAGTTTATGTTTAGTTTTTGCCACAGTATTATGCCAAGTTGTCATACTGTCTTTGTTTTGTTGTTTGTTAGTTTAATAAACTGATTAAAAATCTGCGATTGCTTCCAAACCATCTTTGAAACGTGACATAACCACAATTGGATAAAAAGTACACGTTGTTCTTTTTTGAATAAAAATGGTAATAGTTAAAAAAATCATTGCAATATAAGAGGAATGTAATTCTTCAACACCTGCTGTATTGCCAAAAATTATTCTTCATCACACCACCCTGTTGTAAGTGATATAATAATAATAATAATAATAATAATAATAATAATAATAATAATTTTACCTTGAACACTGAGGATGATGTCTGTGTAGTCATACGTTGTAAATTGACACCTGTACAGTCCATCATCCTCGACAGTCAGGTGTGATATGAGTAGAGACAGATTTCCTGACTTCTGATCATCACTGAGCTGAAATCTCTCATGGTTAATTTGCACAGAATCCCAGTTTTTCTTAAGCTTGTTAATTTTCCTCCATTGTACAATATGACTTGTGATCTGTTTCACATCACAAGAGCAGGGCAGCAGTACTGTGTCTCCTACATGTGCAGTAAGCTTTGATGTTCCTCGATTGTTTGTTAGAGAACAACCTTCAGAAACGCACAATCACACAGTACGTCATTTAACTGATATTTCTCTTCATAACACGATAACGCTTTTGAAATACATGAGTGTAAAAGTTTATGGGGACTGATGCGTAGTTCCTTTTTAAGAAAATGTTTGGATCCTTATCCTTATCATGAAGCATTTCTAACACACAAAAAAACCCCACACATATTAGAATATAATGGCACTATTTCCTTGCTCAGGCAAGCCGTGAACACAATTCCCATTAAATCGATGTAAAACGGTGCGCTGCTTTTGCTTTGAAGAAATAAAAGATACCCAAGGTGCAAAAAAATATAATTTCGCTATTTATTAATTATATCTATCACTATTTATAAGTAAAATAGGCAGATAGACACATTATATTATATAATATTAAAAATTGGTGTCAGGCAACAATTGAGGATGTAAGTGCAAGTAATGAGCGGTGTGATTAACGAGGTAAACAAGACAAAGGGGCAATCCAAAAACGTGCTAAAAAATACTGCCACAAGATCAGATCAAGATCTCAACAGCATTAAAATGACGAGGAAGAGCAAAAAGGTGAGTTACAAAATTAAGTCAAAGACCCGAGAATCAGTGAATTAAAACGCTTGGTGTAAATGGTCTGCACTTATATAGCACTTTTTTAACCTTAGTGGTTCTACAAAGCGCTTTACACTGGTTCTCATTCACCCAGTCACACACACACTCACACACCAATGATAGCGGAGCTGCCATGCAAGGTGCTAGCTTGCCATTGGGAGAAACTTGGGGTTCAGTGTCTTACCCAAGGACACTTCGGTATGTGGACTCATGTGGAGTCATGTGACTCATGTGGAGTCATGTCATTCACACACCTATGGTAGAAACACTGGTTCTCATTCACCCATTCACACACACTCACACACCAATGATAGCGGAGCTGCCATGCAAGGCGCTAGCTTGCCATTGGGAGAAACTTGGGGTTCAGTGTCTTACCCAAGGACACTTCGGTATGTGGACTCATGGAGTCATGTGACTCATGTGGAGTCATGTCATTCACACACCTATGGTAGAAACACTGGTTCTCATTCACCCATTCACACACACTCACACACCAATGATAGCGGAGCTGCCATGCAAGGCGCTAGCTTGCCATTGGGAGCAACTTGGGGTTCAGTGTCTTGCCTAAGGACACTTCAGCATGTGGTGTCATATGGGCCGGGGATCGAACCACAAACCCTATGATTAGTGGAAAACCCCTTCTACCACCTGATCCACAGCCACCCCGAGTGTAAACTGGTACAACAGACACAGAGTGTATACTTCCACAATGAGTGGGTTTTAAACTCCAGAGTTTAGTTGTAAATTAAATGAGTTGAAATGAGTTTTCTATTTACACTGTGAGCGTCCACGTGTGTGTGTGCTCAGTAATCTGGTGAGTGTGAGCGTGTGAAAGAGTCTGGGTGTTTTAGTTCTCGGCGGCCATGTTCGTAGGCAGGTCTGTGTTGTGTTGTCAGACGCTGACGTGACATTTCAGTGAAGCGAAACTTGTAGAAATATATATAGTAGTTATTATAGCAGCTATTAGCAGCGTTATAAGTGTAGGACTTACCTTTAGTGACATGAAGCACAACGAGGAGAAGATAAAACCCCAGCAGCATTCTCACTGGAATGACTATAATGACTGCTATGAGAAAATAACGCTTCTGTATTTGAAGTTTTCAGCCAAAGCATGAAACACACTTTTTTTTTTATATATATCTCATTTGATTCCAGAAAACTATTACTGCTTCCTCTTTTAGTGTTGAACAAGTCAGACAATCACAATGTCCTCTGTATAACCTGCTGACGTTACCAAAAAAAACCCCACACTCGGTTCTTCTTGGGCGGTGGTGACGTCTGAATAGGGAGGTGAGGATAGAGGCATAGAAACCGGGATCTTTCATCTTTCAGTGTCACTACATCAACTCGAACGCTGAATCATAGTCTCAAGATTTGCAAATAGTACTGTAAGAAATCTCACGAGTCTGAAGTTTTAGCTGAGACCGAGGTTCGGGTTGAAAATGGAGAAGTAATGCTTGTTGGCATTTACATATGAACTCTGGTTACCGTCAACCGCGTGTCTTCATTTACAATATTCATCTCTATTAATAGAAATCTCACCGATGCTGATAAAACATGAGTTGTTCCTGATGTCAAGTCTACATAGAAATAAAGAACACGTGACACTTACTAACACAATCATATCATCGCTGCAGTGACCTTTATTTTATTAAAAGCTGATTTTCGTAATAGATTTATTTTCTGTTCAAAGGGTCCCGAAAGGTACATCAAAGAAAAAGGGCAGAAAGAAAGAAAGAAAATGGCAACTTTGGCATATTTTTTGAGTGTGAATGCGTAGCAGCGTACTTCAACTTTAAAAAGGTGGAACTCTTCAGCGAATTCAATTCAAAAGGTAAAACTAATCCCTACTGGATAATCACTGTGTCTGCTCCGTCCTGTTCGTTACTTTTGGGGCAGTGGTGGCTCAGTGGTTAAATGTTCTGGGTTACTGATCAGAAGGTCAGGAGTTCAAGCTACCACTGTTGGGCCCTTGGGCAAAGCCCTTAACCCCCAATTGCTCAGTTGTATAAATGAGATAAATTTAAGTCTGTCTGGATAAGGGCATTTGTCAAATGCTGTTAAAAAAATATAAAAAGTTTATTCGAATTACCACAAAAAAAAAACTCCACGGTTAGTGTGAAGAACAAAACAGTCTGAACGAATCGCCGTGCTCTAAAGTTTAACCACCCGAACGATTACACAAATAAACTCAGACATCTCCGACGTCCTGGATTTATTATTATTATTATTATTATTATTATCAAATGCAAAAGCAAAAAACAGTACATGAATAAGAAACATTAACATGTAAGCGTTTTTTTTTGCTGTTGTTGTTTTTTTGTTTTTTTTTTACTTTGTGCGTACATTCGATAGAAACATTTCCCCACGAGGAAAACTCCCACCTTTATTTAAAAAGACAAAAAAGCCAGGTTAGGTTTAGCATAGAATAATGTAGCATAGATAAGACTTTTGTGTGTGTGCGTGTGTGTGTGCGAAAATGTTCTACAGCAGGTAGTCCTTGTATTATCTTCAGTCTCCAGCAGTCTGCCTGCGGGTCTGGGCACGTGATTTGTTTACAGTAGCATACATCACGTCGTCACCCTGCACACACACACACACACACACACACACACACACACACACACACAAAGTTAAATTAAAAATTCATTCCTAAGGAATTCCTATTGAACTTGAACTTTGTTATCGTTGTTGATTTTGATTCAGGGGCAGGTAATAATATATATGATAGTTAATCTATATTGATTAATATTTAATTAGCTAAATTGAATCTACGCATGGCCTTTATTGGTGGATTTATTAAAGCTAGAATGAATCTTTTCACATATTCCAAGACTGAATTGCGTTCACTTTCTTTGCAATCGCATCTTTTGTTCAAATTCAATCGAACTGAATACGGAGCTCAGCTCAACACCGAACAAACAAAAATAATCACAATAAGTCATTTCAAAATCCAGGGATCTCACATCACCTAGATTGTCATTGCCGATTAGGACTAAGGAAATCATATAAAAAGTGCAAATCGACACATAAAATGTCGGTACCGTGTAAAACCACCCAAACACAAACCTGTTCGTTGTCGGATCTCACTTTTACACTGGCATACAGCACGTCCTCATCGTTCTGCAGAAACACAAACACACAATCATGTCCTGTGCGGGCAAGAGTCTGAACATTTTGGCACCAGCAGGGGGCGCTGTATGAAAGGCTTAAAAACGTTTTCTCTTTTTATTAATATCTACTTGCCAATGAATCCATTCTACCTACTATTGTCATCATTCACATTTCACATAAAGAGAAAATAAATAAATTGTACAATTTTGAAATATTATCCGATGTTGAACAGGTGATTATGCCTCACCAAGTGCACCTGGGGTAGTTTTCTGGTAGGTTTGAATGTTACATCTAAGTAAAGCAGTTCAGCACCATCCTGCACAAACACAAAGAGAAAGCTCACTGAAATGGACTATAATGTTATTTAGGCTGCATTTCCATTAGCTAGGTTTCCATCCAAGGATTAGCACATTGAAATGTTTACCAGTAGAGCTGATGGAAATGAGAATTATCGACATAATCTTTTTGGTCAGTGTCGATACTTTAGATGTTAACTTAAAAAATGAACTTCGAGTCAGAGTGAGGCGTATAATTCACCTGTCCTTGCTTGTTTTTCTGCCCGGTCTGGAGTTCCTTGTTCCTCGTATTTCTTTTCTGTGCTGCAATACGAAACGAGGCAGAGTGAGAACTACGAACAAGATTGGAAGGGTTCTTCCTTAGTTTGTGTGTCTTCATACCTCTGAATATCCAGCAAAGGACACATCCTAATAGGAGCAGCAACACCAGAAGAACAGGACCCAGAACATACAGATGTATTGGATATACTATAGAAGCTGAAGAAGAAGGGTCAGTAAGCACCAGAGTGCACAGAGTGCTTGGACAGTTGTTTGATGTGCTTATATAATCCCGACCACAGAAAACTGGAACAACTCAAACAAGGATCTAGACTAATGGTGGGTTCAAGTCCTCACAGGAAGTTCATATTTATGAGTTGGGAAATCAGTGGTGCGTTCAAGTCACTTTGGTCAGAGCAAGATGGCCATGTGCCTTCCCTTAATCAACTACAAAAAAAAAAAACTCTACTTGTATAAAATGAACAAAGAATGTGCATCAAGTGTCTTTGGCTTTTTTGTAAAATGTTTTTAATGAATTTATAACGCCGCTGTACAATTTAACGTTCCATATACGATGGTAATTGTAAAATCTTATCATATTTTGCGCAGGCAATTAGCTTGTTTTATTGTAAATAAAAAAAGCCTGACAAAGACATACACCAAACACATAATAACTGAAATCAGCTTCTGAGGCAAGTAAATATTCGATTTCGACAAATCCACCATTGCATCCATTGATTCCGCCATGTTTTTTTAACTGACACGCCCCAACTCGGAAACTCTGTTCTTTAAATAAAGTTTCCCCACACGTAGTGTGGATATGATGTATCTTTGAGTTTTCTCTTCACTGTTTTTAGATACTATAACATAAGTGATTACAGGAACTTGTTTCATGGACATTCTACAACATTACATGTAACTATATTTGGATAAAAAGAACGTCATGTTCTAAATGTAATTAATTCTAAAAAATTGTAACCATTGGTTGTGGTATAAGAAAAAAAAAAAACACTTCAGCATGTGATGTGATTGGAAAAGCAATGCATTGTTGATTATTTTCCTGTAACAGCATGACACCAAGTGCTTCACTGCTCACTTATTAAACAGATTGAACTTACTTCCTGGACTTGGCGTGTTCACTGATGGTTTACTCGGCACTAGAGGAGCTAAAATGTCATATTAGAATGAGTTAGTAATATAAATGTGTATTCATAAAATCATATTCATCACACAATGACAATTGAGATATTATAAACACACACTACTGTGTCTGTCAGTACATTAACACTCATGTCCTGTTTGGGTCAAAATGACTCGTTCAAAAACGACTCATTAAAAAAAACATCAAAATGACTAACTATATCGTTTGTTCTATACGACCATGTAAGACTCGAGGTTTTATCCTTTGGATCAGCGCAGGAGCACGGCAGCTCTACAGACCCTCCTGATGATACTGTTATAGAAACCTGATTATAAGCCGAGATCGTACAACCTGTACAGTACAAAACAGCGTGTCGGGTTACTCTTAATCCAGATGTTCACAATATCTCATCCTCCACTATTCATAACTCATTTATTTATACACTCACACGCTGAACATGACATCACAAAACCACACAATGTAGTGTACATATCATCATATCAAATAAATGATCATCAAACATGAACATACAGTTAATGCTTGTATATATAAATAAATAAACAAAAATAAATAAGTAAATAACCAATCTTTTTTTCCCCTGTAGTAAATATGAAGAATTTGACAGTTCAAATAATATAATATTTGATACATTTGATATTGAGTTGTTGTTTTTATATTACTTGCATTTTATTACTGACATTTATGTAAAGAATATATTTAATATTTTTTTATCTATAGCTTATTGTTTAAACTTTTACATAAAATTATTGGCATATTTTAAGGAATATTAAAAAAACAATATGGGATTTGAGAGTTGTCCATATTTTATAAATGTTATCCATATTTTATTTTGTATTTTCATTTAATTTTATTATTGCTATGTAAAGAACATTGGCATGTGTTCCCATTTTTAAGATGTATAATAATTTATTAGTGTCAGTATCTTATTCCATCCATCCATCTTCTACCGCTTATTCCTTCTTCAGAGAACCTGGAGCCTATCCCAGGGAGCATTGGGCACAAGGCGGGGTACACCCTGGACAGGGTGCCAATACATCGCAGGGCACAATCACGTCAGTATATTATTGTCTTATTTTATTATGTTTATTTATTATTTAATACTGACTTTTTTGTTGTAGTTTTTACCATTTAAAGAACATTTTAAAAATGTAATTCAGGGCATTAGTTTATTCTTATTGTATTTATATTTTATATCACTGCTTTTTTGTTATTTAAAGGACATATATAATATATTAAAGGATTTGATTTTTTTTAATATAGAAAATATTTTACAGATTTTAATCTGTAATGTGTATTTAAAATTTTTTTTTTACTTTTTAAAATTCAATTTATCTGTCATGTTTTTGAGATAGAGTGAAACACACACACACACACACACACACACACACACACACACACACACACCAAAAGTTAGAGAAATGGGTGAGGGTGCCTCTGGTGGTGTATGTATGAATTGTCCAGGGTGGATATGATGTATCTTTGAGTTTACTCTTCACTGTTTATAGATACTATAACATAAGTGATTACAGGAACTTGTTTCATGGACATTCTACAACATTACATAAATGGCGCACTTATAAATGGCGCACATATATTGCATGTAACTATATTTGGATAAAAAGTACACCATGTTTTAAATGTAATTAATTATATAAAGTGTAACCGTTGGCTCTTTGTTGTGGTAGAAGAAGAAGAAGAAGAAGAGGAAGAGGAGGAAGAAAAAACACTTCAGCATGTGATGTGATTGGAAAAGCAATCCATTGTTGATTATTTTCCTGTAACAGCATGACACCAAGTGTGTTACTGCTCACTTATTAAACAGATTGAACTTACTTCCTGGACTTGACGTGCTCACTGTGGTTTTACTGCCACCATTTTGTTCGGGAGTGCTCACTGTGGTTTTACTCGTCACTAGAGGAGGTACAATGTCGAGGAGTTAGTAATATAAATGTGTATTCATAAATCAGATTTAACACATACTGACAATTGAGATATTATAAACACACATTACTGCGTCTGTCAGGACATTAACCCTTTTCGTCCTTGTGGACATTTTTGTCTTTTTCATTTCTTTTTTTTTTAATCACTTTGTCTCTGTTAATGCAAACAGCGTACATTTTTGCAAAAGGTGTGTATTTTTATTGGGATTTTAACACTTCACCCTCATTTACTTCCATGAATCTGTTTTAAACTTGGTACACAAAATAGTTCCACTCAGGACCTTAAGGACAAAAACGTCCCCAGTGAAACCCATTCAATCTGCAATATTTAATCCCCGTGACTTTTAAGCATGAAAGCATGCTTTCTGTGGGTTAATACGCTTTTATTTTATTGACAAGGTTTCAAAACATTTAATTTCTTTGAATGGTCTGAAATGTGTAGTAGTTTCTCAGGTTTCGCCTCTAGGGGAAAGAACGTTCCTGAGCTTTGAAGATTTTCGCATTGTGTAAAGAAACCAGTGTTTAAAGGGTTAAAATTCTGAAAATGAATGAATGTGTGGCAATTATGATCAGAACTGATGCTGGTGGAAAATGACAACAACAACAACAACAACAACAATAATAATAATAGTAATATATACAGTAATATTTCTATAACAATTTTTGGACACAGACATTTTTGTCCTTTATGGACCTGAGTGGTATTTTTTGGGTTTTTTTTTTGCTTTGTTTTATAATTTGACTTCGCATAAAAATTATGAATGCAGCAAAATTAATGTTGTTAATCATTGACATATCAAAGACTAATAATCAAATAAAAACAATTCTGCTGCATGGACATTTTTGTCCTCTATAGACCAATGTGTAACTTTTTTTAACTGATGCACAAGGGTTAACACTCATGTCCTGTTTCGGTCAAAATGACTTATTAAAGAAAACATTAAAATGATTTAAATAAAATTGGTAATAAACAGAAATGATTATGTTCCAGTCAGGTTTATGTTCCAGGAATTATATTCAGTACATGTTTAGATTATAGTAACAACGCTTACTTTACCTTCTACTGTGAGGTTGAAATGCCTGAAGTTACTCGACTGTTTCTCCTCTTGACATTTATACGTTCCTCCATCCACTACAGTCAGGTGTGATATGACGATAGTGAAATTTCCTGGAGCAGCACCATTAACCAGCTGAACTCGGCCTCTGTAGCGGTTCGTCTCATCAGTGGGATAGATGGCTGAATAAATAACATCCTCCTTTTTTCTATATGACCATGTAAGACTCGAGGTTTTATCCTTTGGATCAGCGCAGGAGCACGGCAGCCCTACAGACCCTCCTGATGATGCTGTTATAGAAACCTGTTCATAATCCGAGAACTTACAACCTGTACAGTACAAAACAGCGTGTCGGGTTACTCTTAATCCAGATGTTCACAATATCTCATCCTCCACTATTCATAACTCATTTATTTATACACTCACACGCTGAACATGACATCACAAAACCACACAATGTAGTGTACATATCATCATATCAAATAAATGATCATCAAACAAGAACATACAGGTAATGCTTGGATTAAACATCTGTACATATAAATAAAATAAATAAATAAATAAATAAATAATATATACAAACAAATAAATAATCCTTTTTTGCTATAAATATAATCAATTTGACAGTTAAAATTATATAACGACCATATTAGATTTTTTTTTTCATATTTTCTTCTTCTATAATCTACATTTACATTGATTTGCTGATGTTATATAATAATATGTATTTTATAACTGGTGTATTTCATATTTTTTATCGATAACTTATTGATTTATTTTATATATAGAATTATTGGCATATTTTCAGAAATATAAAAACAGGATTTGACAGTTGGTCATGTTTTATAAATGTTATCCACATTACATATTTTATTTTTTATGTTCATTTTGTTTGATCTCGGCTGTGTAAAGAAAATTACAGAGCACTAACATGGGATTTGGAATGTGTGCCTTTATTCACTACATTCTTTATCTATTATAACGTATAATAATTTATTATTAGTGTCAGAATATTATTTTATTATCTTTACGTTTGTTTATAATTTATTACTACTACATTTTGTTACCATTTAAAAAGAATTTTAATCTGGGGTATGATTTTATTCTTATTGTATATATAACACTGCTGATGTCATGAGGAAGAGAAAGAGAACAGAAATGAGAGAAGAAAAGAGAAGTTGAGAAAGTACACGCTACTTCTATGTATATATTATATAATTATAGTTAGAGCATTTAAAGTGTCATGTTCGTGTCCTTCATGTGTTCACGATGAACTGATTGATCTGAGCTCTGTGTGTGTGTGTGTGTGTGTGTGTGTGTGTGTGTGTGTGTGTGTGAGTGCAGTGTGTGCAGGTGTGCAAGGCAGGAGTGCATGTGTGTAGGAGTGCAGGTGTGTGTGTGGTAGTGTGTGCGTGTGAGTGCGTGTGTGAGAGAGAGTTGTTTTCATGTGAGTTATCTTATCTGTCATTTCACTGAGATATTAAAAGTGATTAAATTATAATAAATAAAAAAATCTAAAAATCTACAAAAAAATTGGACTGATATTGATATTACTTTTTGGAGAATTTGAAGGATAAATCCTGGTTCTAATAGAAATATTAGAAGGATATCCGAAGCGACAGAGCGGAAAGTGAG
>CM022753.1:4139942-4144942 GCA_012411365.1 Ameiurus melas
TACACAAACACATACAAACGAGCACACACAAACACACACATTATATACATATACACATACATACACACACGTGCTTGCACGTAAAGACACACGCATACACACACACACATGCATACACACTCTCTCTCTCTTTCTCTCACACACATAAGTACATGCACACACTCATACACACACTTAAGCTCACACGCATACACACACAATCTCTCTCTCTTCTCCCTCTCACACACGCACGCACATATACACACACACATGCACATGCAAACACACACACGCGTGCGCACACGCACACATGCGCACACACACACACACGGGCATACACACATGTGCGCATACACATGATCTCTCTCTCCCTCCCTCATGCACACACACTCATATACACACACACACAACTATTAACACTAAACCATGTCTATTTAATTCTGTACTTCAGATTTAAAGCATGAGAAAAGGTATCACACATCTCCTGCGGTCTTCACACATTCTAACAAGTATTTCCTCTTTTTTTGTTCTTTTTTTCCTCTCTGACTGACACAGACTAAATGACGCAATAACCACAAACGTTACAAATCTGACGTGCTTTCATTACTCATACAGCAGCAAGTCTTGTAAAAATACTGGTTTTTTACATTTCATACATTCTTTCTAGCTTTGTCTGAAAAAAAAACTCACAACAACAACAACAACAACAACAACATTACACCTAGCTGAATATTTAACACTGTGGCAGGTCTGGAAATAAAATAATCAGGTATTCAAGTATATCCAAATTTACTGCAAGTGATATACATATCTAAATGAGCTAAACCACCCCATGTTTATTTTTGATATACGAGCATGTCTACGTGTACCACCCATTCACATCTTCGTGCTGGTCCGCCCACCCACTCACTCACCCACTCACCCACCCACTCACTCACTCATACACACACACACTCACACACACACACACACACACACACGTAAACTCCAATAATCCAAAACAGGTGAGAATCACGTGTTACCTGTCAACCCGCCTCCTCTCCATCCACAGCTGACGCTTGACCACGCCCCCACAATCACATATAGTCCAAAAGTGACATGGAAAAAAAAAAAAAAAATTGAAACACTGAAATGAGATGTCCAGATTTTTGCCAGTTTGTCCAGTAAACTTTATCGTTGCCCAGCACCAAAATGTCTCAGTGGAAACTCTGATACACATGTAGACAGGGTAATCTCTGGCATGTTCATATTTGCCAGTGTCCTCAGAAAAGAACTGCTCATTAGCACTCCGATACCTGGCAGGTTACGGGTAATTGTGAGCAACAAACTCAAAACATCTAGCTAAGGTGTGTGCAAATGTCCTCTTATAAACATGTACTTTTATAAACATGTACGCGTCAATACAAATCTGTCATGTAGCTCAGCTACTAGAGCTGCTGTTATAGACATAAAATGAATCAGTACATTTGCACCAATCAGAATCGAGAATTCAGCAGTGTTGTAGTGTCTTTATTTGTTTTTTAGAAGACACAAACATGAGACATAGTCCTGTTATTTGGTTTTATAAGACAGTATGGCTAAATGATAATACAGATTTCTATGGCTGTAGCTAATATACTTGATTAAATAAAAATACACTCTATTGTCCAAAAGTTTGTGGACACCGGTCCATCGCACCCGTATGTGCTTGTTGAATATTCCATTGCAGACTCATTCCCCCTTTGCTGTTATATTAACCTCCACTCTTCTTGAAGGCTTTCCACTAGATTTCAGTATAAAGCCATTCAGCTACAAAAGCATTAGTGAGGTCAGGTACTGATGTTAGATGAGGAGGTCTGGGGTGCAGTCGGCGTTCCAGTTCACCCCAAAGGTGTTCAGGGGGAACAGGTTTGAGCATCTAATTATATATATATATTATAATAATAATAAACAACGCAAATTTGTTATATTGGAGCTGGACAATGGACCTTCTTCTGTTCTTCTGCTGAGCTTCACAACTCCAGAGTCACACTTCCATCTCCAGCTCTGCTGAAATGAACTCTGGAAGAATCTGACAGAGATAAGAGCAAAGTGGATAATGACATCACTCACTCACACACACACACACACACACACACACACACACACACACACACACTCACACACACCCATTTAGATTGATCAGAGCAGCTGGATAATATTGAGTGAATATTGTGTGTACCTTTCTTTCTGGTTCTGCAATAGACCACAGCCACGATAAAGTGCAGAAAGATCACAGTCACCAAGGCGAAGGGGACGAAGGGAAGACGCTCTGGAGAGACTACAACTACATTTTAAAAACAATTTGCACATGACAAGACAAAGAAAAGAAAAACTCAATATGGACACAAAAACCCCTCATGGTGCAAACATATGATAATAACCAGCAACCATACCAACTATACCCCTCTCTCTCTCTCTCTCTCACTCACACACACACACACACACACACACACACACACACACACACAGAGCAAAAGAAGTTAGAGAAATGGATGAGGGTGCCTCTGGTGGTGTATTTATGAATTGTCCAGAGTGGATATGATGTATCTTTGAGTTTACTCTTCACTGTTTACTATATGAAACTATAACATATGTGATTACAGGAACTTGTTTCATGGACATTCTACAACATTAGATGTAAATATATTTGGATAAAAAGTACACCATGTTCTAAATGTAATTATTATTATTTTTTTTTTATGTAACCATTGGTTGTGGTATAAGAAAGAAAAAAACACTTCAGGATGTGATGTGATTGGAAAAGCAATCCATTGTTGATTATTTTCCAGTAAGATCATGACACCAAATGTTTTACTGCTCACTTATTAAACAGATTGAACTTACTTCCTGGACTTGGCGTGCTCGCTGTGGTTTTACTGCCACCAATTTGTTTGGGAGTGCTCGTTGTGGTTTTACTGCCACCATTTTGTTTGGGAGTGCTCGTTGTGGTTTTACTCGTCACTAGAGGAGCTACAATGTCGAGGAGTTAGTAATATAAATGTGTATTCATAAATCAGATTTACCACACACTGACAATTGAGATATTATAAACACACATTACTGTGTCTGTCAGGACATTAACCCTTTTCATCTTTGTGGACATTTTTGTCTTTTTCATTTCTTTTTTTTTTAATCACTTTGTCTCTGTTAATGCAAATTATTGAGATTTTAACACTTCACCCTTATTTACTTCCATGAATCTGTTTTAAACTTGGTACACAAAATAGTTCCACTCAGGACCTTAAGGACAAAAACGTCCCCAGTGAAACCCATTCAATCTGCAATATTTAATCCCCGTGACTTTTAAGCTTGAAATCAAGCTTTCTGTGGGTTAATACGCTTTTATTTTATTGACAAGGTTTCAAAACATTTAATTTCTTTAATGGTCTGAAATGTGTAGTAGTTTCTCAGGTTTCGCCTCTAGGGAAAAAAAGAACGTTCCTGAGCTTTGAAGATTTTCGCATTGTGTAAAGAAACCAGTGTTTAAAGCATGGGTGTCAAACGTAGCAACGTGCCAAAACCGGCCCGCTAGAGGGTTCAATCCGGTCCGCAGGACGAATTTTGAAAGTGAAAAAAAAAAAATGCATAAAAGACACGAACTTGTCATTTTTAATAAAATGCTAATCCTAAATTATCCGCTAGGGGGTAGAAGACGCGGCACATCTCTGGGACTGAACAGCAGATGGCAACAATGTGACGTCTGCTGTTTGTTATCACGGAGTAGTCTACTCTATTTTCTACTCGTCCCCACACCCTCATTAGACAAAATGTTTGCCAAAAAGCAGAAAAGTGGATACAGAGTGTAGAGTTTTCCATGAAAAATGGACCGCTTCCTATTTATTCACAGAGATGAATGGGTAATAGTTTAAAAAATAAATAAAAAATGTACAATTTTTAATGTTAGTCAACAGCTTCAGTACAAAAGAGTTTGGTTTGGTGGAATCCTATTGTTCATGTAATGCCATCGATTTTAAAGTGAAATACTATATGTTTCAGTTCCAAATACCTGTGAAGTTGTTTTTTTTTGCATTTGTACAAACACTGAGCAGTTGTAATGCACATATATGTGAATGATCATCAGAAGCAAATTGCACATGTTTGTCTTAAGAAATTTGAGGTTGCTCATGATATATTTTATAAAAGGATATTTCATTAAATATAAAAGTCTTTGCATTAAAACAAAGGTAAAAACATAGACTTCTTGTTATTTATAGGTGATTATACTATGATTTTACTGGCCCGGCCCACTTGACATCTAATTAGGCTCTATGTGGCCCCTGAACTAAAATGAGTTTGACACCACTGGTTTAAAGGGTTAAAGTTCTGAAAATGAATGAATGTGTGGCAATTATGATAAGAACTGATGCTGGTGGAAAATAATAATAATAATAATAATAATAATAATAATAATAATAATAATAATAATGATGATGATGATGATGATGATGATGATGATGATGATGATGATGATAATAATAATAAAAATAATAATAATAATATATACAGTAATATTTCTATAACAATTTTTGGACACAGACATTTTTGTCCTTTATGGACCGGAGTGGTATTATTTTTTTTGCTTTGTTTTATCATTTGACTTTGCATAAAAATTATGAATGCATCAAAATTTATGTTGTTAATCATTGACATATAAAAGACTGTTATGATCAATGAAAAACAATTCTGCTGCATGGACATTTTTGTCCTCTATAGACCAATGTGTAACTTTTTTTAACTGATGCACAAGGGTTAACACTCATGTCCTGTTTCGGTCAAAATGACTTATTAAAGAAAACATTAAAATGATTTAAATAAAATTGGTCATAAACACAAATGATTATGTTCCAGTCAGGTTTATGTTCCAGGAATTATATTCAGTACATGTTGAGATTATAGTAACAACACTTACTTTACCTTCTACTGTGAGGTCGAAAAGCCTGAAGTTACTCCACTGTTTCTCATTCCGACATCGATACATTCCTCCATCCACTACAGTCAGG
>CM022753.1:4152442-4172442 GCA_012411365.1 Ameiurus melas
TGGATGGATGGAATATTATCTTTTAATAAGGTCTTTAGATTGGTTGTACGTCTGATAGTGAGTGTATCAATGTCAGCATTTCAGTGTTAAAATCTTCACCGTAGATCTGTTGAGGGATTCTGAGATGCTTTTCTGTTTACTTTTTTAAAAAAGTGGATGTAGGCATGCTTATGTTCACTTTCTTTCCACTTCCTGGTTTTACATCCTGTTTTCCTCTAAACGCGGCCATGAATAGCAGATTTTTGTGGTTTCATCTCTCCAGGTTTTACTTTACTAGAGACCCGCTATACTATCGCGTTCGTGTATGCAAACTTTCATTCATTGCGATTTTGAAGATTTAAATAACCTCCAAACCGGTCTTGTCGTACTATATACACACACCGTTATCCTGATTTGATTCCTCCATTAATATTCTCCTCCCATGGTGACAGTGTCAGACTGTACACTTTTTTATGTATTTAAATAAGACGTCATATACCTAACGTCAGCCCTATGAATGAATTTTGTAAAGGTATGAGAGATAACTCCGCCCCTCGCGCTAACCTTTAACCTCCAGCAGCTTTTATAAAACAAACCTTTTGTTACAAATATGCAAGTTTGAAATCTGTGACTGTGTTAGCGAGCTAGCATACCTGCATTTCCCTCGAAACTATTATTATATAATAATATAATATATAAAAATAATAATATAATAATATAATATTATATTTTATAACTTTTTATTTGCATTAAATACTACAATATAGAATCGGCCCTCGGTACTCAACGGGCAATACTAGCATCCCAATACTCTGAAAGAGCTTTTGGTTTATATAAAAAAGCAAAAATTTGTTGTTTCTATAGTTAGAATTCGCAAACATCAAGACAACGTCATGTTTTGAATTAGAAGTGAACTAAATAATACACTATTCTACCTTTGGGTTGGATTTTAATACAGAAATAAGCCTTATCACTTACGATACTTGTCCACTCGTCTCTCTCTCTCTCTCTCGCTCTCTCTCTCTCTCTCTGTATGTCTTCTGGTCTCTCTTCTTGCTTTCTGCATCTTGCAGTCTGTCTCCCTCTTGCTGTCTTTGTCTCTGAGACAGGTGCACGTTCAGCAGGGTTCTGAGATACAGGGAAAGCCCACACTAACACCCTGCCGTGAGCGAACAGGTAGTAATCAGGAAAAGAACAGCAGGTGTGTGTACTTCTACTTTGATGTCTGATTTCTGTCATGCCGACTGGCCTACACACATCCTCTTAGGGGTTTAAAAATAAAATGCACCAGGAGCTATAGAAAGAAATCAGACCGCATGAGGTCAATGACCATCAGCTTAAGCAGTACGCTCTCAGCGGTTTGAAGAAACTGAAAACGCATCAAGCTTTGAAACTGACAAACACTTGAGTAAGATTAGGGCTTAATATAGATTTTTTTTAATTTGTGATGAAGCAAATAAATACATCATAATTTGCAGAAATACGTGATGTTTTGGATTTTGCTAATTCAATTCGAATCAATTTCACCAAGGGTGCCAAAACTTTTACACATTTTTTTTTTGAAGCGACAGGTGTTTACAACGATCAGAATATGAGAACAAGTATAAATATGAAACATTATCCCCGCTTGTTCCATGTGCAAGTATATAACAGAAGGAAAAAAAATAACTAGCGCTTGTATGGTATTTAACTTTTATGGAAGGAGTCTCCAGTGTCAGCAATTTAGTTTGTTAGTTCGGGGTTGTAACCGTAAATCCACTTTATCCCATTACACCGATGTTGATTATTTTCCTATAACCGCATGATACCAAGTCTTTTATTCTGTATTTATTAACGATATAAGTTATAGTAAGTGTGTTAAAACAGTTATATTACTATAAAATCACTGACGTTAAAGTCTTTATCGCAACACAAATATTAACGCGCTGTTAGATTAGATTTCTTCATTTTTAAAGTTTTTTTTTTTTACTCCAAAACATACTGAAACTGTCTACAGCGTCTGCTTCCTCTCAGCACGCAGACCTGACAGCAGCGATCACGGTCCATCTGCTCTTCCTCACACGGTCTAATTGCTGCTACACGTCCAGCGGATGATCAGACAGGAGACGACGAGGCGCTGTCTAAACACACCTCGCGTCATCTTTTCCATGACACGCCCGAGCAGCGTGTGTAAGCAAGCGAGAACATCCTGGCAGCTCAGATGTTCTCGTCTCTCAGCAGCTCGTTTCACTCTAACGGAGAGTGAATGAAGTCATACGTACACCACAGAGCTTCATGTAGTTATATAAGATGCAGGATTACGGACTGAAGCGGTGTGCTGCATCGTTTGAGTTTAAACGAGAAATACGAAGACTTCTGATTTACTTCTGATGCCTCTGTTCACCATGAGATAGTGTTGAATGATTCTATATACAGCGTTACTGTTTACATGAACAGCTTTGCACTTAAGTCTCCATCATCACTGAACGGTTCAACTATAATGAGTTCAGAAATGACTCTGGTGCTCATATTCATAAGTTGTTCCTAGGTTCCTAGCTACAAAACTGCGCTTATAGAAGGGAAATGATTTATAATCATACTATCGGGGGGTCACCCAGATGACGATGGGTTCCCTTTTGAGTCTGGTTCCTCATGTCTTCTCTCAGGGAGTTTTCCTTGCCACCATCACCTCTGGCTTACTCATTAGCGATACATTTATACATTTAAAATGTTTCTATTTCTGTTAAGCTGCTTTGTGACAACGTCTACCGTTAAAGCGCAATAACGGTAAAACAAATAAAACAGAATTGAATAGAATTTTTTAAAGCCTTTGCATCTGATAGATCCAGACTTACATTCCTTGGTCTCTTATGTACATAGCTTTCATAACAAATCGTTTGTAGCTGTTATATAAGGACTAAAGTACTTAAAGACATGTTATTTTACTAAATAATCAATGACATAATGATTGTCCATGTGATCGTCGTGGCCAGAAATGATTGGCAGTTGATTGGCTTTTTCAAAATTTGCGATCCAACTTGTGGAGATTTCTGTGCTTTTTTTAAAAATGGAAAACTACTTGAATTGTCGAAATCGCAATTGTACGAAATTGTTTGGCACTACTTTAACAGTGATGTTTGTAAACGAGTAAATGAGACCTTTTAGCTGTACGCATGTTCGACGCACATGAATCGAAGAGGCCTTTGATTGATTGTCCCTTGTGATGATGTCACATGATCAAAAAAGGCATAAGAAAAGAGTATCTTAGAGAGACAGTGTCTTTCAGAAGTAAAGATGGTATGGATTCTGGATGGAAGCATACTGTATGGTGATCTAAAACTATAGTAAATAATAAGCTATAAGTGTAGGGTATGACCGGTGTCAGTTTTGTAGCATTATAGCAAGTCCAGGCACGTTTTTAGGTGTTAAGTCCACAATAGTTTTTATTCTTTCCTGATTTTCTCCCAGATTTAATCACCTACCAATTCCCAGCGTATTATATTCCAGCTACCTATCAGAGGGCATGAAAGCTAAGACATGCTTCCAAAGCCAGCTACAGTAGCTGCATCTTTTCAAACTGCTGCTCATGCTCCATTACAATTGGAGGAAAGTGGCATATACTCTCTACCCTTTTCTACATACATGAGCTCACAGATGCTCACGGTTAATTAGTGTCACTGTGATTGACAAGGGAGAGAAAGTAACACTGCTCCTGCCTCTCATAGAGACCATGGTCAGTTGCTCCATTGGCAAGGATGAGCTCTTCTGTTCACTCAGGTATATGTCCAGTTTAGTTTCTAGTTTGATTTAGCACTTCAGGCGGGAAAGAATCAGCAACCCTGTGAAGTCTCATGCGTTTTCAGAAAGGGTTGAAATTTCTCTGCTAGGTCAAGAAGTGCTTCAGTCATTAGCATGTCAGCAACGTCCCCCATTTCGACTGAAATGCTAGCATATACTGTTAGCATAGCCGCTAGCACAGGCCAGTCGCTACGTGCCTAATGAACCAATGAAAAAGAGGAATGGGAAGAAAATGAGATTTATGCTCCAAGACACACACACACACAAACACACATAACATTACACACCGCTTGTTCTGGCTATTCACACAACTCTTAAAGACCTAGACTCTCTCACTCAAACATTTTTTTTTTCATGAACATCCACTGTTAACTGTGGCGTATTTGTGTGACAGTGTAATTAACAGGAAATTTAAATACTCCGATAATACAATGTATAGT
The DNA here is from genome assembly GCA_012411365.1 of Ameiurus melas. NCBI lineage: Eukaryota > Metazoa > Chordata > Actinopteri > Siluriformes > Ictaluridae > Ameiurus > Ameiurus melas. The sequence continues at coordinate 4,156,639 of CM022753.1, forward strand.
ACAGTGCAATAATACAATTCTGATTCCGGTCAGAAGGTTAATTATCTGGTAAATGCACTTAGAGTAATAATACAAGCAGTAATGATTTAGTAAGCGTAAGAGGCCGGTAGAGAGAAAAACCTGTTTGTAGCTGCTATAAAAGAAGTGTTAACAGGAAATAACTTGTTTCGTGGATGTTCCACAACATTAACTACAACTATAATTGGATAAAATGTTAAACTTCATGTTCAATAATAAGGCAAATTGCTGTAATATAGTGTAAGTGACTCCACTTCATCACACAACCCAGTCATTGTTTATTTTACCATAACAGCATGTTGTGCCATGTTTGATTCCTTGCATAACCTAGAATATTTGAATTTATATTGTAGTATATGGTATAATTAATTATAACTCATAAATTGCATTCCACCAGTGGAATAGAAATCAAACTTGTCAAACATTTTCAAACAGTATAACCAAATTAATTATTTTATCTCCGCAAGTCTGATGACTTTGTGTTTAGCTGCTGATGAGCACGTGGTGATGGGAAAGGGGAGGGGTGTGAGCCCCCTGATGGGCAAACAGTTCACACCTCTGTACAATAACATTGGTACAGAGATAAAAAAAAAAAAAATTAAAAAACGGACAGCACAACTAAAGCTTTTTTGATAATCAAACACTGTATACAATTGCTACAGTAAAATTGTTACATTTAAACCCAGTAGGCTAGGTAGGCTTTCCTTGTGCTGTGGGGGTTTCCTCCCTCAGTCCAAAGACATGCATGGAAAGTGATTGGCATTGGTTAAAGTGTCTGTAGTGTATAATCGGTGCGCTACGATGGAGTGTGACATCACAAATAAATTCAATGTTGAACATGGGCAGCCCCAAAACATTTGGAAATTCCTGGTAAAAAAGAGTTTAAAGACATAATTTAAGTCTTGGGTAAAGCACGGATTTAACGTTTCCCATTATTTAATTCTCATTCTTCACCTAATTGCTTCATCTGACACTAGCAGTGAATTAAGTAGAATAAAACACAAGAAAGTAGAGGTGTTCAATAACTTTGAATGGCAGTGTATAATTATAGTGATAATTACCAAAACTGTGTGTACTCATCAACAGAGTAGATAAAGATTTGCTGAAGGATTTTTTATTCCAGCATCTGCCCAGTTACAGAGTAAACCTCTAGATGGCGTCATTAGCTCCCATATCACAGTACTAACACCAATCGTATTATAACCCAGATCCTGAGGATATAACAGAAGGCAGACCGTTTTAAATCTTGTAGCATTTCTCAGGAATTTAGCAGCATTAAATATTAATGCAACACTGAAGGTCATCTTTAAAAAAAAAAAAAACAACAATCATTTATATGTATTTTATCTATTAACAATAGAAATACAATGATGAGTGTGGTCATGACAAAATTTAAAAAAATTCCAAGGACAGCTGCTAATAAGCAACTGAGGAAAAAAGGAAGCATGTATTAATAATGTATTAACACTGAAGGCATTTTAACCACGTGTTGAATATCAAACAGTTTAATAATGCTTAGCATGCTCAGATTTGCATGAAATAACATGAGTAATAAACGAGTATGGAATCATTATAGTTTTTATTTTTTTAAGGCAAAGAATATTGTAGGAGAAACCAGTGAAATGTTTTGGTCACTCATCAATGACGTGTAGCAGCATCATTAAACAAGCGCTAACAATTACTACATAGCTAAATAAGGAATAAAACACCGGGGGTACTTCCTGTTAAACAAGTTACTTCCTGTTATTATTTACATTATTACCATTGTTCGCTTACATTCACTTGACGTTTATAAAAACTACAAGGATACTGGAGTACACAGAGGAAACCCCCGATTCGTGGTGAGAACATGTAAACTCCATGCACATAGGATGGAGATGGGATTCAAACCCCCAACGTGCTAACCACTAACCAACCTTCTAGTCTAATTCCCTGTTATTATAGGAACAAATTCTCACAGCTAACACTACCGTCAGAGCTGCTATTAGACAGTCCATACAGGATTTCGTGGAGTTTTATTGTGATTGTTGCCGCTTGATTTTGCTGCGGATTTTTTTTTTAATTTGCGATGTAGTTTGCGACATTTTTTGTGTGTGGAAACGTACTTGAATTGGCCATATTGCACTTGGTTTTTTTTTTACAGTCATGTTTGTTGGTAAATGAGACCCTTTAGCTGTACTCACGTCTCACGCACATAAATCAAAGAGGGCTTTGGCTGAATGCATGCTGTGATGACTTCACATGACACATCTTGGCCCAAATCTGTGGAAAATCTGCGGTAATTTTTAAGAATCGCAAGCTCCTCTGATATTATGAAGGTTCCTTGATTTTGGGTTCATTTCTACCACCATAAAATCGCAAAATCCTGGAGGGACTGGTTACAGAAAAGAAATAAATACCATCTGACCAATCAGATCGGAGAATTCAACAGCGCCGTAGTATAAACTGATTTAGCAAATATTTACCTCTTTTTTCTTTATATTCTTTCCATAGTCTACTAAACCAAGTATTGCTTAAAAGGGGTAGTAAGATATAGAATCCTGAAAAGTTTTGTGTAGAAATAAAACGTCGAAAAAAAGTGATGATCCATGTTAACAATACAAAGAGTTTATGACCCCCCCGCCCTTTTTTTTTTTTTACATGTGAAGAATGGCTTATACGTTAAGAGAAGAAAAACTTCTCAATTATGTACTAAAATGTCGTTCGGAAATACCTTAATCACACATTTTTTAGACATATGTACCTCAGTAAACGTGTAATTGATACCTATATGACAGGATTTTGTCATTACATATTACATTTAAATCGATAATACTGATAAAAATCGTAGATTTGTACACACGTCGATAAAATTTGCACTCTGTTTCATTCCTTTCTGTCGTTTGGCGTTGTTTTTGAACCGTTTGGCCTTCCACAGCGGCGTTTTTGGCCCGGTTGGCGCGTCATAACGCTTCTCCTCAGAGGATGCTGAGGCAGTTTCGCTCGCGCTCAGAGTCACACTCGGTTTCATCCGCGCGCTCGTGCCACTGAGACGCGAAACGCGGAAATGGTTGTCGCGTGTCAATTAAAACCAAAACCCGCGTCGCAAACGATGCGTGCGCTCTAACGCCGTTTCCTTTGAATGTTTTGTATTTTTATTGTTTTTGGGGTTTTTGTTCCCCCTCCCCTCCACCTCCGGATTCATAACGGACCGCGCAGCGGCACCGAGGGAAGCGGGATGCTCAGGTGTCGGCGCCCGGAAACAAACTTTCTGGCTAAGTGTTAAACACGCGCGAGACGCCGAAAGCGCGCGGGGAGTCACTGGACTCTGACCTTACAGGGACTTCCGGTGAAGCTGACAGGAATCTTGGCGGGAAAAAAAAAAAAAAAAAGCGCGAAAGTTTCCCTCAGAGCTGAATGAAGTTTTATCCTGTCAGGATGGATGGTTTTACCACGTGACTTAAAAAAAAAAAAACAACAACAACCCTTAAAAGCCTTAAAATGTTATACATTTTTTACAAGTAGAATTTGACTGTGTGGTGAATTGATATTTTATGCTTTTACAGAACCGGAACGGAGTCCAAAGCCCGCTCGGATATCGGTGAAGAAGGTAAACAGGCATCGGTTTAATAATTCCTCTTCCTGGTAAGAATGGAGAGTGTATTTGACCGCTTGGTTTCAGAAGTGTGTTAAGACGAGCGTTCCGGATTAAACGTGCTCCTCGAGCGGACGTATGGAAAAAAACGCCGCGTGTGCACGATGACACGTGAAAACCCCAAGAGACCCGAGGGCAAGTGCAAGATCCTAAGTTAAATCCGTTCTGCAAAACGCCACCTTCGTTCTCGGGAACGCGGATGGGAAGTTCCGTCTGGATATTAGTTAAAGAAGAAGAAAAAAAAAAAGTCCCGACTTTTTCCCCCAAAGGAATAATAATCCGTGTCTGACTGACTCCATGAAGAAAATGCTCCATCTTTCTCGAAATGGCGTTTGGATCTTCTCAACCGAAGCGGAAGCTCGGTTAACGCTACGTGCACTCGAACAGGTGCGCTGCCGCCCGACTTCCTCCGCGCGTTCGCAGAATTTCACACACCGTTTCGTGCAATTCCCATCGCCTTTGTCACCGCGCCGCTTCTCCGCTGCGAACGGGATGTGGCGCCTTGCGGGTTAATTTTACACATGAGCTGAAATTCTGTTGCTTCATCCTCTGCGTCATTTCCATGAAAACACACGTTCCGTCCAGGGCTGCTCGGGAGGAAAGTCAATCGGGTGTCCGGGTTAATCCGAGTAAAGAGCTTTGTTCGACGCTGTGAAGATTCATTGCAGCGCGAGAGGTAATAATAATTCAGCACAGGGTATTTTTCACGTGTCTAAATGCGTGAACGTTATGCAGAGAGTTATTAAAGTAAGTTTACCTCAGGATTCAGTTGTTCATGTTATTTCCCCCCAGTAAAATCAGCCTTTCTTGGTTTAAGGCTAGTCTGCCTGTGTATGCGTCTGCTCAGAGCGGCCCGTACGTTGGCGCTATGCTCTAGCGCCAATATGAGAGTCTTCGTGGCGCGTTGAGCTTCTCCGTGCCAGTCCACATGCAGGCCAAGAAGCGCTACGTGCTAGCGTTGGCGGCAGCGTGCGCCATGCTGCTCGCCTACATCTGCACTCTGCACACCACCGAGCTCCGGACGCACGGCGACGAACCGCATTTCCGCGCCCTTCTTCAGCATGCCGAGCAGCCGTACTTGTTTCTGGAGGAAGCAGAGCCAGAAGAGTACGGACCGCTGGTGCTGCTGCGCCGCGAGATCCAGAACAACATGTACAAGAGCCGCCGCTGTCGCATGGACACGTGCTTTGACTTCGGTCGGTGTCAGGGTGCCTTCCGCGTCTACGTGTACCCGCCAGGCACGAGCGCGGTCACGGGAATTTCCGAGAATTACAGGAAAGTTCTGGCGGCCATCGAGGACTCACGGTTCTACACGAGCGATCCAAGCGAGGCGTGCCTTTTCGTGCTCAGCGTGGACACGCTGGACCGGGACAGGCTTTCACCACAATATGTGCAGGATGTTAGAACTCAGATCCAGAACCTACCACTGTGGAATGATGGCAGGAACCACCTGATCTTTAACCTGTACTCTGGGACGTGGCCCGACTACGCTGAGGATTTGGGTTTTGATGTAGGCCAGGCCATGTTGGCCAAGGCCAGCGTCGATGTGCAGAACTTCAGGCCCAATTTTGACGTGTCCATACCTCTTTTTTCCAAAGACCACCCCCAGAAAGGTGGGGAGAAAGGTTATTTGACATCCAACAATGTCCCGCCTGCACGGAAATACCTTCTAGTGTTCAAAGGGAAGAGGTACCTTACAGGAATTGGTTCAGAAACCAGGAACGCTTTGTATCACATACATAACAGGGAAGATATGATTTTGTTGACCACCTGCAAGCACGGGAAAGACTGGGAGAAGCACAAAGACGCCAGGTGTGACCAGGACAATGAAGAATACTCAAAGTAAGTCCACTACTTTTGTCACCTTGCTACTGGTCCAAGCCCGTTTGCCAAGGTCGTTCACGTTTCGTTCACCGAGTGTCGCACGACATGACGAATAAACGTTTGCAGTGCCACAGTTGTTATCGTGAAAAATCGGACGCATCTATGTGGTAAGATGAAATGATTCCTGAGAAACGAATGGCGTGTCACTTGGCTGTCATGGAAACGAGACCTCGGATTGTAACGAGTGTTGCGTCACAGAGTTAGCTAAAATGACGAGAGACAGGGAAAAAGCGATAAAATTGTTTCAAGACGGAGCACGAAAGCGTTTTAGCAGAAATGGATGCTGAGATTTACGATATGTTGCGGAGACAAGGCGGGGGCCTCAATTTAGGCAACATATGTTCCACGTGTTCACACAACTCTGCCTTTTTCTGGCTCAAACGCTTTGTCTTGGTGTCGGTGCTTTCTCTCCTTGGATAACTTTGAAAAAGCTTCGGCCGTTAGCCGAACATTGTGTGCCAGCGTCAAAGCCGAACTGAGACGCATTGCTTTTGTTGCGCCTTACAAAACTCACTCTCTCACGCATACACAGACACCGAACGACGAGCGCCTTCATCTCAGTAATCCATTGCGGATGAGCGGGTGTAGAGTGTTTGCTTTAGTGCCCCATGGGAAGAGTTGGCCTTCATTGTCCCGGGCTCTTTACATTACACGTGTGTGACAGGCTTTTCTCACTAATGCTTTGCTACAGAGTGTGTATTTCAGCACAAGGACTTCTGTCACATCATCGGAAAACTTTCACACCCTTTCTCACCCAGAGAGGGTGCACCACACGCTAATTATCGAGATTGGGACCAGCATTTCTCAGTCCTCCTGTGCTGAAGGAGTTGCATTCGAATGTTGGTAATCAAAGCCCTTTATGAAAGAATCCATATCCATAAGCACCATCCATATCGGTTCATGCTCATTTCTTGCTAATCTTGCACCCAAAGAAGACTCTGTCATATATATATATATAAGTTTTCTACAGGAGTTCTACCTAAAACCCTTTGCGACCAGCAAAAAAGAAATGGAAAATGTAATCCCCCAGAGGGAAAAGCTGAAGCATATACTAATGCTCTCATTAAGTGAGAACAACAACAGACCACTGTTGATGTATTCCCAAAGGAGTGACAGTGGCAGGAAAATAGTTGCTGCTGGTTCGGGATCCATCCTGAGGTAAAATGTTGTGTGTTAGGAGCTCTCATGTGTTGGCATTTTCAAGAAATATATGATGTGTGACTGGGTAAAGAGGGGATTAATCAGAGAATCTGCCAGAGTTAACTCAGAAGACTCGGACTCAGAGCCTGAATATTAAATCGGCCAAGGTTGACTCAAAAGGAACTGGAAAGATCCACAGCTCCAGTGGGAGGAGCTGATCATAGGACAACCAGAGCATGGGCACTTTACAAAGTTGGGTTTTATGGAAGAGTGGTGAGCCAAAAGACATGTTAGGGAGCTGGCAAGAAGTGAATGTGGGGAAAAAATTACTCTAGTCTTACAGATTGCTTGGCAAAAGTTTGGAAGTAACAAAACCGTCCCTGCATTGAAGCATGGTGGTGGGAGCATCGTGTTGAATGTTAACCTTGGCCTGCTTTTCTGTCTAATGCCCTTTTTACCTGGTGACTGTCTTTTAGTGGATGCCGTCCACAATCGTGCCATATTCAAAGCACTGTATAATAAAACCCACAAATTATATGTAATAAAAAAAAAGGTGTGAAAGCGTAACCCGTAGATGACGAGGCTAATGGAGTCAGCATCAGGTGATCATTTCAATGAACACAAGAGTTTTCTTACTCCGTGCCTCGGCCAATAAAGCACATAAATAACCCTCATTTTGTTTTAGAGGGCTATAAGCGTGCTCTAATAGGGGAATACTCATCTGTAGTTTAAGTGGAGTAATATATGATCCGCTAGCCTGCAAATTAAAGCCCGAGGTCTTGGCCAGCACACACTTACAGTTTAAATAAATTGGAAAGGATTTCAAAGTGGCGGTGCGGTCAATAATTGGCGCTCTGTTAAATTAAGTAGGAGCTCAGAGCCAGAGGAAGAGAGCATTCCTTAAACACACACACACACACACACACACACACACACCCTCAGTCACTCACACACTTCCCGCTGTGCCGGGGTGGATTAAAAATGAGCCTCGCATAATTCTGCTACGACAGCCCAGGCTGGGCACAGCACACACGCTCTCTCATAGTCGATGCTTGATTTCATTATTGAGCGACTCCGAGTCAATGAGAGGCCCGATTCAGAATGCTGTCAGATGTCTTTGTCAGTTTCCTGTTCATTTGCGCCTGCAGGAGAAGGAAGGCGAGACGGATGGAGGAATGAAGGCAGGAGACAGAAAAGGGAACCCTGCTGATAAGATGTATCGGCTGACTCTAAATTAGAGACGTTCACGACCTGCAGTTTCATCACAGAGAGAGAGAGAGAGAGAGAGAGAGACATGCAGAGAAAGAGAGATGAAGTGATGGAGAGGGATGTTTTAATAGAGGTACGGTATGACAAAACGGTGAGAAAGTGCTTTAATTAGTGCGTGATTAATGGATTGTGTGTTTCTTCTGTCCTGGATCAATTCATCTATACATAGATGAACCACTCATGAATAAATCCGTTTATATTAGGCATTTTTCATGAACGTATAAAACAGGAGAATTTCTCGCAGATGTTTTTAGGTAGCAGACTAAATATTAAATGAAGAATTCTGGAATCGTTCTGTTTATTCAGGAATTATTTAAGACAAACACACCAAGTCTTAAGTTCTCGCAAAGCTTCCAGGTATTTAAGGAATAAAACCCTCTGTGCCATGCTGTTATAGGAAAACACTTAACAATGGGGTGGTGCGATGAAGCAGAGTTACTGTTACTGCCCGGAAGTCGATTATATTCCTATAACATATCCATATCAAGTCTTTTATTCTGTTTACACCACAGCGGTTTGTCCTGAAGACTTTCCCGTGGTGGAAAACCTCCTGAACGTTACAAACCACAGACGCTGGAGGTTCCTTGAAACAAACAAGAAAAAAGGTCCTTAGAGAGAATAAGTCAGAGCTAGCTTTCAAATGTCTAGCAACACGAGACCATTTTGAGACACTGGTAGAGAAGAAATGCTAACTGACATCTTAAGCCCTATTCAGAAGGGATTAGTTTATCATCTGGGCATCTGTAATACATTTTTTTTTCTCCACACATCTCGGTGCTGAAAATTTCACATCTGGACAGCAATAAATCAATGACCACAGGAGGAGTGGGTTTCCACAACGAGAAGAGACACTTATTACAGTTTAAGGCGAACCAGCAACAATTTGAAAATATGACGAAACAATAATCACAAAGGATACGAGAAGCGTATCGTGATTCAGGAAGCGCTCTCACACATACACGTATCCAGACGGGACTAAAACCATAGAAAATAGTCGCTAATTCGGCCTGTGTAGTGTTCTCAGAGGAGGATACTAGACATGGCCGATCCGGATGGAAATAAAGTCACAGAGGAGCAACTGTAAAACAGGAAGTTACCCCAGGACCCCATGTAAATTTAATCCCATCCAAATATGGCTTTACAGTAGATTTATCCATGGGGTTCTTTTGTCATGCAGATCTGGCAACCCTGGTCATAACGCATACCAGCAGGAACACATACATCAATTTTTCTTACACCTAACAAAGAAATGTAACAAATCAGATAGGACTTTTTCCACAATAACTTCAGTACGGTTAATTAATTTCCAGTACAATTTTACACCAAGTCCCTTAAACCGTACACTTAATTTAAGCACATTGGTAAACAAAATGTCATTTTATAAACCGAATTTATTAACACATTTTTACCTCTTAAGTTCCTAGCGGTTTGATGGCTCTGTGGTCGGCCATTTACACCACGTCACGTCGGATTTTAAACCTCATGTATATAAAGTAACTCTATCCCGGAGTGTGTATTGGAATCCCTCCATGGCTGTATACACGCTGTCTTTCCTAGCTTTTCGGAGAAAAGAGCAGGTGGAGAATGGTTGGAAATGGAGCAACAGTTGAGCAGCAGAGAGAGACGTGAGGGATGGTGTGACAGAATGAGATTGGAACAGGCCCACCTGCTGTGATGTGTTCAGTAACAGTGTAATGTGTCAGTGGGAGTCACACTTTAAAACCACTGTAATGAGGAGCCATGAGGAGAACCACCACCTTCACTCTGCCACAGAGTGTTTACTGGCCTGGAAATAATGGTCTTCAGTTGAATTTGTATCTGCCATAAGAGATATATTCCATCAAATTGGGTATATATTTACAGCTAGAGCGTACGTTATGGGATATAGCACAGTTTTCAATACGTCTCAACACGTCAGATAGTCATTCAGCATTCTCCTCAGGAAGACGCTGCCTGGGGTTTGTTTGTCTTTATTTTCTTTTCTTTTCTTTTTTTTACGCAGAGATGAAGCCTGTCCCATTTGGAAGGTATCAGTAGACAGCTGTCGTCTAGGGTTCCTTATTTTGGCAGAATTTGTAGGCAGCGTTTCTAGGCTAAAACAATCACAAAAGTCTGTTCACTCGACAACAGTTGAAAAGGTTTAATAAACAGGGAACAGAACTGTCAGTCTGACAAAGGAATGATTTATATTTTTCTTAAGTAATGTAATCTTAATATATTATTATACCACAGATCCGATTGGTCACAAGGTGTTGATTTATTTTCTCAGGAACGCCACATCATCTAAGACTGGCAATACACAAAGAAAAATATCGGTATAATTGTTGATCTGGTCAATTTTCCTGTGAGGTGATGTTTATTTCAACATTTTTTGAGGGAGTCTCCAATTCCAGTCTTTTAATAATTGTCAGTAAGGACAGAGAGCCTTGTTTTTTGTTTTTGTTTTTTGTCTTCAAGAAACAGAATAAAAGAGAGGCTGGTGAGGGAATGACTATTTATAGCAGCTGTAACATAAGTGATGAAAGGTATTCACTGGTTTTGTGTACCTTCCACATCTGTAAATGTAACTGTAAATGGATATAACGTACACCGTCATTCTTTAATGAAAAAAATAAAAGTACTCATGGGAAAATTGGTGTGGTATAAGAGTAATAAACCATTTAAGAACGTGGTGTTATAGTAAAATGATCGACTTCAGGGTGGTATCGTTAGCTCTGCTTCATCACACTGCTTGGTCGTCGATTAATGACTAACAGAAATTTTGTATTGCTTACATACTGTGATAATATTGTGAAGCGCGGTCAGCTAACCTCAGTGTATTCAGTGGAGCAGTGCTAACCCAGACTTGCCCTTAACCCTCAGGTCATACGCTCTATACTTGGATTGGATTCTGCACCATTTGGATAACAGCTCTTCTTAAATCACTCAGACACTTCATTATCATTTTGTCTCCTGGCTTCCTGAGCTACAGCCAGTATCTGATGTACTCGCTGCCATTTAAAGCCGAAGGAGTTAGGGTTTCGAAGATACATTACAGTTATCACAAAATACATTACATTTATTTACAGTATTTGGTAGACGCTCTTATCCAGAGCAACTTCCATTCATACATTTGAGCAGTTGAGGGTTAAGGGACTTGCTCAGGAGCCCAAGATTGGCAGCTCGTTGGTGCTGGGTTTTGAACTCATGTTTTTCTGAGCAGTAGACCAACACCTTAACCACTGAGCTAGCACTAAAGCCTGTTAAAATAATTCACCATGCAGCTGGGTTTTCAAAATTGCCACTGCCAGTCAGCAGTACCCGACTACACGCCAGTTCCTAACATTCTCAAACCTGACCTAGTGGAAAGACGTCGTTTATTTCGGCGACCGGTTGTCGACGATTACATCATTAATCCTGATTTATTCTTTTTTTTATTATTGGCAAATCACAAGCAGAGAAAAATCAGTATTTTATGGGTTTTTTTCTGAAATGTAATATTTAAAAAAACGAAAACTTGTGTGCTGTAATGGCTTTTAAATTCAGTCATGCCAATCATAATGGCACTTTTATTTTCACCAAACTGTTTACTTTGTGTGTGTGTGTGTGTGTGTGTGTGTGAAGGTTTGTAGGTGTGTAGGTTTGTAGAGCTGAGTTCTGCACTAATAACTCTCCTGCTCTTGTATGACCTTACACCACACATATACACACAACAGACACATACACACTGTCTCCGTCTCAGTCTGTTTCCTCTTCGTTCCTCTCTGTCAAACTGACACACAGTGACACACACACACACGCAAACGGCTCAGTATAATGAGCGAATATTATTATTGTTTTATGTAAATGTCTGGAACGACACATTAGACAGTCTGCAGCAGGTGGCCTCCTGGGCTTGATTGACATTTCAGCTGACACATTTCTCCGCAGGAGGGACCGTGTGTGTGTGTGTGTGTGTGTGTGTGTGCGTGGAATTTGGCAGTCTCTTGTAAGCACAATGACACGATGCGTGCATCTGTTCAGCATATATTTATTTCACATGTACATTAGAGACAGGATTGAGGTACATAAATGCTCACAAGAGACAGTAATCAGTCCCTCCCGGGTTTCGGTTTATTATGACCGCAGAAATTGACGCAAAATCAAGCAAAACAATAGTCGGAAGAGCTTGCAATATCTAAAAACTTACGCGGTTTTGGGCGAGGACGCGTCATGTGACGTCGTCACAGATCACGTTCAGTCAAAGCCCTCTTTTCTGGGCTTTGATTCATCTGGGCTTTGATTCATCGATTCACGTGTCATGACGGACTAATCATATTCCTCATTTTAGTAATGAGGAGAAAGAACAGAAAAGAGCACAATATTTAAGAGAAGGGGGTTTGGTGTCAAATTGCATACTCTCTGGATCTGAGTCGCTCCAAAAGTAATAACTCGAGGTGAGTCAGCCATGAGCTCCTTCTTGTTTCCTTCTTTCTTTCTTTCATTCTTTCTTTAGCAGGAAATGCAATATACAAACACTGTTGGTCAGCTAAGATTGATGACATCCAGAGGAGGAGAGGGGAACACAGGAAAGATCTGCTTGTGGCGCTATTGATCTCCAATATGAATAAATCATGTGGTTGCCTCTGATATTTCCACCTTGTACTTTGGTTGTGTTGCCACTGGCGATGAATGCAGGATGTGTTCGTTTTCAGCTGGAGATAAGCAGGTTTCATGTTTATGCTCTCAGCTCATAGGAAACAAGTTTTGCAGAGTTAGCATCTGTAAAAGGACACATTTGATTTGTTCCAGGCACTGCATGTTACAACAGGGAGCACTGGGGAGAAAAGTCAATTCGTTCTTTATTCCTTTGTATTCCTGTTTTGGAGTTGTTTCACCGTTAGAAATTCAAGAGTTTAAACACTTATTAATATTAAAAAATGATTAGTTTGTCAAATAGCCACCTGAGATGAACCTAGCTTATGCTAACGCCATACTTCAATAACTCCAGTAACTCCTGCAGTCCATTCTGAAGTGACCTGAAGCAGGGACACGCCCATGGCAGCCATGTTTAGGGTCGTACCAGACAAAAGTGTTTACTTCAAAAGGCCCTTGAAAATGGCCGAATCCAAAGGGAACAAGCGACAGACACTATGTCCCTGAGATTCTTTGAACTTGACACAGCAGTAGATGTGCTTAGCTGTAAATCTAGGACTTAGTTAAAAAAAAAACTGGTAGGGCTACACTTAACCGATAAATGAAAGCCGGCTTTTGCTCTCGACAGATGTGAGTAGGCTTATGTATAAATTTCGGAATGCTTACCTGTGAATGTCGGTGGGCTTATTCTTATCTATAAACGTGGGAAGGCTTACACTTATCTATAAATGTAGGCGGGATTATTCTTACCTGTAAATGTGGGTGGGGTTATCTATAAACATAGGCAGTCTTACACTTACCTGGGAATGTGGGCGGGGTTATCTGTAAACGTGGACAGGCTTACACTTATCTATAAATGTAGGCAGGATTATCCTTACCTGTAAACATGGGTGGGGTTATCTATAAACATAGGCATCTTACACTTACCTATAAATGTAGGCAGGCTTATTCTTACCTGGGAATGTGGGCGGGGTTATCTGTAAACATGAACAGGCTTACGCTTATCTATAAATATAGGCAGGCTTATTCTTACCTGGGAATGTGGGCGGGGTTATCTATAAATGTAGGCAAGCTGATTCTTATCTGTAAACATGGGCGGAGTTATCTATAAATGTAGGCAGGCTTATTCTTACCTGGGAATGTGGGCGGGGTTATCTGTAAACCTGGATAGGCTTACGCTTATTTATAAATGTAGGCACGATTATTGTTGCCTTTAAATGTGGGCGGGGTTGTGATTATGCGTAAATGTTGGGGTGTTATACATACCTATAATTGTAACCAGACTTATCTATAAATGTAGGTTGGCTTACACTTCATTTTCGACGGGTTCTTAATTGTATGCTTACCTGTAAACGTACTGAGACTTCTCAATAACTGTGGCCGGTATTACCTATAAAAGAGGGCGGACTTAACTAAATGTAGCTTTGCGTATCCGTCAACGTACGCACGGTTGCTTGTTTTACTTTAGAAAAGTTTTCAATCTTTAAAATCGGTCAATGTTAAACATTTTTCCCTCCTTTCCTGGATTTTTAGGATATTGAAGAAATCGTTTTTTGAAAAGGGCCAACATTTTTGCTCGCTGTTTATTAACCAATTTCGTAGAAACGCTGCATTTTCAAGAATTAAAGAGTCCCGTTGTCATCTCTTTTCCTCCCTGCCCCTTTAAAACTGTCCAGAGCGTGCGGTACCCAGTTAAAGCACACAGATGTGTTCTTGTAATTCTCACACAGGTGTTGTGTGCAGATTGAAGTGAAGCCGTGACTGGCTCGCGTTAGGACAAATCTTTGCAAATCAGCAGCTGACATGCAACTGGGGCGAGCTACGGTTATGGGAATTAGTGGATGTTGCTAGAATATTGCAAACTGGCGCAAACAAACTGGGAAGAAGAAGAAGAAGAAGGTGTGCAGTGCTGGACAAACAAAGCCAAGGCTATAGTGTATATGGAGGCAAGGCATGGTTCTTATGCATTCTTTCTCATTATAGGCAATATATGTGCTACATGGAAACAGTGTCTGACTTTGGATACTTTGTTGTGCATGAAATAGATGTAAAGTGTGTGTGTGTGTGTGTGTAAGTGTGTGTGTGTGCTAGCACTGTGCCTACGTACCGTTAAGCAAACAAGGTCACAGCTTTGATTTGTGACTGCATCTGGCAGGTCAGTCATTTTTACGGCCGTGTTTATGAAAGGTGACATCAGCATGAATAACCCTTCCATTCTGTTCACACCGTCATTTAATATCCATCCACCTGTCCAACTCTGCTCTCTCTCTCTCTCTCTCTCTCTCTCTCTCTCCGGTCTTTCTCTCTCTTACACACACACACACACGCGCCTATTATCATGTTTTATGATGATTTATACCACAGCGCTGTTGGATTCTCAAACCTGATCCTGATTGGTCAGAAGGTGATGATTCATTTCCCATTAAAGCAGCTCTGACAGTAGCGCAGCTCCAAATCACAGGTTTGTATTAACGCGCTCGTTCTAATACGTTATCGTTTCTATAGCAACGCCTCGTTAACGAGGATTTTTTTTATTTATTTTTTTTACGGCGGACACACAATCTATAGACAAATGAAACAACGTGTTGCTATTTAAAACGATTAAAAAGACACGGAATTATTGACATGGTGAAGTTTTCTGGAAGGAGGAAGTAGGAAGGAGTCTCCAGTGTCAGACTTTACGAAAAAAAAAAAAAAAAAGATAGGGCGGAGTTAAGGACTCAGGCTTTCACTTTCCTCCAAATTTTGGACAAGATTAGTGCGTCTGTTTTCTATTTATTAGGGACGCGTGATGAGGAGCTACGAGTGCTCGGACACCAGATTTCCGACAGACGCTCGTTTGCTGTAATAAATTCACCAGGTAACAAATTAGAGTCCGTTTTTAAATTCATGATAGCTGTGTCAGAGCGGAGATCAGGTGCGCGTAGGTGTGTGTGTGTGTGTGGGTTCTATGTTGTTTCAAAAAAAAAAAAAAACCTCTGCGAGCAGAAAGCCCTTTGGAGCCACGAGCTCCTTATTCATTACCTCACAAGACATTATACAGATCCATAACCATGGCCAAATTAATTGTTTCCACTAACCCTAATTATGAAAAAGCATCCAGAAGAAGCGTGGTAAGCATTTGGAAGCGTCGCTACTTTTCAGTTTGATAAATCTCCAGCTGCGTAGGCTGTCTGCTTTCAGGAGCCGGGCATTCATTTGAACAAAAACTTGATTTACTGCAACATCAATACCGACTTTCCCAG
>CM022753.1:4177442-4219942 GCA_012411365.1 Ameiurus melas
TATCCGGGCGAAGAAAACTCTCTCACGGTGACGAGGCTGACAAACTCACTATGATCACAACAGGAAACAACCGGGGGGTATCCGAAACACTCTCCACCCGTCCCGATTTATCCTTATGAAACTCAGTGAAAAACATCACACACACACACACACACCACACACCCGACTGAGGTGCCAACCTGCATGTTCCTAATTAGTCTGTTTCTACCGAGCACGTGTGTGTGTGAGAGAGAGTGAGAGAGAGCGCGCCACGAGCATTGTTCACTTGCTCTGAATCTTTTTCCAAAGCCTACACTTTGCACCTTGTGTGTGTGTGTGTGAGAGAGAGAGAGAGAGAGAGATCTTGTCTTGTGTATCATGCAGTAGTGTTGTTTGCACCTTTTACACTAATATACCGATCAGAAATTACAGAGGAGTCTAACCGAGCCCCCCCCACACACACACACACGTTCACAAGCCCGCCACGCGTCCTTTCATATTTCAGTTGCGGTGCAGGCTGTTCCGCAGTTTTTCGCTGCGTGCGTCTTCCTTTCGCTCGAAAACCAAATCAGTCACAGCATGGAAGAAGGAAGCGTCGGGTTTTCATTAACGCTCCTTCCTCGGCAGGAACAAACTGTTCGAGTGATTTTTCAGGTGGAAAAACAGCAATGCTGTGAAACATAATTAATAGCTTGTCTTTGTATCACGGAGTTTTATTTTTTTCCCCTCTGACTTGACTTAACTTATATCTATATGATATATATACTGCACACACACACACACACACACACACAAAGTCTTTTTCTGACGTCTACATGCCGTATACGTCACGTTAGCACGTCCAGGACGTACAGTCGGACGGGTGGGAAGCGATACCTGATCAAAGCGTGGAGAACAATTCTGGAAACGTCTCCATCTGTATGCAAAAATATATAACAAGTACTACACATCGTGTAAAAGTCGCCATTTCTGCTTGTGTGTGTGTGTGTGTGTGTGTGTGTTAGTGTTATTGTGTAAGACTGAGAATTAATTTATTGTTTTTTTTCCCCCTTCTCACTCCATTCATATAAAAATCCAACAAAATAATTCTCGCTTGTTATGTTGTAATCTGAAATCAAGGTGGCGACACTGAGGCATTTAAGGCAATAGAGCGGTTTTTGTTCTCATTATGAATTGTTAACGATACTTCGCAACTATTTCCTTTTCCCGGTCTCGCAACATGAAAAAGTGGATGAAAACAAAACAAACAAACAAACAAACAAACAATCTGACTGAAAATAAGCAAAACAAAACCAACAAGCTGACCATGACAAAAAAATTGACGAAGGAACTGCAGCGTCATGTCGTTATGTATAAAAAGCATGCGCAAGTGCCAGACTAATGACGAGGAAATGAGGAACAGGTGCTACTAATCAGCTAGCAAGCCAAGAACAGGAAGCACAGACCGTATCAGGACCATGAGTGGAGCGCCAAAAGGGACAAAGATATGAGAAAGCTATGACAGGGACAGATTCAGGAGAAATCAGATTACAGTACATTGAAGAGTTTAGAAATGATCCACTGACCAATCCGCATCGAGTATGCAACAGCACTGTGGTATAAACCGATGAAGTCGTAATGTGGGCTTAACGTCGGCGCGTGTTTATGGCAAATAAATGCAAGAGATTTCACGCGTTTAATTAAACGAGCGTAATAAAGTTAACCCAAGTGCCTTCAGCTTGTTGCTGGTGTTTGGAGCTGAATGCTCATTACACGGATTTGTTGCTGGTGTGAGGACACTGAAGACGCTCGCGAGTGAAGCTGATGTGCTCTCTGGGAGTTCTTAGCAAGCCGTCTGTGTGTGTGTGTGTGTGTGTGTGTGTGTGTGTGTGTGTGTGTGTCGCAATGAAAGGACGTGCCTCTTCCATCTGCTGACTGGATCTTCTGACGATCTTCCCAACTATTTTTCATGTGACACACTTCTGGGACTGGGAATGGGACAACAAGCCAGGAATTCTGTTCAAAGGTTTCCTAGATATCTCCTTATTCCAGAGCTCACACGTTCTTCTTTGGTACGCAAGTGAATCTCTACACGTGTTTGTGTGATAGAGAGTGAGAGCTCTTCTCTAAACAAGGTCAAGTGCTTTACTTATTTAACAGCTACGCTGTAGGACGTGTTTCTGCGCTGGTGTGTTTATCTGTCAGAGGTTGTGTTAGCGCTTAGCGAGCGAGCGAGGTGGCCTAAATCACAGCGACACAACCTTTAAAACATTCATGAGGAGACGTGCACTATACATGAAGTCTAACAATCCCCATCGAGCGAGCAGTACGTATGCAGACCTGTGGGTTGTTGTTTTTTTAATGAATACGATCATATCTTTTTTTTATTGTGTCGTTTATATTAAAAAGATAAAACTGAATGGGAAACGGTGTTCGGGAGATGGTTTGAGAAACGAGTACGGGATGCTGACGTGTTCCGTTTAGCTCTCTGAGCGGTGTTTTATGAACAGCAGTGGAATACCTGGAACGCTCACGATGAGAAAATAGTTACAGGAGATGAACAGCAAAACCTGAAAAAGATCAATAAGGGATTCACAAAAACAATCGCTAAACAAATTATAATAGGTAAATGTTTGATGTACTTGAGTGGGACTGGTAGGATCATCTGTCTGAAGAAAAACGAGATCTGTAATACATCAGTGAATATGTAAATGAGTCAAATAAAATAAATAAACAAACAAATGAATAACAAAGCTACTGAGCACTGAAGGGATCTGGTGTGAAATACTGAAATAAATATATTAAAAAGACAGACAGACAGACAGATAGATGGATAGACAGAGAGATAGATAGAAAGAGAGATAGATAGACAAAGTGATTGATAGACAGACAGAGACAGATAGATAGATAGATAGATAGATAGATAGATAGATAGATAGATAGATAGATAGATAGACAGACAGACAGACAGACAGACAGACAGACAGACAGACAGACAGATAGATAGATAGATAGATAGATAGATAGATAGATAGATAGAATAGATAGAAGATTGATAGATGGATAGATCAGATAGGTAGATATAGGGATAAGATAGATTGATAGATAGAGGGATAAGATTATATATTATATTATATTATATTATATTATATTTGTATATTTTTCCTTTCCCACCTGTATAGAAGTAATTGTGGTTTATGTAAATTCTATTTTTATGTCCCGGACAGTCGATAAAATCTTGTCACTGTCGTATTGTACGTGTTTGTGTACGTGAGCAATTAAATTTAAATGTAAACACAAGGAGCACAAACGGATAAATATATAAATAAACAAACGAGCCATAAAATACCCCCCAAAAAAAAAATACAAAAAAAACCACAATTGACCGTCTGAACAGCTGACTATTTTTCTCTACTGTTGTTACTATAGAAACGGTAGCGTATTAAAGCGAGTACATTAACTCAACCCTGTGATTTAGTAGCTGCAATAAAGTCAGAGCTGCTGTTCGAGAAGACGAATCAACACTCGTCTCTTCTCTCACTGCTCCGTCTGTCTGATGTGTTTCTCTCTCCCTCTCGGTCTGGACTCGGGCCACGACACGCAGCGAGGCGAAGTGTGGATAGCGCTGCAGAGGAGGAGCGGCGGACATCAGGATGACGAGCGGGGTTACGAATTCTCTCGCTCCGTTTCACTCAAAGGCTCCCCCCCCCCACTCTTTGTTTCTTTCTCTCTGTCCCTCGTTCACGCACTCCGTGGGCAGTTGGGAAGCTGTCAGGACTGCGAGCTGGAGGATTGTGGGTAATGAGAGGAGATGACAGGAGGGATGTTTGGAGAGAGAAAGAGAGAGAGCATGATGTAGAATGAAAGTGTTCCAGCTTACCGGCTCAGTGTGAGATCTTTGGCCTGAAGTTTACAGCCTCAGTCTAGACGCCGTCTCTCGCCCTTTTTCTCTCCCTCGTTCTTTCGTAGCTGTCGTTCTCTTGACGTCTTCATGTTTTTTCATCCAGCTCTCCTCTTGTTTCTCTCTTGTATGTACACTCCTACACTCATTCACTCCCACACAGAACTTTTTTAAAAAGTTCTTCAAGAAACATGAAGCGCTCCGACGATTAAAGCGGTTGTTTTGTTTGCTTTTTCTCGTTCCCCCAGCAGACTAGGATTCAGAAATTAGAGTCCACTTTTTATGCTATATTATTTACTTACTTACAAAACAAAACTTTGAAGTTCTTATTTGAATGAGCGAAATAGACAATATTAAACAAATAATCACCAATGCACACACGATGGTGCAGCGTTGCCAGCTCAAAGCTCCAGGGTCAATCCTGAGCTCAGAGTACTGTGTGTGTGGAGTTTCGTGTTCTCCTCTTGTCCATATGGATGTCCTACAGGTTCCCCAGGTTCCTCAAATCTGTCCATTCGTTTTCCCTACCGCTTATCCTACAGAGGGTCATGGGGAGCCTGGAGCCTATCCTGGGGAACTTGGGGCACAAGGTGGGAGACACCCTGGACGAGGTCCTAGGTGAAAAGTTCTGACGTTGGCGTAGCTACAATTCGGATGTGTCTGAGAAAGTTTCTGGGACTCTAAAAAAATATATATATATAAAGAAAAATATGTTCTGTGCTGAATAGCCAAAAAGATAAAGCAGTCATGTGACAGCGAGTTCACGAAGCAGAGCCGTGAACTCGGGTCACTTGCTTCTGCAGTGACTTTGTGGAATAATATTTAGGAGGCATTTGTATTCAGACAGTTTTAGTCAACCGTGTGTGTGTGTGTGTGTGTATGTGTGTGTGTGTGTGTGTGTGTGTGTGTGGTGCGCTACCTCGTGAGTATTAATGTGCGTTTAAGTGCTCCGGATGGCCCAGGTGATGAAGTCTGGCCGTTTCACATTCGTCACAAAAAGTAAATTGCTGTCACAGAGGGCATTGCCACGTATCGATCCCGAGTGTGTACGTGTGTAGTGTGTGTGTGTGTGTGTTTACCAGTCTGTGTATTGATTGTTGTGGTTAGGTTCTGAGTGAGGTAGATTGAAGGAACGAGAAAAGGGCAGCAGAGAGAGGAAGAAGGAATGAGCATGCGGATGTAAAGAAGGATCGGAGATGAAATGGAAGAGGTGTGAAAAATACGAGAGTGGCGTCGTTTGGAATGCGTTCGGAATGGGAAAACGGGAACGAATCAACCTTAAAGCTGCTATAAGCGATATTAACAACCTTTCCTACCACTCCTCCATTTAACCATACGTTCTTGTCTAAACCTCCAAAATCTACATTCGTAAGAAATGGCCTGGATAGGATACTCAGAGATGTTTTCTGATTGGTTCATTCGACTAGACTGTGCTAAAAGTCTCTGATTAGCCCAGCCCAGAAACCCTGACCCTAAAGCACGTATATATTTATATATTGTCTCATAACATGTATTATTGTCATTACTATCAAGTAACATTTTCTTAAAAAAAAAATAAAACATTAAAGATAATTCAAAATTGCAACTTTATCTTCAAGGAGTTATATTTCATTGTTTTATTCCGATTTGATTTTGGCAATCTTTGACTGGATATTCATATAAATATGAATGAAAGTGTCATCAAAGTGAAGTGTGCTACCATAACTCCAGACACACACTTACACCATTCATAATTTGGCAAGTAATTAAATTGAATGAATTGAAAACCAGGTCTGAATTGATCGATGTGGGTATTAAAGGTTATTAAATGTTTAAAAACAGCACGAGTGGGTGGTTTTACAACCTGCCCTTTCACTTGCCTTAAGAAATCCAGTTTCAATGAACGCGCAAATCGGAAACACGCCCTAACCCTAAACAAACCTGCCCCTTTTTCTTCTAAAGCTTGGTTTGCCCAGCCTGAATTTGCATACTGAAACATGATTGGCTCTTACATTTTATGATGTCGCATGGCGATAACATTCGAACTCCAAATTGATTTGTTATTCCTTTGAGGATTAAACCAGTGACAATCATCCTACGTTTACACCGTAACGCTAACTTTAGCGTTAGCAAATGCAACATTTATTCTTTATTTATATTAATTTGATTTTTAAAACGCATGTTAGTTTTCACTACTATGTTAGCTGTCACTAGCGCTGTAAAGAAGTTGATAAAATGGTGCTAAGTGGTTAGCTAGCTCGCGGTGCTAATACGCACTGCCACTGCGACTACCCACAGGACCCACAGGGAGTCTATGCTACGGTGAGTACGCCCGCTGTATGTTGTAGATGTACCTAATATACTGGCGACACAGTGCGGTTAGTGTGTATCAGAGGGCCGATGCTCGAACGCTCCTGTCGGACTCCGGTTTTAACCTCCATTCGTCTTCCGATGGCAGGCCTGCCAGCTCTGATGGATTGGCTTTCAGTGTTTGTTCACATTTCCTTCTTTAGTTTATCCGCCTGCGTGTGCTCACGCCGAGAGAGAGCAACAACCGAATCAATAGTCCGCTCTACGAGCAAGCCTGCATTCGTATCAACTCACACACACACACACACAAAGTATACTGTTACATTGATGACATCGATCCAGACGGATTTATGCGTCTGAGAGATGGAACCCTGCTTGCTATTGCGAAAAGAAAAACCTTTACACGCTTACAGCGGTGTAATTATAGAGAGCAGAATTCTGAGGGTTCGTACAAGTTTCAAATGTTTCAGTCTCATTCAGGTCATAATCGTGTTTAACTTTCCTGTCAGTGGGTAAACGATTATGGTATGGTAAACCACGTGTAAGGAATGAAACGTTCCGCGTCGTGTTGTTTACGGGAAACTCATCAAGGAACATCACGGCACGTCCCAAAAATTGTATGTTTCTTTTTATCCGTTAGAATTGCGTCTAAGATCGGGAAACGTCTGTGAAGTGAGTTAGTTCACGTTACCGCTTACGTTGTAGCAGCTGTAAACATTCCTTCCTTCACCAGCCTCTCGTTTTTTTGTTTTTTTTTGCCTTTATTGAGGTTAATAAGAGAAAAAAAAAACAGCTTTTCACGTTATAGAGAAATCAGAAAACTGTTGCAAATCACTGATACTGGAGACTCCTTCCATAAATGTGGTTAACTCTAGGTAAGGTCAGGAGTTCAAGCCCCATCACTGCCAAGCTACCACTGCTGGGCCCTTGTGCAAGGCCTCAGTAATTTCCTAACCTGCTCTGAGTCCCGGTAATCATTCTGTACGCAAACGTCACGTGTTAGCTCATCAGATTATCATCTGCCCACACAGTGACTGTGTCATACCACAGCAAACCAGCGACTACATTTCCCATCTTGCACCGCGGCCTACAAACATGGCCGCCATGGACTGCAATTCCCAGAAACACTCACATTCATTCTAATCACGCACACCTGCATCATATTCACAGCACTCACGACCACAGTATAAAGAGACTGTTCGAACGCAATGACTTTGCGAAGTATTGAGTGTTATCACCGTACCGAGCGTTTGTACCCTGTTCCTCGGTTTGTTTCATGTCCATTTATCTTGCTTCTCATTCCTCGTTCTCGATTCTTTCCTTGCCCAGATTATGCCCGTTTCTTGACCACGCTATTGTCTCGTGATTTGGATTTGTCCGCCTGCCTCTCTTTATTAAAAGCTCGTATCTGCACTTGCACCCATCCTAACCTTCATGACGTGGACGACGTGACAGTCGCTGGGAATTTGTAGCGTCAGAATGACATTATTTGGTTTGACAAAACAAACAAAAAAACGTTGGAAATAAACTCTCAATGTTGAAAAAAAAAGAAAAGAAAAGAAAATGGATGTTTGATAAGATTTCCCAGAAATAGGGCTTGACATAACACTGAAAATCGAACTGAAAGTACTGTTTGAGATGACAGAGGGAAAGGTTTGGAAGGGGGAACAAAAAAAACCCCCATAAAACCAAACTATTTTTTTTTCAGGTGCATATCTCCGAGATTGCGCCGTTCGTCGTTCTCTGCGCTCTGTCACACCTGTCTTAACTCACAAACAGGATTGATAATTTAATCAGATGTGTTAAAGCTGGGAAAACACACACATACACACACACACACGTGTCATCAGATCTAAGCGTGAACATGTTGGAAACAAACAAAAAGACGTGGACGGAGAACGGAATGTTCTATCCCTCTGGACCGAGCCCGAGTTCTCGAACATGATTGGTTCTGACAGTCATATCATCCAATCATGATGTCGAGCAACAGTAATCCGCTCGACTGAACCCACCATAAGAGATATGGCTTAACTGCACATAGAGTGAGAAATACACCGGGCGGAAAAAAAGAGCGTGGAAAAATAGCACTTGTCAGGATCCGTATGCGATAAGATGGCAGCTGTTGCATTGAGAGAGAGAGAAAAAAAGATTTGTGAGTTAAACATGCATTTGGTTTCGCGTTGCTGAAAACCGCTTGAGTACGTCGTTGCTTCTTGATAAAATATGGATTCATGTGAGTGAGCAGAGTGATGCATTTCAGGCCCGACTAATACTCCTAAAAGCCGTGATTTGCGATCTGTTCACTGGCATTTTGCAGCTGTTGCTTTTTTTTCTTCTTCTTTTTTTTTTTTTTTTAATGCGTGTCAGTATATCTCCGCTCTTCCCTCGCTGTATTATTTTCATATCTGGGAGTCTGCAGTTTCCCCAGGCAGAATGAGGGAGCTCATACAGCTTTAGTGCCTAAGAATAAAATCCTAACCTTCTAACTTCTACTGCCATTCTTAGACTTGGTGACCTAGCTGATTTATTTATTTTTTTCCCCTCCATACAACAGCGCTGTTGAATTCTCAATTCTGATTGGTCAGAACTGTGCAGGTTTACATTAATGCACTCTGGTAATGACATCATGGTAGCGAGTAATCATTTGATTGCGTTTTATGGAAGGAGTCTCCAGTGTCAGCGCTTTGTAACAGTCAGAGATAAAGCTGTAACATTTTTGAGAAAACTTCAAGAGAGAGAGAGAGAATAGACTTTCCCTACATGCTTCCTGAATTTCCTTTCCTTGATGATAACGAAACCGCTTCGTATTAATCACGTCCCCTTCTATTTCGCGTCTACGGGAGTCGTTTGAAGGAGGAAAAAAAAATAAAGGGACTCAGCATTTCCATCGTGTGGCCTCTGGCTCCGTTTCGCTACGTACCGCTCTGTATGGAAGAGCCCGTAAAAGCCCTGCCTCCACTCCATTAACTTTGATTGGACACACTCAGTGAGACAAGCCAACAGCCAAATGAACAGGAGTGCATCTCAGTGCTAACGGCTGATTAGCCAGCATGTAGAACAGCCTCACCACCATTCTCACCCTTCCATCAAATGGCAGCCGAGCCGAATTTAACAAGAGCTTGCTCGCCCGACACTACACCTGGCTGATCATTAGTGCTGCTGACGGAGAGCGAGGAGAGAAAATCTCGGACCTAAACAACGGCCGTTTATCGTGACTATCCGCTAGCCTTTATTTACGGTTTTATACAATACAACGTCTGCGCATTTCAAATACACCGCCGTGGAAAATCAGCCGAGACGGAGCGAATCGCAAAGGCAGGAGGAGGCGAGTTGAAAGAGGACTTGAGATGATGATGGTCTCGTACAAATCGACGCGAGGAACTGGTTCGGGGCATTCCTCAAACGTATCCCGTTAATTTGTCTTGATTAGCTGACTGGCGGTTCAGGTTCAGGTTTGGAAAGCAATAAAAACCCTTAACCTGGAGAAAGCCGGAGATTTATTGCCTCTTAATCCCATTTTACACCAGACTGCTGCAGCACCATTTCCAATACGCTCCCATGCTCATCAGTGTGGGACTTTCCACCGTACACATGCAAGTTTTCACAGGACTTCTAATACATTAGAATCGTTTCTATAGTAACAACTCGTTCACACGGACTCGCATGGTGGACGCTCCACGTTAGCACACACATACACACACACACACACACACTCTATACATATATATATATATATATATATATATATATATATATATATATTGTGTTTTTATTTAACGTAGAAAAACGTGAAAGTGGTAATACGGTGAAGTTTTCTGTAAGGAGATGCTTATTTAACATCGATCATTTATGGAAGGAGTCTCCAGTACCAATGCTTTGTAACAGCTTACACACACTTCAGAATAGAAGGCTTTTATATTGGGTTCTCAGAACGTCAAAATGAAAGGAAGACCGGAGTCAGCTATTTTAATAAAATCATGATTTTAAATTCATAACACTTGAAATCTTTAGTTTATGCATTTTGTAGGTAAATAAGGAAAACGAACATGGATTGCTTTTTGGGTCCAAAACGCGACATTTTTAAGTAAGGTTTATTCATGATTGTGTGATTGTTAGCGTTTACAGTGTAGGCTGGCGTTGAACTAACTTGTTCCATAAAGATAACAATGAATGAATAAAAATATTCAATTGTTAGCAAATTGCTTTGGTATAAAAGGAATTAAAAACATCAGTGACTTACATGATTATATCCAAAACATGATACTGTAATAAATAGTGTGCATTGTGCAAGTATATCGCTAATGCTAAAACTCTTCATCCTTTGCTGTAGACATATTCGTGAAGTCTTAGAAACGTTCGTTTATAACACGTTAAATTAGAAATTCGGTACTATTCTTTCCTGGACTCCTTCTTCAGCGTGTTCAGACGTTCACTTGTAGCTTTAAACTCAAAACTCTCAAAACTCTGACCTCATGTTTGTTGTGGCTGCTCGTGTTTTGTCTATTAGCGTTGCACCGTAAGCTGAGCTTAGAAGTCGTACTTGCATCTCAGTATTGTTGAACAAACTCATGAAATTGTTTTGGCTGGTTTATCTGTTGCCAGATGTGTCGGTTTTTACACGGTAATTTCTCACAACACTACAGCCGATGTGAAAGTCATTGTGGAAAAAAAAACAAAAAAAACAACCCTCACCAAAAATCCCCCTCCAATAGTGAACACACAAATGGAGAAAGAGAGATAAAGAAGGCGAGAGGGGGATTGATGGAGGATGAGAAGAGAGACAGAGAGAGAAAGAGGGGTGGGGGTGGATTGGTTCCAGACTGAGAGATGTGAGCTGTGATTTGTTTTGTTGCTGTTTAGATTGAGATAAAACTCTCTTTCTCAGTGGAGCATAAGCGCTCGGAGCTCGCTGAACGCTTACTCTTTGTGTTCGTGTGTGTGTGTGTGTGTTAGCATGCTCGGGGTGAACCAGAGCAAAGGAATTGTTGTGTCAGTGTCGTTCTGCTTGATGTACACACACACACACACACACACACACACTCACAACACACACATTTACTTCAATCAGATGCTTGTAGATTATTAACCTTATCGGAAAACGCACTCGGGATGGTGTTTTGCTCGTGACAGTCGATATGAACGTTTTCGTAGCGGTTTTGAGAATTGCGTAACGCAGGCTCTTTTCTAAAAATGTCTCCGTACCGTAGGTGTTCAGATGCTATAAATGTACTGACCAGAACTCTGCACTGTGCTATTTCAGGTATAGTGACATGCACCTGAGTGCAGAGCCCTCCTGCATTCCAGTGTTATTCGCAAAAAGAAAAATACACTTTAGATAGTGGATTTTTGCATCTTTATTTAACAAAAAGGAGCAAATCAGACCCTCTGAATGCATGCAGATTTTGTGGAGATGAAGGAAAAAGGCCTGAAACGTGCGCTCCATAAACAACGGCTATATTCAATTTCATGGAAATCACAGTATTAAAAAATAACAACACTTTTTTATTTTTTTAAATGTTTTAACTGATATCAGTAATGCTCACTCAGAGGAGACTAACCACGAAACTACCTATTTGCCAAGCTACGTGCATACAGAATCCTGGGACTAAATCACTTTTGAATGATTTACTGCACTCATTAGCCAAACACCTACAGCCAGGAGGGATTCTCACATTATAGATATAGAGCTGTTAATCATCTAAGCACATTTTTACACCTTCCATTATTCTGACGGTTTCACTTTCAGTAATTCAGTAATATATCAGCGATACCGAGCGCCTTTCGCCTGCGTCAAATAAAGTGCAATAACTGATTTTGTTCATTTGATCATATTATATGTATCTTACTGCTAAATATAGCACGTGTGCACGCACCGTTGACGATATGAACCTGTCTATCACTTTTATATACATCCAGAAGATTATATACGTATAACTCTGATAAACAGGATATTTTGCAGCCAATTAACCTTGATGCAAATGAAACTTTATACACAAACGACTTAACGTGGAAACTTGACTAACATCCAAGTTGGAAACTGATCATGAGGAAACTTGTTTAACTCGAACAATTTAAGTCAGTTCAAACATAGTAATAGAAGGAAACTTTACATGCAATTCGGATAAAAAGAAGGCTTTACACACAATTAGGATATATGGAAACTTTACATGCACTTAACCTTGCTCATGAAGAAACTTTACATGCGTCAATACCATATCTGTTATAAGGAAACTTTCCTTGCACCAATGATGAAACTTTACATGCACTTAACTTTGGTAATGAGGAAACTTTACACGCACTTAACTCTGATAATGAGGAAACTTTACACGCACTTAACTCTGATAATGAGGGAACTTTACATGGACTTAACTCTGATAATGAGGAAACTTTACATGGACTTAACTCTGGTAATGAGGAAACTTTACACGGACTTAACTCTGATAATGAGGGAACTTTACATGGACTTAACTCTGATAAAGAAATTTACTGGACTTAACTCTGGTAATGAGGGACTTTACATGGCTTAACTCTGATAATGAGAACTTTACATGGACTTAACTCTGGTAATGAGGAAACTTTTACGGACTTAACTCTGATAATGAGGAAACTTTACCGCACTTAACTCTGATAATGAGGGAACTTTACATGGACTTAACTCTGATAATGAGGAAACTTTACATGGACTTAACTCTGGTAATGAGGGAACTTTACATGGACTTAACTCTGATAATGAGGAAACTTTACATGGACTTAACTCTGGTAATGAGGAAACTTTACACGGACTTAACTCTGGTAATGAGGGAACTTTACATGCACTTAACTCTGATAATGAGGGAACTTTACATGGACTTAACTCTGATAATGAGGAAATTTTACATGGACTTAACTCTGGTAATGAGGGAACTTTACATGGACTTAACTCTGATAATGAGGAAACTTTACATGGACTTAACTCTGGTAATGAGGAAACTTTACACGGACTTAACTCTGATAATGAGGAAACTTTACACGCACTTAACTCTGGTAATGAGGGAACTTTACATGGACTTAACTCTGATAATGAGGAAACTTTACATGGACTTAACTCTGGTAATGAGGGAACTTTACATGGACTTAACTCTGATAATGAGGAAACTTTACATGGACTTAACTCTGGTAATGAGGAAACTTTACATGGACTTAACTCTGATAATGAGGAAACTTTACACGCACTTAACTCTGGTAATGAGGAAACTTTACACGCACTTAACTCTGGTAATGAGGAAACTTTACACGCACTTAACTCTGGTAATGAGGAAACTTTACACGCACTTAACTCTGGTAATGAGGAAACTTTACATGGACTTAACTCTGGTAATGAGGAAACTTTACACGCACTTAACTCTGGTAATGAGGAAACTTTACATGGACTTAACTCTGGTAATGAGGGAACTTTACATGGACTTAACTCTGATAATGAGGAAAGTTTACATGGACTTAACTCTGATAATGAGGAAACTTTACACGGACTTAACTCTGATAATGAGGAAACTTTACATGGACTTAACTCTGGTAATGAGGAAACTTTACACGGACTTAACTCTGGTAATGAGGAAACTTTACATGGACTTAACTCTGATGAGAACTTTACACGCTTAACTCTAATATGAGGAAACTTTACCGCACTTAACTTTGGTAATGAGGAAACTTTATACGCACTTAACTCTGATAATGGGGGATCTTTACACACTTAACTCTGGTAATGAGGAAACTTTACATGGACTTAACTCTGATAATGAGGAAACTTTACACGCACTTAACTCTGGTAATGAGGAAACTTTACCCACTTTGGTAATGAGAACTTTGCGCAAACTTAATGAGGAAAGTTTACATGGACTTAACTCTGATAATGAGGAAACTTTGCTTAACTCTGGTAATGAGGGACTTTACATGGACTTAACTCTGATAATGAGAAACTTTACATGGACTAACTCTGTAATGAGGAAACTTTACGGACTTAACTCTGGTAATGAGGAACTTTACATGGACTTAACTCTGATAATGGAAACTTTACGCACTTAACTCTGGTAATGAGGAAACTTTACACTTAACTCTGATAATGAGGATCTTTACACACTTAACTCTGGTAATGAGGAAACTTTACATGGACTTAACTCTGATAAAGAGGAAACTTTACACGCACTTAACTCTGGTAATAAGAAACTTTACGCATACTTTGGTAATGAGGAAACTTTACGCACTTAACTCTGATAATGAGGAAAGTTTACATGGACTTAACTCTGATAATGAGGAAACTTTACACGCACTTAACTCTGGTAATGAGGAACTTTACATGGACTTAACTCTGATAATGAGGAAACTTTACATGGACTTAACTCTGATAATGAGATTTACATGGACTTAACTCTTAATAGAAACTTTACGGACTTAACTCTGGTAATGAGGAAACTTTACATGGACTTAACTCTGATAATGAGGAAACTTTACACGCACTTAACTCTGGTAATGAGGAAACTTTACATGGACTTAACTCTGGTAATGAGGAAACTTTACACACGTTTAACTGTCATAAAGGAAACTTTGACAATAAGGAAACTGGACATCCAACTGGATTTAATAAAGGGAACATTTTAATTGGACTTTGTTTTGACAGCCAGGAAATTTTAAATGCGATTTAATTGTTGTGATTTTACACCCGTTTACACTTGCGCTACATAGAGTATAGTGATAGTCTCAGATAAATTAGAACGACATGAATCATGACTCATCACGGCTCATTCCATCTGCAAACATACAACCCTGTTCACACTTACCTTCAACTCACGCAACCGAGAGAGAGAGAGAGAGAGAGAGAGAGAGAGAGAAAAAAAATGGCAGGAGGAATGGAGAGAAAAAGATGGAAAGATTAATAAGGAGTGTAAATTAATTATTCATTTAATTTATGGAAAGCTGTAGGATGTTTTTATATATAATTACAGATTTGGAGAGAAAAGAGCAGATGTCTAGTCTCTGTTTCTGTCTGTCTCTCTGTCTGTGTCTCTCTCTCAATCTCTCTCTCTGTTTCTGTCTGTCTCTCTGTCTGTGTTTCTGTCTCTCTCTCTCTCTCTCTCTCTCTGTGTGTGTCTGTCTGTCTGTCTCTCTGTCTGTATTTCTGTCTCTCTCTCTCTCTCTCTGTCTGTCTGTCTCTCTGTCTGTGTTTCTGTCTCTCTCTCTCTCTCTCTCTGTGTCTGTCTGTCTCTCTGTCTGTGTTTGTCTCTCTCTCTCTCTCTCTGTGTGTCTGTCTGTCTGTCTCTCTGTCTGTATTTCTGTCTCTCTCTCTCTCTCTGTCTGTCTGTCTCTCTGTCTGTGTTTCTGTCTCTCTCTCTCTCTCTGCGTCTGTCTGTGTTTCTGTCTCTCTCTCTCTCTGTGTGTCTCTCCGTCTGTGTTTCTGCCTGTCTCTCTGTCTGTGTCTCTCTCAATTTCTCTCTCTGTCTGTCTGTCTCTCTGTCTGTGTTTCTGTCTCTCTCTCTCTCTCTGTCTCTCCGTCTGTGTTTCTGCCTGTCTCTCTTTCTGTATGTCTGTCTGTCTGTGTCTCTCTCAATATCTCTCTCTGTGTCTGTCTGTCTCTGTCTGTGTTTCTGTCTCTCTCTCTCTCTCTCTTTCTCGGTGTGTCTCTCTGTCTGGGTTTCTGCCTGTCTCTCTTTCTGTATTTCTGTCCGTCTGTGTCTCTCTCAATCTCTCTCTCTGTGTCTCTCTGTCTGGGTTTCTGTCTGTCTCGCTCTCGGTGTCTATGTTTCTGTCTGCCTCTCTCTGTGTGTCTGTCTGTCTCTCCGTCTGTGTTTCTGCCTGTCTCTCTTTCTGTATTTCTGTCTGTCTGTGTCTCTCTCAATATCTCTCTCTGTGTCTGTCTGTCTCTGTCTGTGTTTCTGTCTCTCTCTCTCTCTCTCTTCTCTCTCTCTCTCGGTGTGTCTCTCTGTCTGTGTTTCTGTCTGCCTCGCTCTGTGTGTCTGTCTGTCTCTCTGTCTGTGTGTCTGTCTCTGTGTGTGTGTTTGTGTGTGTGTTACTCTGAGCTCACGCTCAAACCCAACAGTAGCTTTGTCATTTTTACAGCCTTATAAAGCAACAAGCCACAATCTCTCCCTCTACATCTCTCCGTTTCAGATCTCTCGTCCTCTCTGCGTGTCTTTCTCTCACTTTTCTCTCTCTTTCTGCCTCTGGGTTTTTCTCTCTTTCCCACTTTTTCCCTTTTGTCTGTCATCTTCTTTCTACCCGTCTATCCTTCTTCATCACTTGTTCATCTCACTCTCTCTGTCTCTCATTTTATCTCGATTCCTGATATGCCCCTGTTCTCCTTTCGGTTTCTACTTCCTGCTTTCTCTCCCTTGCCATCTATCTTCTTTCGTTTCCTTTCCTCTGCCTGTCTCTTCTCCTTTCTCTTTCACTCTCTCACTCTTTCCCCCTTTCCCCTCATTTTCTTCCTGTTTCTCTAACACGGCCTTTCTCTTTCTATTTGTCTTCTTCCATCGTTCCAGCTGTCTGTTTGCTCTGTTAACTCTCTCTCTCTCTCTCTCTCTCTCTCTCTCTCTCTCTCTCTCTCTCTCTCATTCCACCTGTCTCTTAATATCTCTCTTCTGTTCTTCATCTTACTCTGACCCTTTTCTCCACCTTTTCTCTTACTGTCACTTTGTCATTCATCCTGTCTCACTCTTTCACTGTATCACTCCCTACCCTATTCTCCGTCTGTCTTTCTTTCAATCTTTCATCGTCTCTTTACCTCTTTGTCTCTTGTCCTTTTTTCTCACTCGCCGTTTGTCTCCTTCGTCATGTCCCTCACCCTGTCCGCTTTTTTCTCCATTCTTCTGCCTCCCTCTTTCTCTTTCTCTCTCTCTCTCTCTCGTTCTTCGCTCTCACTTTTCTTATTTCTCTTTCACACTCTCTCCTTTCATCACTAGTTTTCTCTCGCTACTTGTCTCTCTTTATCTTTATATTTTTCTTTCTCTCAGTCCTTCTTCTATTGTGCTGCCTCTCTTTCCACCTTTCTCTCTTCTTTCCCTCTCCTTGTTCTTCTCTCTGTAACATTCTCTCTCTCTCTCTCTCTCTCTCTCTCTCTCTCTCTCTCTGCGTTTCACAGTGTCGTGTAGCATTTCTGCACGACTGGTTCTCCTTCCTTTATTAAAACATTTCGAATATTTCTTTTCGGCGAGTTATCTCTCTGCTTTTCGGTGAATGTGGTGACCCCGGCCAGCGTAACGCAGCTGTGCGAGATGAAACAAAATTGATTTATTATTTATTTATTTATTAAAATTCTGAGACTGAGAACTCGGCAGGTGGTTAAGTCACATGTTTAAAAAAAAGAAAGAAAAAAGAAAAAAAGAAAAACGTTTCAGTTAAAAATACAGCCTCCACCTGTGTGTGGATGAAAGTGTGTAATGTTGAAAAAGGTCTGCGCGACGATGGGAGACCGTTACAGAGACAATGAGAAAGTTTTTCTTAGCAGTTTTTGTTCGATTTCAAGTCGTAGACTCCTGGTCTTAAGCAACGCTCGTTTAACGTTTTTCCCCTTCTTCAGTGGCCGTTTCGTTGTTCCTTTTTGTTTCGTCTGACGCCGACGTCGTTTAGACTGTAACAACACACATCAGACGGCAGGTGTTCCAAAACGTTTACCTCGCAGCGTTGTTCATCAAACATAAACCAATCAGCGTAGCCCAAACAGATGCGTGTCCAATCAAAAACATGCTGAGGCAGTCGCCCGGACAATCAGAGTTCTCTGACGCGGACACCTGTGCGCTCAAAAACAAATCAAACAGATGTCTGTCCGATCAAGAACGTCCTTGACAGATGGCTGTCTGGTTAAAAAACAATCACCTGCCCAGCAAAAAGAACACATACAGATGGCTGTCCAATCAAAACCAACCTAGGCAGATGTCTATCCAATCAAAGGATGCGGAGATAGAGCAAGGACAGATGTCTATCCAATCAAAAGAAGTCCGGCCAGATGTTTAGCCAGTCAGAACACGCCACTAGACATGCAGGACATATTTAATGATCAGATGTTTCAGATTAGGAGGCAATTAAAGGGCAATAGGTCATCAGCACATCCTGAAGTCTTAGACCACAGCAACACTAATCATACTTTTTTTTTATCCGTTTATAGCTACATTTAACGTTGTGGACTGTCCTTTAGCGTCTTACTCATGTCTTGTCAGATATAAACAGCTGTTCCTTCACCAGCCGGTCTTCTTCTCTCTCTTGACCTTAATGAGTCGCCTCTGTCCTTTAGTTACAGCATTACCTCTGACTGTTACATACAGTACGCAGCACTGAGACTGGAGACTCCTTCCGTGAATGCTAAACAAATGATTCGGCGTATATTATACGAGGCGTCCTCTATGGAAATCCGTTTGTAAGTTGTTACAGGAATCATAACGTATTCGAACCTTCCGACCAATCGGAATCCAGATTTCAAAAGCACTCGCGCAGCGTTGCCATTTAGACCAAAAATGAATATTCTGTAAACATTAGCGTTAATGTTCCTACAGTTCAATCTTGGATGAACAATGCTAGGAAGCCTAACGTTCAGAAAACGTTCTGCTAACCTAAATTCTAACCGGTCGTTTTTGAGCGCTGTTGAAGGTTGTTTCTTCTTTCTTCCCCATGCGGAGCGGTCGCATCATAGCCTCTGCCTTTTTTTGTTTTGCCTTCTAAATTGTTTTTGTCCGCTAACACCACTAAACAGTCCAGCTGTGCATAACGTCTCCGGCTCCGCCGTCCCACCTGTCAGTGCGTCCGGCTGGCTGGGTGTCCTTCCCGTGCAGGGCCGTGATCCGTGAGGTTGTCATTGCGACGCGTGTTGCTCTTCCTCCTGTTGTGTCATCTGTGGCTAATGAGTCAACCTCCTGGTGTGAGCACATACACACACACACACACACACACAACGAGGACATACAAACATCACCCAGAGCAGAGAGGCCGGAACAAATCTTACAGTTTCGAGAGAGTGAGAGAGAGAGAGAGAGAGAGAGAGAGAGAGAGAGAGAGAGAGAGAGAAAGTGTGTGTGTTAGAGAGTCATAGAGAGAGCGAGAGCTCATATACGGCGGATGCTCCACAGTAAACAGATTATAAATATGGCAAAGTTTTCTATAAAAAAACCATTTAAATAAACAGAGAGAGAGCGTTAGAGACAGAGAGAGAGAGAAAGAGAGAGAAAGTAAAGAGAGAGAAAGTGTGAGAGAAAGTGAGAGACAGAGAGAAAGTGAGTGAGAGAGAAAGAGAGAGAAACTAAAGATTGAGAGAGAGAAAGTGAGAGATTGAGAGAAAAAGAGAGAGAGAAAGTAAAGAGAGAGAAAGTGGGAAAGAAAGTGAGAGAGAGAGAAAGTGAGAGAGAGAGTGACTGAGAGAGAGAGTGAGAGAGAGAAAGAGAGAGAGAGAGAGAAAGTGAGTGAGAGAGTGAGTGAGAGAGAGAAAGTGAGAGAAAGTGAGAGAGTTAGAGAGAGAGAAAGAGAGAGAGAGAAAGTGAGAGAGAGAGAAAGTGAGAGAGAGAGTTATAGAAAGTGTGAGAGAGAGTGAGTGAGAGAGAGAAAGTGAGAGAGTGAGAGAGAGAAAGAGAGAGAGAGTTATAGAAAGTGTGAGAGAGAGAAAGTAGAGAGAGAGAGAAGAGAGAGAGAGAGAGAGAGAGAGATCTCATGCAAACTTGTATGGCAGACGCTCCACAGTAAACAGATTCTAAACATGGGGAAGTTTTCTAAAAAAAAGACATGTAAACAAGTTTATTTAACATTTGTGGAAGGAGTCTCCAGTGCCAGTGCTCTGTAACAGTCAGAGACAAAGCTCTGACTTTGTCTTCTCTGCTTTGTTGACATGACGAGGTGTGTTTTTGTCTTAAGACACTTCAACAAAGTGGAGAAATAAGAGAGGCTGGCGAGGGAACTGTCTGTAGCTGCTATAACGCAAGTGACAACAGGAACTTTATTTAACTTACTCGTTTCGCACCACTAGGTGTCACTAAAAATGCCATTGTTTATTCAATATAAAAAAAAAATTCCAATCGTTAGCAAATTGTCGTAGAAGAGATATGTAACAAAACACTCTGGGATGAGCTGGTATCCTTTCATCGTGTTCCACTTAAACGTTTCCTTGTCACGAGTTAACCCCTTCACGTCTTCTTCCTCAGTTTGGGAGTGAGGAGACATAACTCTGGAGGCAGGACGCTGGACGTTTCAGGGGTTAAACGTGACCTGCCTGAACAAGTGGATCCAGCTTGTAGCTCTGAACATCTCAGATGTTCCTATCGACTGAAGTGGTTTCTCAAAACTCGATTTGAGATTTCTCTGGACCACAGCGAGCTGTATTATTTAATTATTTATTTACCCCGCCCCCCTGTCAGCACGGGCAGCTGAGCGTTCTTCATCCCAGTCTGATCGTGATGGAAGCGTACGTGTCTCGACAAACGGAAAATCCTCACTCATTACACGCTTTCTCTCCGTCTCTGTAGAATTCATTTACTACCACAGGTCCTAATACAGTATATTATACGTTTATTAATAGTCTATAACGTGTTTATTACGGCATGGGTTTTCTCGCGTTTTCATTCGAATCCGTCTGAAAAATGCCCCCGTTGCAATTCCGACGACGTAAGTGACGTAAATGAGAACGTTCTGGTGTAGTATGGTTTCTTAGGAATGGACACACGCCGGCCAGTTTATTAGGAACCCTTAATACTGTACACGTGGTCATTCGAGCAATTATACGATCAGCCGATCACGTTGCAGGAGCACGGTGCGTAACGTCGGGACGTAGCGAAGTACCGAGTAGCATCAGATTCCTGTTCTTGGTTGTCCGGAGTGAGACGTGACTTTCTAGTGTCGTGTCTTCTCAGGGTTTGACGTGTTGCTTTTCTGCTCACCACGGTTGTAAAGAGTTACTACAGTTATTTGAGATACTATAGACTTCCTGAACCAGCCTGGCCGTTCTCTCTTTATCAACATGATCACGTTTTTTGGTGTTTTTCCCTCATTCTGATGTTTGGCTGATTGGAAAATGACGTGAATGCTTGTAGTAGAAATGATAAGCGCATGATTTTCGGTTGCACAGAGAGTATGTGGGGCGAGAGATACAGAGAGAGAGAGAGAGAGAGAGAGAGAGAGAATATAGTGAGTGTCAGTGTCATGGCTCCAGAACTTTTCTGGGTCTTGTTCGTTTGTAACGGGGCGTGCTTCAGCCTGCTAATCACATGTCTACAGATAAAGGTTAATGAGGGAGAACCTGCACTGTCTTGTTCTCGCTCTCACACACACACACACACTAATTGGGGTCGGCTGCACAGTGTAAGACAGTGACGGTGGCTCAGAAGCCGGCAGGAGAGAACCTTTCCTTGGTACCGCTCTCTGAAATTTTCACTTTTATTCCTGCAGGTTAACTAAATCTGAAGCCGCACTGGACGCCGTCGTCGTCGCCCCCCACCCCCCCTCCCCCTCCCCAGTCTGTGGCCTCAAAGATTTAAAGCGTGCCTGTTATAATGGAAATAGAAGGCGTATTGATTTCCCGGCGCTCACGGCGCTTATTTCGTGAATTATCTCGCTCGCGGCCCCGGCGAGGAGCGCGACAGAGGGAGGGAGGGGGAGGATTTTATGCCCCGCTGGCTGTTTTGTGTCCCGAAGTGTCTAAAAGCAGGTAAAAGATATAAGAGTGCTGGCCAGTGAAAGAGCCACAGTTTGAAATCCGTTAAAATTTAATTTCTTTTCTCTCCTGAGGGAGCGATCTGCGCTAATACAGCGATGAGCAAGAGGACCCCTGGCACCGAAGAGGCAGCGGCTCCGGAGCCTCGACACACTGCCATCGATCTGTAAAGAGAGTCCAGGTTAATGTTCTGTTTTATTGGGTTGGTTCGGTTTCCCTCCAGCAATTTATTTATATCTAAGATAAATAAAGAAATAAATAAAGAAAGAAATAAATACGATCCCCTTGCCATACAGTGTCCGGAGTAATTCTAGGTAGTAATGATGATTTCACTTCAAATCATGAATCAGTCAGGAATTGACTGGAAGTTCATTTATAGACGAAATAAATTCATGGGATGAAATTAGCGAAATGTCGTCGCAAGACAACGATGTCATATACACGTGTAGTAACACGTTTGTTGCCATGTTTATGCTACGCCGTTACGATATGCAGTATACCGGGCAGTAAAACGATTCTTCAGATAAATACTACATTTATTCCAGAGAGAATCGTATATTGTATGCTTTAAAAATATATCTACATATACAACTTAAATCATGAATCTTGTCTCGACTGCGCGTCACGTGTTAGCAAAACTTTCACATACCGTGATTAGCATGGAGGCACGCGGTGACGATGGTAGTTTGGTCATTTGTAAACGTTTCATCGTATGTTTCTCACAGCATTAGGGTTTCTCATTTGCTATTAAAGGCTGGTTTTGGAAAGAGAACGAGTCAAATTCAACATAGTGGATATTTTGAACAGTTTACATACGTATTCATAAGAATAATGAAATTTAACACCAAATATATCATAGATTTGTGTGTGTGTGTGTGTGTGTTGTGTAATATGTTTAGCATCATGTTACTACTCTGTTACTATGCACATATACCGGGCTCCAAAAATTAGACTTCAGATAAATATGACATATTATATTCCAGAGATCAAGCTATTTGATTGTTTACTTTAGATTATTTTATATCGCCGTATTTATAATTATCAATAAATACAGCTTAATTTATTCAGACGTAGAGCTAACTATATTCTTTTGTTATATATATATATATTTATTTATTTTTATTTTTTTTTTTAAATTGTAAAAATTCAAACAAACACATACACACATTCCTAAGATATGTACTTCCAAATAGCTCATATAGATGTATATATTATTACTATGTTACTATATATTGAGCATATTTCTATATTTAAGAATACTTCGCGGTTTTATTTGCTATTTATGCTATTTTCGAATAATTAAATACGCCTTCAATTAGGCAAAAGCGTCAACTGTGCATTTGTAACGTTTCATACAAATCGAGCTGCTAGGAAATGTTTCAGATATTAGCGCTAATATGACGTAGTCATTGAACCGGTGATTTGGTACTTTATTATACCTTTATTAATAGTTTATTACATGATTATTACGACATCCCCAATTGTTTTGGGGGTTTTTTTCCCCAAGGATGAATGTTGTGCATTTTAAAGGTTATTTTTGACGTATAGCTGATAACACAAGAAGGTACATCTGGAGTGTGTTTGCGATGTTTTTTTTTAAAAAATATACACACACTGGCCATTTTTTTAGGAACACTTAGGAACACTCGGGCATTTCAGTTAGGACTTCATTCAGGACAAAAGCTATTACAGAATAACATTTCCTAAGTACGTTATTTTATCGTAACTACCAATTATGATTAATTGGTGTGTGTGTGTGTGTGGGGGGGGTGTCAATAACTTGACACTTATTTGAAAGGCAGCGATAACAGAGATGTTCCAATAGCCGTGTCCGAGAATGGCGTCACATTTATTCATGATACAAGACTGTGAGGTTAAAGAACCCTCACGGCACCTTACAAGTGATTTAATATTCAACATACTTCGTTTTTAATCGAAGGTTTACTTCACAGATGTTGGTTGCAGTTGGTTGCTTGGTAACAGACCTGAGAGTTGATCATCGAACTCGATGGGGCAGTTTAAGATTTCTTAACTAGAGATAAGATTTTGTAAGATAAGATAAGATAAGAATCTGCTTCAGTAAAAATCCTAATTTAACTTATTCGATCTTAAATTAAGACTTGTATAATATGCCTCCTGGTCGTTCGTGCAGTTATCCACTCAGCCAATCACGGCAAGAATTGACACAACTCATTAGCAAAAGCTTCAAATATTAGTTAGCATGAAGCATTCGGTTATTTATTATATACATGCGTAATGAATGGCTGATTTGGTAATTACATGTTATTGTATGTTTATTAATAGTTTATTACAACATGAGTAGTTTCGATCAAATAAAGGTGGATTTTCGAATGGAAATTTGGCTAAATTAGGTACAAAAACGGAACTAAGGTACTACACTGCACCTTTCAGAGTACAAACAGTCTTGTGTATGATTAGTTAGCTGGAAAAGTGGAAAATTTGAAGGTACTTACGTGGATTTTAAGGAGGAATGTTGGGAATATTTCTACCACTTAACGTACGGGTACAGTGTTTATTTATTTATTTGTTTCTGGTCAATAGTACACAGCTCATGCGCATTCGGCGTGTGAAGGCTTTAAAGCGAATCCGCCGTGGGTTTGATTTACTCGGAGACATTTTACGGTAACGTGTCCCGCATTCATCCGTATTCCTTCTCCTGATTGATCGCGGAGAGCAGCAGCAGGATGAGCTGTAACCCAAGCCTGAATTAATGGACCATATTGGGGAAGCGCCTTCTATTAAACATGCCTGCTTATCCGAGGTGATGCATTATCTTCCCCGTGCGCTAGCTACGTTTCGCTCATCTGTGATGTCCCTCTGCTCTGCGCAACACACACACACACACACACACACACACACACACACAAACACGAACACGAGTCCATCTCTCATGGACGGTTAAAGTAGACGATGATGTCAGAGGAAGGGGAAAACGAGACGCGGCGTCACGATTAATAAAACGGAAAACGTTCACGCGATTGATCATGTGACCTTGTGGCCTTGCCGTTTTTAGAGCGTATAATAAAAATGAAATTACAGTCATCCATTATCA
The DNA here is from genome assembly GCA_012411365.1 of Ameiurus melas. Lineage (NCBI taxonomy): Eukaryota > Metazoa > Chordata > Actinopteri > Siluriformes > Ictaluridae > Ameiurus > Ameiurus melas. The sequence continues at coordinate 4,202,319 of CM022753.1, forward strand.
TACTGTATCTGTTTACTCTAGTTAATGGATCTGGTGTTCACAGGAAATGCTAAAATAGTTTTAAGGTAAAAGCCCAGGACTCTCAAATTTCCACTAGATTGGAAACGCATTAAACAGCATACGCCCTTATCTTCCGGAATTCCTTCACTTCGCCGCTCACTGGGAACGCTCTTCTGTCGTTTTCCTGTCATATACGACATCTCATTACATACGTGCGGACATTACGAAGAAAAAGAACGCTTTGATGAAAGCCTCGGCCGAGTCTTCATAGCTAGTACAGCTAGCTTGCTTTGCTAATCTTATCCGGCTAGTGCATAGCCGAGCGAAGGAATTCCTCAGACAAGCAAAGAAATTTCTCGCCGATCATTTATGCGTCGTGTTCGTTTCATGCTAATGAGTTCGCCGAAGAAGCTGTATATAACTGTGAGGAATATCGTTCTAATAACGTTCACAAGCTACACGAATTTGTCGGATTCGTCCGCAAAGATAAATGCTAATAATCTGACGTATCTTACGTAATCTGACTGAATGACGATATTGCTAAAATCCTAATTACGCAAAAGGTGTGTTGCTAATGAACTAGCATGTAGGAAAAAGTGTGGCCGCATGAGAGAGATTTTGACGTGTTTGGCGTGCGTGTGTGTGTGTGTGTGTGTGTGTGTGTGTGTGTGTGTGTCCTCTCTCCAGTCCTGCTGAATGGATGCCAGCCGTGCTGTTGTCCTGCTCTTTGAAGGAGGCTTGCACTCTTTAACTCTGTACATTTGCCATGGGGTGATCTTACAGAGTCATGCAGCATGACACATGTGCTCACACACACACACACACACACACACACACACACACACATCTGCAGCTGTTCAGCGCACACACTGAGAGTGAACACAAAACACACGAAACGAATAACATCCTGCTGGACCCCGGGTTCAACTCTGTCTTTATATCTCCACTACTCATCAGTACAGAGAGGATTAACCATGGCGGATGTTAATTATCGAATCCAAGATGGAGTGCTCAGTGGAAGGTGCGAAAGTAACCCGCGACTGCATTAATTATTACATTTACATTAAAAAAAAAAAAAAAAAAAACGTTTTATAGATTTTTATTACGCGAATTAGTTCGAGTCATAAAAATATGCTTTAGAAGAACGGAGAGACTTTTCGTGGTGCCGTGCGGAAATGTCAAATCGGAGATGAATTCATCGTTGCCGTACGGCAACACAGTGCACGAAAGGTGCGTTAAAGGTGTTTATTATTTCCCGATCAGATTATTTCCTCTATCCTAAGCTCAGGGGAAATTCCACTTCCTCTGACATTTCTTATTTCTCATTAGAACGTGCTAGACGGGTGGCAATCCGATCCGTGATGCCATCCTAACAATCCCTCCGTGCTGTGCAGATGAATGTGATAATTAGCTATGACTCCTTTAATCCATACGGAAACGAGCTGATCGACTAAGATCGGGAAAGGCCGCACTTGTAGGAAAAATTTGAACAATTAAGGTTCGGTGATGGGCGGGGTTAGGGGCGGGATTTAGTCAACTGTGGTTGACTAAACTGCGTTTAAAAAAAAAAAAAAAAAAAGAGAAATTAAATAAATAATTAACAGTTAATGAGTTTGATCATTTTGACGATTTCATTCTCACTCGTTAAACCTGTAGCGGAAAGTTATTTGATCAAATCTGGCAACTTTCTCCGTATATGCTAGCTCCAGACCGTGAAATCCAAAATCATCATTCAGAAACGTTCCATTTTGTGGAAGAGCCTTACGACGTTGATGTCGCCGTGGCTGCGATTGGCTCGAGAGGCAGCGATTCGGGCTTTTCGGCTGGAAACTTGTGTAGTTCGCAGAACTTCGCGTACAGCGTGCTCCGTGTGAATTTCTGCGCGGCGTCGGTTTCGGAAAAAAATACCGTTTATCTTTACTGTGCACACAGATTAGCGTAAGAGGCCATTACCAGAAACGCTCCGAGCTCCTTTTCCTGTCGAGCCCGAGGCTGAAAGCACTCGAGCGCTCTCCTCTAGAGAGAAACTCTCCAGACCTGCGTGCAAGATTTGAATATTTGTTGTCAAATGAAAGACCGAGCACATTTATTCGAGCACATTTATTCCAGAATTAATTAGTCCAGGATAGGATCTCTGCGGCTCAGCTGGGGCAGATGTTGCTCTTTCTTCATGCGCGTAACAAGGCCTGGGGTCGTGATTAAGTTTACAGAGTGAAGAGATGATTTCTCTCTCTCTCTCTCTCTCTCTCTCTCGCTGTAATAAGCCCACGCACCAGGCTTAGACGCCCTGCTGTGGAGTTATTTGCTGGCGCATTAGAGGCGCACATACACGCGGTGATGGAGTGTCTCAGGAGGAGGCCTGCGCTGCTATGGGGATGATGGGATGGCTGGTAAACTGGAGCTCCAGGTCTACTTTAGTGATATTGATTCCAGCTCTGCTGTCTGACCCTTTTCCAAAGAGCGCAGCCGAGTCTGTCGCCGAGGTAATTTCGGAAATATACTGTAACGTACCGGAAAGAGACGAGAATGAGAACATTGCTGTAATCTAGAACGTCAAAGAATAATTACCGATATCGATATATTTAGCATCCGTTGTAGCCCGTACGTGGCTACGCGCGTCATGTCGGTGCTAAAGTCCGTTTCCCAGAATCCTTTACCCGAATTACGAAACGACAAGGCTGACGTCACATGACCCGTTACCACACGTTGTGATCGCTCCTAACGCTCGTCACGAGAGACGGATTAAACGCATTTCGCCGATCGTACCTGAGATGTATCACGCCCCGACCAATACACGCCCATTTTGAGTATTTGAGTAGCCTCGGAGTTATACAGACGGCCAAATGGGCACGATGAATTTTTCTTCTTGGCCACCTGACTTTTTTTTATTTTCTACATTTAAATAGCTAGGACTTGTAAATCCAAATCCGGTCAATGTTTCTGGATATGCTTTCGTTTCGATTCTCATCGTTCCAGTACTGTGAGTTCCTCACGTTCGCGAATCGAGTGACTCCGCCCGCACATATTGGCGTGACCCCTAGTTTGCGAACCTCTGGCGTATGACTATGAGGATTAATCGTTCATTTTAAATCTCGGCTTTATGACAATCCCTGGACATGTCCCCACTAGGCCTGGTCAGTAATCCGTCCCTGTCGCCGAGCGTTTACTACCGAGCGCATGCATTTCCTGGTATTGACCTTTCGTTCGTACTGAATGAAAATGTCTGATAAGTCCATTTCCATTCCACCGGTGGACTGGAATACCAGTGTATTCACAAGAGAGGGTAGTCATTTGGAGGATTTCATAGTCATTCAGCTTTCAGGTCATCTTAATACTGTCCACCGCTAATGGAAATAATGGAAATATGACACGGGCGAACTCGTAAAACCTGCATTTTGCAGGAGATCCTGAACAAAATCGATCCGATGTGAACATTCGATGTTGTACAAATTCTTGAATTTCCCCGAGTGACTGTACAGACTATTACTGCTGTTGTCTGGAGACTGGCAACGATGGCAACCATGGTTTGAACTTACTGTCTGGAAATGAAGCGGGTTAAGGAGCTATAAATGGTCTGCACGTACATGGCGCTTTTTTAACCTTGGAGGTTCCATTGTGTCTAATTCACACACACACTCACACACCAATGGTAGAAGAGCTGCCACTCAAGGTGCCAACTTCCCATCGGGATTCAACTTGGGGTTCAACACGGGGTTCAGTTCAGTGTCTTGCCCAAGGCATGTGGAATCACGTGGGATAGGAATACCGATGAAGCCGTACGTGGCCTCGTACCACCCCTCTCATTAGATAATACAGACTTATAAACACATCCATACTCCTCTTCTCTCTTTTTATTTCATCAAGACCTCAGTACAGTAAGCATTCGAGCAGAAGTACAGGGTTACGTAGCGGAACTAACGACAGCAAGCCGAATTATCTTATTATATGAGCGTGTAATCATTTAAACAGCGCTTTAATTACGGCATTTTCGAGAGAGCAAAGATGCTGAGAGAGAAAGGGAGAATTTTGAACGTCGGGGGTTCAAGCCCCCGCACTGCCGGAGCAATTTTTCTTTTATTTATTTATATATTTCTCTCTTTCTTTATTTAATCCAAGGATCCAAGTCACTTTTGATTCAATGATTTCTACACTGGAGATAAGACATAATGGAAGCTCCCTAACCTTCTCATACACAAGAGGAGAGGAGAGAGAGAGAGAGAGAGAGAGAGAGAGAGAGAAATAGACTCATGTATGTTTTTATTGGTGGCTTTATGACAAAATAAGCACCATTACACACACACACACACACACACACACTCACACACACTCTGTATGTTGGATTTTCACGCTAACACTCTTCTCTCTCCTGTGTGTGCTGGAATAAATGCTTTTGTTATACACACACAATGCTTCTACACACTGGGAGCACTGCACTGAGTACAAGACACAATGACAGTCTAATTGAGTCTACGCTAATCTCTTTCGCTTTGTACGTGTGTGTGTGTGTGTGTGTGTGTGTGTAAGTGTGTGTGTGTGTGTGTGTGTGTGTTAAGTGTCTGTTTAGAAAATAAATGTATGTGCTTGTGTATTGAATTCTATTGGTGTGTGTGCAAGTATTTGTGCATGCATGTGTACGAGTGTTTGTGTGTTTCTTTATGCACATATCCGTGTGTGTATATTGGGATTAGCGTGTGTGTGTGTGTGTGTGTGTGTGTGTGTGTGTGTGTGTGTGTGTGTGTGAAGAAAGTTTATACAATAAATGTATGTGGTTGTGTATTTAATTCTATATATGTGTGTATGTGTGTGTGTGTGTGTGTGTGTGTGTGTGTGCGTGTGTGTTTTGTACAGTAAATGTATGTGGATCTGTATTTAATTCCATTGGTGTGTGTGTGTGTGTGTGTGTGTGTGTGTGTGTGTATTTGTACTTGTATGTGCATGAGTGTTTGTGTGTTTATTTATGCATGTGTACATTGGGATTTGGGTGTGTGTGTGTGTGTGTGTGTGTGTGTGTGTGTGTGTGTGTGTGTGTGTGTGTGTGTGTTGATCAAACTCCTTAGTGAGCTGAAACTTGTTCCCCGCTCGAGCACCGCTCTTTAGAAGCATCCGGGGGTGGGGGGGTGGAGAGATGGGTGTAGGGGGATACTAGGATATTTGATTTGTTTTTGAAAGCTGTTTGTTATTTATAATTCTCTTTTGTGCATCTAAAAGTCATTTTTCTCCCCAAACTCCGTGTTGATTCAGCTCATGATGAAGCGCTGACTGATGTATTTATATGTATTTCTGGTTTATTTAGAAAGGTTGAGATGAGACACTCCGTCATGGCTTTTCATGTCTTAACTCTGCTTTTGTCGTCACTGACAAAAGTATTGTTTGATATATATATATATATATATATATATATATGTTTTTTGTAATTATTAATAAGCTTTTAATTATTTGGTTTTCTCTCTTGAGCTTAGGCTGAGGTTGAGTTTAAAATGGTGTCCTACACTCTAGTCCCAATCGAAAAAGCTGCATTCTATGGTTCCTCATTTAGACATGAAGCTATTGAAGTGCATTGCGTTTTTTATAACTACCAACAGACAACGCTAGTGAATAGAGGTAAGTTTCTGACATACTATCAGATTCAAATCCAAGACGCAGGACGCAGACCTTCAGAGTTTAACTCAGGTCCAGATTTGAAATTGGAAATCGTAGAACTCGAATCTAACCACACGTCACACGACTCAAATGTGACCTCGGGTCCATTATTTCAAACTGAACCTTAAATCATGATCAATCAGACTGGATCTGAAGTCCGCTAACTCACATTTCACCACCTTGAAGTTTAAACTAAACAACCTCAAACCTCAAATAAAAAGTCTTCTAACTCAAATGTAACCTCAAAACTTGGCTTGTATTTGTAAATTGAGTCGGATAAAAGCGTCTCCAATTTAATCTCCGACTCCATAACTCAATTTTTTTACTTCAAGTCGTGCAAATTTAACCTCAAATTCCATAACTCAAATTTGACCTCAAATTCCATAACTCAAATTTGACCTCAAATTCCATAACTCAAATTTGACCTCAAATTCCATAAATCAAATTTAACCTCAAATTCCATAACTCAAATTTGACCTCAAATTCCATAAATCAAATCTTACCTCAAGTCCTATAACTTAAATTTAACCTCAAGTTTTGCAAGTCAAATTTAACCACAAATTCAGTCAAATTTGATCTCAAATCTTGAAAGTCAATTGCAATGTCAAATTCCATTACTCAAATCTAACTGCACATCCCATAATCTTTCACCTAAAGTGATTAGTCATATTTGAATCTGTATTTGTTTCCTGATATTAATGTAACTGTGCTGAAAGGTTGAGAAAAGAAGACTCTTTTGAATTGTTGGTTGAGCAGGTCAAAGAAAACCTCATTCTCCAGAGATGATAATAATAATAATAATAATATAATAATAATAATAATAATAATAATAATAATAATAATCTGCTAGCATTGAAAAGAAAACGTATTTGTTTTGGTTACTATTTCTCAACTTGTTTGTGTGTGTTTCAAAAATGTCAATGATGGGAGAGAGATAGAGAGAGAGAGAGAGAGAGAGAGAGAGAGAGAGAGAGAGAGAGAGAGAGAGAGAGAGAGAGAGCTTATAGAGAGAGAGTGAGAGAGAGAGAGAGCGAGAGAGAGAGAGAGAGGAGAGAGAGGGAGTGAGAGAGAGAGAGAGAGAGAGAGAGAGAGAGAGAGAGAGAGAGAGAGAGCGAGAGAGAGAGAGAGAGCGAGAGAGAGAGAGAGAGTGAGAGAGAGAGAGAGAGCGAGAGAGAGAGAGTGAGAGAGAGATAGAGCGAGAGAGAGAGACTCAAAACCCTTTCAGGCCTGGAAAAATGGAGTGATTGAGTGACTCTCTCTCTCTCTCTCTCTCTTTCTGTCTTCACAATGAACAGATAGTGTTCTAAACAAATACAAATACAGAAACAGCAGCTAGACAGTTTCAGAGGGTATCTGGTTGATGCTGGAGGTGCGTCTCGGGACTAGGATCTACTTGTTGGACGAACAAAGACCGTGTTCATTGCCACGAACGTGTGACTTTATAAAGCTTCCACAGCGTTCATTCGTTCATCTTTACTGACTGCCTGGTCAGGTTTGTGCTGTAGATGAGGCTGAAGAATATTCAGAGCATCTGGAGGCATTTTCCAGTGTTTGGGGGCATATATCATAAAAAGAAAGAAACCCTTCTAGTTTAAGCCACACCCACTTATAGATAACAGTAATGGCATTGCGTTACACCCCTTCTCTCTCTCTCTCTCTCTCTCTCTCTCTCACTCTCTATCTGTCTCTCTCTCTCTCACACTCTCTCTCACACTCTATCTGTCTCTCTCTCTCTCTCTCTCTCTCTCTCTCTCTCTCTCTCTCTTCTCACTCTCTCTCTCTCACTCTCTTCTCTCTCTCTCTCACACTCTATCTGTCTCTCCTCACTCTCTCTCACTCTCTCTCTCTCTCTCTCTCTCTCACTCTCTCTCTCTCTCTCTATCACTCTCTCTCACACTCTCATCTGTCTCTCTCTCTCTCTCTCTCTCTCACACTCTTTTACTCTGTCTCTCTCTCTCTCTCTCTCTCTCTCTCTCTCTCCTTTCTCTCTCGCTCTCTCTCAAACTGATTCCAGCATATTCATCAAGCTCTGGTATTTGTATAAACACAAAACAACACACACTCAATCTCAGACAAACATATTCTCTTTGCCAAATGCAGTATACAGGGTACAACTGGAAGCACATACACACACACACACACACACACACACACACACATATACACACATACACACAAATACACTCAGAACATCTGCAGCATCTCACGCTCTCTATCAGGCTTTGTGTGGAGACTAAAAAGCTTTCCAAAGTCTGTTCGGATAAAATGGGTTTGCACTGAGCCATCATTGCAAAGTGAATCGTTTTGGACAAGCGATATTCCGAACACACACACACACACACACACACACACACACACACACACACATCGTCCAAAACATTCACTCTTTATAAAACCCACAATCAAATATTCAGCCATTAGTCTTTAATTCCTAAATTCACCCTGATCGTAAGAAAAGTGCTGCAAACGCAAACACACACACACACACACACACACACACACACAGACACACACACACACACAGAATTTCCTGGTAAATGTACTGTAATGTACCACTTTAATGTCTTAATGAACAGCCCTCCACTCTCCACATTCACGACATCATTATTTACCTTCCCAAAGAATCCGATTTGTCTCAACGCGCTGCATTTTCCACAAACACAATCCCGTGGGAAAGCGTCATTATTCATAACTCAGAAGGCTCTCTGGGTCAGCCGAGGCTGCCGACGAATTCGGAAGCAAATGCAGTTCTCCGTTTCGCTTTTAATATCAAACTGGAAATGCGTCTAGATAAAAACGGAGCAATCTTTCCAAAATTGTGTGATGTGATAAATAAATAAATAACTAAATAAATAAATAATTAATTAAGGGTGTTTTGTAGCTTTACTCTGTCTTTCATCTGGGAAAGTGGATGTGGCGGACCTTCTAAAACGAATATAAAGTACGCCGTTGGCCCTCGGAGACCACTGTTGCACCTTTCAGTTGGTGTGTTGTGATTTTTTGAATGACGTGGGTCAGATTGATTCAAATACACAAAAAAAAAAGAAGTCATTCCAGAGTTTTAGGGAGAATACGGTACGTCTGAAAATCTGACTTTTTTTGTGTATGGTGTTGCCATGTGGCGACAATTAATCATCTCTCGTTTTTTCACAGACAATAATACAAAAGGATTATTTTTCAGTGTAACTGGAAAAATTGAGGTTTAACTTAAAAAAAAAAAAAAGTTACCATCTATACGTATACTTTGTAATTCTAACTGTAATTCCTCTCTAGAAGATGTCACGTGTACATGCTTACTACGTGGCAAAAAAAAACAACTTATTTTCTGAAAAATGCATTAATTAGATTAGTAATCTCATACAATGTGTGTTATTTTGGACTATATACTGATACTTTCCACCGTTGTACATCGTTGCCATATGGCAACAATTTACCAACTACCCCCTAATTTCTTTTTCACAATTTGTTCAAATGTAATTTTATTATTAAAGTTCAAGTAATTAAAATCCATTTAAAAACATGCTGTTTTTTTTTTATAATAAATCATGCAGCAGATAGCTTTTCTTTAAAAAAAAAAAAAAAAAAGCTCTATGATCGTGTCTATGTTTAGCGCGAGTTGTGTCTTTGTACTCCTCTAAGTCTCTGAAATAAAATTGTCTCCATTGTTTTTGTTTTGATCTTTTTTTTTTTTTAAAAGAATTGAAAAAAATAAATAAAACTACTCCGCTCTCATGGATATTAAACAATTGCAAAGTTTATTTTAAAAAAAGAAAAAAAAAGACTTTGTTAAATATATGTGTGGCATAAATATTGGCACTCCTACAAATTCATATGAGAAAAATATATTAGAAGGATATTCCCAATGATATTTAAAAAAAAAAAATTCACATTCACCTTTTGCGTGATTAGGAAGTGGAAATTGTTCAACCAAGACTTCCTGTTTCACAGGGGTATAAATATGAGGTAAAACGTATGCCAAATTCCCGTAATCATTCATGATAATTTGTAAGACCAAGACCAAAGACCACAATTTCTAAGACCAAAGAACCTTACACTTGAAAAAAGAAAAAAAAAAAAAAAAGAAGAAAAAAGAGATATGCGCGCACACATACTAGATGATTAGGTACATATTTGGGACATTCGCTTAACGGATGGAATGGAAATGGAGCATAGCCTCAAAATTCCCAATCTTAAAGGAATGTGGTCAATCCTACAATTTGCAAAGATTTTTCTTTCATAAAAAATTCATTTTTACATAATATACCAGGTCTATTTAAAAAAAAAAAAAAAACATCGGCACTCCACAAGTCTCTCCTCCATCTCTGTGTATCCGAGCCGCTTAGATGTCCCAGTATTTTTTGTTAATTGCATTACTGTCTGTCTTGCACATTACACAACTTGTACATTTTCTCCAGATTATCTGTGCCAACAACTGTTCCTGATCCAACGGCGCTCGCATTCAGGTGCGAATCGGTGATAAACATTAATCATGACTAATTGCACTAGTCTTATCTTCACTTTACAAAGCTTCAACAAATGACAGAAAGACAAACAGGCTCCAGAAGTGCGTGTATAATTGCAGGGAAAGCTCATTTGCACAAACAATAAGTGCACATTGATTCATTATCCATCACTGCACTGGAAAATATGGTGTGGGTGGGGGGTGTGGGGGTGTGAGATACATGGTGTCTACTGCAGTGTATCTTCTTACTTTCACAAATTTCGTTCAGAGGCTTCTGATGTGGTTTTCAGGGGACATTTGTCGTCACTTTGCGGTCCTTTTACATCGGTAGGAATCCTCAATAACATTCCGACTTTATCCCAACCTACCATGTACATGTTCTTGCTACACTGTCAGAAGAAATCCTACTGAACAAGTCCATTTTCGCAGACATTAGACCTCTACGCTGTAATCTACAACGGTCGTTAGTGAGGTCTCATTTTGCGGCTTGAATAAGTCTCAAACGTACATGAAATCCTCGAACACTACGACGTTGAGCACAACGGAGGCGAGGGAGCCAGACAGACTAAAGGACTAAAACGCCACTGCATCGCTCTCTTTACGTAGAGATGATGGATGTGATGGCTGAATCCCACTGGCATCACTATCAGCAGGTAACTTAGTGCATTGTGGGTAATGTGAAATGAAGCATTCGCTAGTCACTCAGAGTGACCGGATTGGGAAACTCTGAGCTGCAATACCGGACTAGTCGGTTTGAATCAGGTCCAAAGTGAGGACATGTACTAGGTTCCAAATAGAGCTATCCGAAGAACCCAAGAGGAACCACATTTTGACACCAAGAGCGTAATGACTCTTAAGACCCTTAGTATGACTGGAAAACATCCGTCTCAACCAAGCCCTAACATGATTTCAGGACGTTTCTCTAAGCTCATGGATTCACGTAATCTTAACGAATCACTTCCAGGTATAAAAAAAAAAAATAATAATAATAATAATGAAAAGCTGACAGTCGTATCATCCGTCCTCATTGTTTGTGTCTATGTTTTCATTTTCATAATGTAGTTTCACTCGCGCAGATGGCTTCAGGGCCTCGTCAAGCTACTGAGGATTTCAGTAATCCTGTTCCACTGCTCTTTCATCATGCTGGACAGATGGAAAATCACAGAGCTGCATGGCACGTCGATCAACCTTTCCTCCTCCAGAACACCTAGACACACACACACACACACACACACACACCCATTATTCATCTGCTCCATTTGTGAAGCTTGCATAAGTATTTACCCCCCTACCTTTGATCTTTTCCACCACCTGGGACTGAAATGGGGTTCTATATCATGAATGTACACAATATATCCCAGTACACAATACCCCATTACTGGGAAGCCCTTTAATTAGTTTCCATCAGAAGTCATACAGTTAATTGAATGTAGTCGACCGGCATGCTATTGAACGTGTCATGTGATCGAACTCCTGATTCCGAAAGGCTCCAGAGTTTGTTGGAGAACACGCCTAGGCAAACAGCATCATGATGACCATGGAGTTATAAAAACAAGTTCTGGAGAAGTACCAGTCGAAGCAACTCTTACCACGAGGCTACCAACACCATGTTTCACTGTACGGGTGGTGAACAGTGCTAGCGTTCTCCTGCCAAATGCAGTAAATGCTTCTACCCCCTGCAGATTCTTTATGGATTTATTTTATTAAATGTTAAAAACCAGATTAATTAATACTAATATATGGGCTTTCCATATGCTGAGCTGCCGGGTTGAAAGCACTGTTTTTTGGTGATTGCACCGGTAGTAAATTGCCTTTTGTTCCCCGTGGAGCACCGACAGCTGTGGATACAGCTGTGAATCAGTCACACGGTATTAATCACGAAGCTTTTAGCCTCTCGATTCATTGCTAAGAGAGCAATTACGGCAAATTCCTCACTAGGTTGCTCTGGAGATGTCTGAACGTTCTGATTCAGCTTTGGCTTGGTGTGTGTTGTAAGTGTGGAATGCTCAAGATCATGAAATTCAGACTGAACAAATCCAGAGGTAACTCAAACTGAACTTGTTTTAGGTTGGATAGGAAAAAGGTACATCTAGAGTATTTTACAATTCGTCGACACAGATTTATTATTATTTTTTTTTTAATCATCGTTTCTATAGTAACAGGTCAAAGTTACCAGGCTTTTAAGAATCATATAGGTTTCTATACTGAGAAAGGTTTTGCTCACTTTATTGTTGGCTGTTAAACTTTATTTTCAAGAACACAGCTCTAGAGTCTGTAACCCCTGATCTGAGTCTCCGGCCCTTGGCTTCAGCATCTTCCTCATCTTCATCACTCCTACCTGTTTCACACTATAAACTTCCTTCAGATCTTTTCAGCATTTATAGCCAACCTTTACACCAACGTTCCCCGCTGAAACTCACAGTGCTTTTATTTTTGCGTTACATTAGCTAGCTTGCTGTGATTTTGGACCATTTTTCAAGTCTCCTCTATCCTTGCACTTTTGCTCACATAAAAATGTAGAGAAATCCCCCATTCTCGTCTCGTATCCCTGCGTCTTTTAATCTCGAACCCAAACGTCTTTGGTGTACAGCACTAGCAAATGAATTGGCCTTGCCATTCCAGTAGTTTTGGACGTATATGTAGATTTCCAAGTACAAATGTGTTGCGTTATATATTTGTTCATCTGAGATAGCAACTACTGCAGTTTTAAGTATGTCTGGGGATTGTATCAATAGATAAACCTATAGAAAATATCTCAGAAGTAGAAGAAGAAGAAAAACTCATTTATCTATCCTGTTAAACCGTCTTTAAAGTAGAAAGCCAAGGCCTGTGTGGAGTTTAGTTTATGATCCAAAATTCATTTCATTGCTAAACTGTAAAACTCTGACAATAAAGGACCATTATTAAGAAAATTGACATGTATTTCAACAGGATGGGTTTTTATAGCTGAATATATTATTGAAGATGTCTACTCTATAGCCGAGTTTTTTTTTTTTTTACAATACATTTTTAGACCTTATTCATGTATTAGGTGCAGATATTTTATTATTTTTTTTACATCAGAGCCCTAGGTACATGGAGGACAGCGAGTGCTGGTGTCTCCTGCTAGACGTGCAGAGGTAACAGATGTGGGGAGAAGTGAAGGACGGAAGAGTCGATGGTTTGAGGGATGTGTTGGAGAAAGAAAGGTAACTGGAGAGGAAAAAAACAGGTGTGTTGGTGGTAAAGGTTGTCACTACCAGCAGAGAGGAGGAGTGTGTGTGTGACGGGACAGGTGGGCCCTTCACACTGATGGAGAGAGAGAGAGAGAGAGAGGAATTGGGAGGAAAAGCAGAACAGGTGTGTATTGAAGATTCTGTTCTTCTACAAGGTCACAAGATGGATGGATATTGGCTAGGGTTGCTTTTTGTGCTGCCAAAAAAACGAGTTTTTTTTTTTATTATTTTACCTGTAGAGACGATTCTTCTGCTGTGTTTAATCCTGAACTTGGAGCAAAAACTGTTGCTCATTCCAAGAAGCTGACTAGTTTTGAAAACTTTAGACGACTTAAGAATGACACGAACTCTAGCTTCTACTCTTAGTATAAAAGTAGATCATGACCCGATCCATCGCGACTTTAAACGGCTGCTCGAGTCATTACGCGTTGAAAACCACAAAAGAATAGTGACTTGCAAATATACCAGAGCTAAGTTTATATCTAGAGCGTTACTGAATTCTTGATTCTGATTGGTCAGAAGGCGTTGATCCGTTTTCTAGAAACAGCAGCGCCGCTAGAAGTCGCAGGTTTATATTAACGCACTCGTTCTGATTCAGTTATCGTTTCTATAGCAACGGCTCATGCAGTAGATGCTCCACGTATTTTTAAAATAAACTGCTTTGATATTAAACAAAGAAGGATGTTTTCTGTAAGCAGATGTTTATGTAACATTTATGGAAGGAGTCTCCAGCGTCAGAGCGTTGTGAGAGTCAGAGGTAAAGAGGTCATTTTTGAGGAATTAATTTGTTCAAATAAAGCCATGAGTCAACAACATCATCAACAACAACAACAACAACTCAATTAAATGAGCTATGATTCCTTCTGCTTGAATTACTGTTAGTATTTTGTCTTCTCGGAGACATGTGACAATCTCATTTAGCGTCTGAAGGGCGGGACTAAATAATAAAAATAAAAAGATTGTTAAACAAAACAATAACAATTTACACCGATCATCGTGTTCAAAAGTTTACCCCCCCCTTCTCTTAATGTATCGTGTCACCTTCTTGCGCATCAGTGAATATTCGCACGTTTTGTAATAGTCGTGTACACGTCTCTCCGTTGTCAAACATTCAGAAGATCCTGGAACAGCGAAGAATGTGCCTGGAGGATTTTTCTGAAGAAGAGTGGGCAGTTTAACCGCTCAGGACGAACTCAGAGGGACTCATGAAAAACAAAACAAAATCACGAAACAAAAAACAAACACTTCGACCATCCAAGTAACGACACAGAGTATTAACAATCGAGGGGGTGTAAACTTTTGAGCGGTGTCATTTTTTATCAATTCAACTATTATCTTGTCTTGTGGACTATATGTAGACATCCATTATGTGAAATAGCTTACTCAGTGCAGGAATAAATAAAACAATTTTCTTTTTTTTTTTTAAACAACATTGGATTTTTATGATCCGTCTTATTTTGTTAACGGTGTTAAGATTTAGCAGATACTACAAGGAGTATACAAACTTTTGAGCGGAACTGTAATCAAAGATTTGAACCTTGAATGAGTCATGATAGTGTTTTAAAACAGTACTTATTACTCAATCATTTCTGAGCCGTCGGAACGCAATAAAAATAGCAATTACAAACAAAATAAATTGTTTATTTTTATTTATTTATTTATTTATTTGAGCGTTTTGGCTAAAAGGTCCTCCGAATGAGTCTTTTTTTCAAATTTCATTTGAAATAACGTTATCGCCGGGAAAAATTGCCGTCGCGTCAAACGTCGAGACCGCGTTCATAGTCACCGATTTCGCCGTTGTCTTTGTCCTCGTGTCCGTCAACCTTCTATCGATTCCGTCGTGTTTTTCTTCTCTTCCACCCCGTCGTTCTGTTTACGCTCGCACCTCGCTGCGACTGCGAGACCGATGTTATCATCCTCCAGGAAAATGGCCCATAAGTAATCAACAACAACGTGTGCGCTAGTGCAAGGGGAAGATTTTAGCATTGCCGTCTCACATCATTGTTCTGCCGCTGTCATTCTCCGATCCAATCTCACTTCAGATGATTCCGGATCAGAGCGTACCGTCAGGCGACGCAATAGCGCTCGCGGTGTAATTTCGTACAATGTAATCAGATTCATTTCTGTCTCCTAGTTTGCACCTTTGTTTTCTTTGAGTCATGAGCGTATTGTTGTTGGGTTTTTTTTTGTTGTTGTTGTTGTTGTTTTTTGACGGAAGCTCGAGGACAATAGCGAGTAAAACCTTGAAATCCAATTTGGTTTTCAATCACCAAGGTGAAGATTCTCATAAAATAGAAAGTCCCAACAGAGTCCTCAATAACTGTCATTTGCTCCAAAATAGGCTTGGCATATACAGTAATTGGTCTCGGTGGTGTTAGAATTTGCATATGGTGCACTTCTCCAGTAGGAGGGGGGAAAAAAGGAAGAAAGAAAATTAAAAAAAAATTTAAAAAAAAACAACTCCACAATGTTGAATAATCAGTGAACTGGGGCCACGTTTATGAAAGGTCACTGTGGCCTTTACCTCATCTTTAGCTGTGTATTCATCCGTCATGTCCATTCACCCACTCATTCTTTCACTCATTCATTCCTCATGCTTTCTTCTTCTCGCGTTCCTTCTCTCACTCGCCGACTTATTCACTCCATTATTCATCCAGACAATTCCTCATCTATTCACTTTCATACGGATTGATGCGCTCTCGCGTTCAATCGCTCATTCGTTCACTACTTCATTCGCTCTGTTGCTCAATATAAGTGAGTGAGTGAGTGAATATCAATGAAACTGAAAGTGTGAGCAGGGGAGAAAGTGTGAGTGATTGAATAGGTGAGTGAGTGAGTGAGTGAGTGTGTGAGTGAGAGTGTGTGAGTGAGTGAGTGAGTGAGTGAGAGAGTGAGTGAGTGAGAGAGTGAGTGAGTGAGTGAGTGAGTGAGTGAGAGAGTGAGAGAGTGAGTGAGTGAGAGAGTGAGTGAGTGAGTGAGTGAGTGAGTGAGAGAGTGAGTGAGTGAGAGAGTGAGTGAGTGAGTGAGAGAGGGAAAGTAGGCGAGAAAGTGAATGAATTGCATTTAGCAAATATTTTCATTCACTTTCTCATCTCACACACTCACGTATTCACTCTCACTTATTCACTCATTTATTCACTCTCACTTATTCACACACTTATTCACACTCACGTATTCACTCTCACTTATTCACTCATTTATTCACTCACTTATTCACACTCACATTCACTCTCACTTATTCACTCATTTATTCACTTATTCACTCATTCACTCATTTATTCACTCTCATTCACTCATTCACTTATTTATTCACTTATTTTGTTCACTCACTTATTCACTCATGTACACACTCGCTCACGTACATCAATTATTCATTAATTTTTTAACTTATCAATTCGGTAATGTTCACTTATTCACTCAGTCACTAATCCATCCAATCCTTATTTACTTAAAAAGAGGCACTCATGTCCTTACTCATGCTCACTCTTTAGTCTCTCTCTCTCTCTCTCTCTCTCTCTCTCTCTCTCACCATCACTCTTTCTCTCCATATCATAATTCCTGCATTCTCTCTTTCCTACTCCCTTCTGACTCAGTTGTGTAAAAATTGTGCCTAAGGTGAAACCGTCATTCTTCCTGGAAAGGGTACAGTACATCTCTCTCTCTCTCTCTCTCTCTCTCTCTCTCTCTCTCTCTTACACACACACACACACACACACACACAATCCCGAGCTGATCAGAGCGGTATAAGTCATATCTGTGTTTCTCTCTGGTTGTTATGTGAGCTAGCCTGAAGCTGTGCATGCTAATGAAGCTCTGATAGATTCTCCTGCTCAGTCCCTGTTACTGAGAGCGAATTAGCAAACAGACAGCTGTAATAGAGACACGGCTAGCAGCTACAGAATCTCCGAACTAGAACAGTGTCATAACATTTCCGAGCACAGCGCTGCTGTCACACGGGCCTTCAGGATGTAATCTCATGCACTTAGCACATTAGACAAGTAGTGTAGCATATTAGACATCACATTCTATAATAGCTTAAAGGGCAGCCTGGACTGGGATCTCTAATATATATATATATATATAGAGGTTGTGGATTATTTTAAAGTTAAAGACTTGTTTCATTGAAAACCAAAACACCTTCACATCACATCTCCATAGCAGCAGTGTTCCAGCTTACACTTATTATATAAATCGTATACTCTCGTGTTGTTAATAAAGAGCAGATACATCACATCACAACTCGAGATATCATTAAAACCGAGGCCGTGCCGAATAAAAGACGTTCGTTGTAAATGCAAGCCGCTGTG
>CM022753.1:4224942-4247442 GCA_012411365.1 Ameiurus melas
AATCCTGATCGATCCCACCTGCTCCCAAAGGAACTCTAACCAATGCCATCTACAATCCTGCAGACAGTTTTGCCCAATCCTGTCTACTCCAGAAGGAGTTTTGACCAGTCCTACCTGCTTATGAAGGAATTCCGATGAATCCGGTCAGCTTCCACAAAACATTTGACTAATCCCACCTACCCCTGCAGAGACTCTTGACCAAGCCCACCCATATCTGAAGGAATCCTGATCAAATACACCTGTTCTTGAAGGAACTCTAACCAGTGCCATCCATGCCTCCAACATCCTTATGTCCCACTTGCAGCTAAAGAAATTCTGACCAATCACATCTACCACCACCAAAATTCTGACCAATCCTGTCCACCACCAAAATCCTGACCAATCCTTTCCACCAGCACAGGAATTCTGACCAATCCTGTCCACTACTGAAGGAATTCTGACCAATCCTGTCCACTACTGAAGGAATTCTGATCAATTCCACCTGCTCACGAAGGAACTCTAACCAATGCTGCATGCAAGGAGTTTTGACCAGTCCTGTAAGATCCTACAAGAAGTTTGACCAATCTTGTCCACTACTGCAGACACTTTTGACCAATACTCCCCATTCCTGAAAGAATGTTGACCAGTCCCACCAACTCCTGAATGAATTATTCCAATCCTACCTGCTCCCACAGAAAAGCCTGACCAATCCCACCTGCTCCAAGGACTCTCGCAGACACCTCTTCTCCAGAAGGAATTCTCATCAATCTTCTCAGCCCACAAAGGAAACCCACCTGCATGAGACTAAACCCCACCCACTCCCACCTGCATTATTTACTCGCTCAACACTTCAGACAAGAAAATCTCATATTTCAAGCACTTGTTGATAAAAATGAGCAATGATACACTTTAGTTCACACTCCTTATCCAATTCCAAACCATCTCCAAACTGTTTGTTCTTTCTATCTTTCTATCTAGATGACTCCTCCGGTCTCGCTCACGCTCGCTCTCCTTATCGCTCGGTGTGCTAGTTTGTTTATTTCCTCTTTCGTCCTTTATCTCTGCCTTATCTCTGACCTTCACCGTGACTGCCTGTCTATGTCTATGATGCTCAAGTAGTGACAGGACTTTGAAATCAGAACGTCAACACTATCGGCCGTTCCACAGAGGCGATAAGGTGCGGAATTCGAACAGAATCAAGAACAGATCCGCATGGAGCCCACGAGTATAAATGCCGGCGAGTGTGGTGATTTATACAGCAATGTACTTTTCATTGTGAATTTATAAAGCAAGTTTCTATTTGGCGTATAATTATATAAATGGAAAGGTACTAATGGAATGGAACAACTTGGGAATAATACACTTGCCATTTTACCATCGTAATCAAAATAATCAATCAAGGGGAGTAACGTGTACCACACCGAAGCTGATTATTTTCCAATAACAGCATGTCATGAAGTTTAAAGAAATGAACCAATCTCACACAGGGTATTTATACCGACTTGGATCACATGACTAATTATACACAGGTTAGACGCGTTAGGTGCAAAATTGGAGCGCCATTGGAGGAGAAGAAGCGGCGTCTGTAGTCATGGCAACAGAAGATAAATAAACTTCGACTATAAAATCAAGAGTTATCGATAGATCAAATGAAGTAGATTCATTATAATTCCAAACCGTATCTTGTGTGTGAATATATATCATTTAATAATAATTATAAAATGATTATAATACACACCCACAAGGTTTTATCGAGTACAAAAACCCCCGGAATTATAAATACAAAACCGATATTACAGCAGGGCTATCCATCACACTACAGTTCCTTTTATTGGCCTACGTATTAACAATAATAGCTCCTAATATCTCTGGAGTAATAATCTACTCGGCTCTACAACAGCATGAGGAATAATTAGAGCCATAAACTGTAATTAAAGGATATCAAGTCATATTCAAACTTAATCCGCCTCTGTAATGCCCTGTAAAACCTCATTAGGGAAACCGAACGGCTCATATAAAACATTTTGAGGAAGCCGGAGAGCTCTCGGCAGCGAAATTAAACGCAAACTCTTATAAACTCAAGTACGAATAAGATACAAGCATAAACCGCAGAGACACTGCACTGCGAAAGAGCGTTTGTTTAATAACGTCAAATGATTTCTTTTTTTTTCCCCTTTTCATTTCTTTGCATTTTCATATGTTTACACATTGCATCTTTCTCTCTCACTCATATATATATATATATATATATCATACGTAAAATGTCATATTTCATCGTGGTTTTTATTCCAAGCGAGGCTCTGTATGATAGACCTCCGACGCAATGTCCGATCCCGGCGTCATTGGACCAAATGGAAAGTGACGTGATGTTTATTTATTCAGTATTTAACCATTTTAATAGAATGAATGGGTTTAATTTTTTATTGTATCCCTTTGTCACATAGCGAACGCTAGTCAGGGGTATTAGCTTGGACAGTTGCAGACGTGATGGAAGCGATCGAAGTGAAGAATCGACAGGGGCGCGGACATCAAGGAAGCGAGCGTCAGCTTTGTGAAACGGTGTTTATCACGGAGAACGTCTTCGCCGTCCGTGTTCAGCTTTGAGCGTGTGACATCTGAGCAGGAACAAAGCGTGGAAAGAGCTTTGCCTTTGTGCGAACGACAATGCCAACGTGTATTCATTTAACAGACAAAGAGTGATGGGGAAGGATAGGAAGGCTGAAAGACTTACAACAAAGCGTGGAAAGCAGGAAGAGAGAGAGAGAGAGAGAGAGAGAGAATGTCTGAGGAGGTCCAGCACGATAATTCGAACACAAAAGAGAACAGCTGCAGTTCGTAGAGTCGCCTGTCGCTCTACATCTGGTTCACATTTGTGCGCGTGTGTGTGTTTATTCTGCACCAAGCTGCGTTTGTGCGTCCGGGCGTACACATGTGCACATCTGCATGCTGACACGATCGTGTTTAAGAAATAAGCCACATGAGTGAGGAAGTGTTTGAGCGTGCGTTCCTTTTCATCCGTTTTAGGAGGCTTGCCTACGCCGGCAAAAATCTTACCCAGGGAAAACATCTGGAATATCGTCAGATGTCTCTGGGATCAGATGTTCTAAGATTCCCATAAACCAAATCTAAGATTTTTGGGGAAAATAAAAATATATCTTTAAAAATTTTTTTTTTTTTAAAGCTTGATCCTATTGCCAGATAATTTTGCTAATCGTAAGCATTTATTTAGAAAGAAGGATTAAGGCGATAGAACAAGAACATTTAACGCGTGAAATGAGTTTGAAAAATAAAAGTTTCGAATGATGTACATTTCTGATGACGTACATCTGATTGACTATAAATCTAAATGTAAATGTATGTAAAAACACAACCCCTAAATTTACTCTCCACAAGAAACAAAAGGTGGGGGAAAAAAAATGGGGGAAAGGATGGGGAGAAAAGGAGAGGAAGGAAGGAGAGACCGAGAGAAGGATACACAGTGTGGAGAGAGAGAGAGAAAGAGAGTGAGAGAGTGAGAGACGGCTCAAGAGAAATAAAGAGACGGAGACAGCAAGACAGATAGAGAGAGGCAGAGAACGAAGAGGACGAGATGAATAGAGAGAGAGAGAGAAAGCAAGACAGGTGACGACGAGGGAGATAGAGAGAGGCTAGAAAGAGGAAGTGCGCGGGAGAGAGAGAGAGAGAGAGAGAGAGAGAGAGATGTCAGGGATAAGTGAAAAAGGCAGAAAATGAAAGAAAGGTGGAGAAAAATGCGGAGAGAGAGAGAGAGAGAGAGAGAGAGAGAGAGAGAGAAAGACGGCACAAACACCTTCCTTTTTTAATGGATAAATCTTTTATTCAATCTTAAGTGATCCTGTCTGATCTATAGCGAGAGGTTAGATATAGTGCTGATAATGTGTGTGTGTGTGTTTCTTTTAGAAGAAGGTGTCAATCATTTGATCAGGAGGTCAAGACTTTACTCGTGTGATCATTTATTAATTCATATTGGGTCTCTCTCTCTCTCTCTCTCTCTCTCAGTACATTTGTGAGTGAAAAAATATATATATATATATATATATATATATATAGCATGCTTTTCCCAAGACAAAACCCTCTCATCTGTTTTAGCCACTCCAGAGAAACAAGGGAATAAACGAGAGAGAGAGAGAGAGAGAGAGAGAGAGAGAGAGAGAGAGCGAGAGAGAAGACCCAATATGAATTCAGAGGAGTTCACATCATGGATAGAATAACCAAACATTTGGAGTGAGAGAATTAATTAGCCTGAGTGGATTGAAATCTATTCTCTTTTAATTTTGCATAAACTTCGATCACCCCGCTGCTGCTTTAGCGACCCAGCAGCTTATGAACACTAATAGCGGCTAAACAAACTAGCTTTAAGAGGAGCATACTGTAGCTGCTAGCTGGAATCAGGCTAAAAGATTGATTGATTATGGCTCAGTCACAGGGTGTCACACTGCGCTTACTCAAAGCTTCAGATGTGTGTGAGAGGATATTCGTAGCTTTACATTGCTACAGATGAACGTTGGATGAGAAGCTGGGTGTCAGCTATGCTAGAGACAGGCTAACTGCTAGCGAGGTCGGACTAATAATGTTCCCTTTTAACCCTACAGATAGCAGTAGGTAATGAATTGCAGGAATTCTCACAAATCAACTTTTTTGTAGCTGGTTATATTTCAGACTAATTGGATTGTTTGATAAGTCTGAAACTGGTTTGTGTTTGCCATTTGGAATCGGTTTGCTTAATTACACTATATACACTGTAACCTAGAACACAAGGCATGTTTGATTCACTTTCACGCCGGTGAGTCGATTCAGAGTCAAATCACTTTCTCACTGTAATCGAGTTCACTTGACTCAGCCTGTGACTTGTTGCTCTATATACACTGTAACCTAAAACAAAAGGCATGTGTGATTCACTTCCTCGCCAGTGAGTCGATTCAGAGTCTAATCACCTTCTCACTGTAATCGAGTTCACTTGACTCAGCCTGTGACTCGTTGCTCTATATACACTGTAACCTAAAACACAAGGCATGTTTGATTCACTTCCACGCCAGTGAGTCGATTCAGAGTCTAATCACCTTCTCACTGTAATCGAGTTCACTTGGTTCAGTTTGTGATTCGTTGCTTTATATATACACTGTAACCTAAAACAAAAGGCATGTGTGATTCACTTCCTTCAGATGAGTCGATTCAGAGTCAAATCACCTTCTCACTGTAATCGAGTTCACTTGACTCAGCCTGTGACTCGTTGCTTTATATACACTGTAACCTAAAACACAAGGCATGTTTGATTCACTTCCGGCAGGTGAGTCGATTCAGAGTCAAATAACTTTCTGATTGTAATCGAGTTCACATGGCTCAGCCTGTGACCTCGTGTGCTCTAGGATCCGACTGTAACCTAAAACACAAGGCATGTGTGTGGGGGGATTAATAAAAAAAAAAAAAAAAAGAGAAGAAAAAAAAAAAAAATATAATTTATAAAATAAAATTTTTATTATTGTGTTCTAAAGAACCGCAACCATAGTGAGAACACAACAGGGTTCCATTCAAACAACACTACACGCTGCATCTGTCAAATAGCAGTTCTCAAGTTCTAAATATTTCATCCAATCGCCATTCCTTTGCATTTATTCTCCGCTAACTGAAGAAACACCACAATTTAATACTTTTTTTTTTCCCTCCGAAGATGCTTTTGAGACCTTCTTTAAAATGACACCCCAAAGTCGAGGTAAATAACTCCATCATCAACAGCTTCCTGTCGGAATATGTATTTTTCCTCCAGCTGGGGCATGTCATCAGTGTTCCGCAGGCCTTGATTAGCTGGCTGAGTCGTGTTTGGTGCTGGATTACGACGAAAAAGATTGCACTGGCTGGGGGGCCTTGAGGCCTGGAATAGAAATGACTTTATATCATGCACCAACAAATCAAATATTACAGCACTGACCGCCGGTTTTGTTCAGCATCATCTTCTCTCCAACATTCAACTTCACCGACTCAAAATGAATGTTTCGGATGAATGAGATCACGGTGGAGCGTGACCTTGATGTGACCTTGCTGCCAAATCACCTAGGCTGGATGTGTACGAGACTGAATTTTGACCGTACTTGACTATATTTAACCAATTAACCGCGTTTAAAGTCTACCTTCGTCTCTCCACATTGATTAAACCGAGATCTGTCTCTGCTGCCCTTCATAAATATTACACAACCTTTGCATTGTAAATTTGCGTCGAGGGACGGCGCTTGTCTAACCATAGGGCTGGAGCCCCGCCCGTCTGCGGTCGGCTCGTGAATAATTAATCGGTATGGTAATTAATCTCCCCGGCAGAAACCCTGAGAGATGGAGGCTGTCTGGAGCAGATCAAGGCTCCGTGATGTGCAGGGTTAGTTTGAGGTCACTGACCAGCACCATAATCATGACTCAATTATCCTCCATTGTTAAGCTCGGTGTTGTGCTTCCTGTTTTCCGAATATGTGGTACATCCCCAAATTAATTTCCTTTAATGAAAGGTACAACGGTTTTCCGAACTGCTTTTGATGATAAGGGACCAGGCATGGACATGTAAATACATGCATATTACTCTCGGTTATTCCTAACAAGTCATGCCAAGAAATTATGTTTGATGTCTGATGGAATTGATCATTTTTCCATACATTTAGCCAGATCTATGTTGGTGTCTGTGTTCAAGTTCACAGAGTCTACAAGTACAAGTTGAAGTGCATAGAGACTACAAGTGCACAGAGACTACAAGTTGAAGTGCATAGAGACTACAAGTACAAGTGCACAGAGACTACAAGTACAAGTACACAGAGACTACAAGTACAAGTACACAGAGACTACAAGTACAAGTACACAGAGACTACAAGTTGAAGTGCATAGAGACTACAAGTACAAGTGCACAGAGACTACAAGTACAAGTGCACAGAGACTACAAGTTGAAGTGCACAGAGACTACAAGTACAAGTGCACAGAGACTACAAGTTGAAGTGCATAGAGACTACAAGTACAAGTGCACAGAGACTATGAGTACAAGTACACAGAGACTTCAAGTACAAGTGCACAGAGTCTACAAGTACAAGTTGAAGTGCATAGAGACTACAAGTACAAGTGCACAGAGACTACAAGTTGAAGTGCATAGAGACTACAAGTACAAGTGCACAGAGACTACAAGTTGAAGTACACAGAGACTACAAGTACAAGTGCACAGAGACTACAAGTACAAGTGCACAGAGACTACAAGTTGAAGTACACAGAGACTACAAGTACACAGAGACTACAAGTACAAGTACACAGAGACTACAAGTACAAGTACACAGAGACTACAAGTACAAGTACACAGAGACTACAAGTTGAAGTGCATAGAGACTACAAGTACAAGTGCACAGAGACTATGAGTACAAGTACACAGAGACTACAAGTACAAGTGCACAGAGACTATGAGTACAAGTACACAGAGACTACAAGTACAAGTGCACAGAGTCTACAAGTACAAGTTGAAGTGCATAGAGACTACAAGTACACAGAGACTACAAGTTGAAGTGCATAGAGACTACAAGTACAAGTGCACAGAGACTACAAGTTGAAGTGCATAGAGACTACAAGTTTTTTTTAGTGTGAATTTTTTGAGATGTTTAGAAATGACTTTAAAATAAAAGTTAGATTTTAGTGTCAGATGTGTTCAGTGTTCCGGCACCGCATGCACAGGTGTGTGTGTGTGTGTGTGTGTGTGTGTGTGTGTGTGTGTGTTTGCTGCTGGTTTGTTTGGAGCACATGAATATTTCATCTTTAACATGCGGCACAATCGTGTTTGATTGAAAGAAGGGAAATCGATGTGCAGTGTGACGACACGAAAGACGAGCTCAGTGTCTGCCGCTGGGGAGTGTGAAATCTCATCAGACACGCTCGCCGCTGTCAAGGTCAACAGACCTCCTCCCCCCCCCACACACACACACACACACACACACTCTTGCTCTTGGTCCCTTTGGCTCATTTGTCGGTCTCAGATCGGTCTCTCTCTCTATCTCTCTCGCTCTCTCTCTCTCTCATCCCTTCACTCTGTCTTTCTTGCTCTGCTTTTTCTTCTCTCTTTTTTCCTGTCTTTTTCAATCTGTCTACCTGTCTGTCAGCCTGTTTGTAGCTCCATACACCTACCTACCTACCTACGTACCTATCTATCTATCTATCTATCTATCTATCTATCTACAGTTGCATTAAAAAGGTATTCACCCTCCATTGCAGATCAGGTTTACTGTCCAAATGTACAGACTTTCAGCTGTCTGCGATGAACAAATCAAACAAAAGCAGTTGAAATAGTTCAACACAATGAACGCTTCAAGTGGTTTCCCCAGATTCAACTGAAAATGCAACTTATAATGACTTCTCCAGTTTCAATATGATTCACCCCCCTGAATAGAATCACTCACAACAGCACAAATAAGCAAAAGAGGTGTTGTCTTAAGCACACCTGATGCAACTAATCAAGGGCTTCATTAGTTGCAGCAGGCGTGCTTGAGCTGGAACACACGGAATACCTGGACGGCTGTAAGCAGGTTTCTGAGAAGGCAGGTTATGAAAAACCCTCAAGTGAGTGTAAAAGACCTGCAGCAAGACTTGGTGCGACAGGCACTGAGGTTTCAGTGAGCATAGTAAGGTGTGTACTAAACGCAGAAGCTTTCTATGACAAAACTCCAAGACGTTCACCACTACTGACCCAAAAGCACGTCGCTCAAAATCATATAAATAAGCCACAGAAGTTTTGGGATTCTGTTCTGTGGAGCGATGAAACGAAACTGGACCTTTTCGGCACGATGGATCAGCGGTGTGTCTGGAGGAAGAGGAATGAAGAAAGAACACTATGTCAAGCATGTACATATGTACAGTCGAGCATGGTGGTGGCTCGGTGATGATCTGGGGCTGCGTTGCATCCTCTGGCACTGGAAACCTGCAGTGTGTGGAAGGCGAGATGGATTCACTGTAGTAGCAGGACATCCTAGGAGAAAACTTCATGCCGTCTGTGAGGAAGCTGAAGCTTGGCCATCATTGGACCTTCCAACAGGACAATAATCCCAAGCATACCTCAAATTCCACCAAGGTTTGGTTGCAGAAGTAGTCCTGGAAGATTCCTAAGGACCATCACAGTCACCTGACTTGAACCCAATAGAAAATCTCTGGTTGGATTTGAAGAAGGCGATTTCAGCACACAAACCCAAGAATATTACTGAACTGGAGGCCATTGCTCATGAGGAATGGGCTAAGATTCCTCAGGAACGCTGCCAGAAGCTCTGCATCTCATTTGCAGCAGATCATAACAGCCAAATGGTGCTCTACTGAGCACTAAAAATGCTTGCCATGAAGGGGGTGAATCATTTTGAGACTAGAGAAATCATTATAAGTTGCATTTTCAATTGAATCTGGGGAAACCACTTGAAGCATTTGTTGAGTCGAACTATTTCACTTGCTTTTGTTTGATTTGTTCATCACACACAGCTGAAGTTTGAAAATAAACCTGGCAATGGTAGTATCTATCCATCCATCCATTTATCCATCCATCCAACCAATCTATCTATTTATCCAGACCCCAATTTTTCTATCCACCCATCCATCAAACCCTTTCTAGCCCTTTTCCATCTCTATCTCGTGGCCAGATGCTTTTCTCCTTCTTCTCTAGTCCTTTTCCCTCTCTCTCTCTCTCTCTCTCTCTCTCTTTTTTTTTTTTTTTTTTTTTTTTTTTTTTTTTTTTTTTTTTTTTTTTTTTTTTTTTTTTTTTTTTTTTTTTTTTTTTTTTTTTTTTTTTTTTTTTTTTTTTTTTTTTTTTTTTTTCACAGATCTGCTGTCAACAGCTGTGAACTGTAATTTCTCCGAGAGCAGTGTGAGCGTCTCGGCCTCGGCAGCTGGCTGATGAACAGTTTGCCCTTGTCTTGATTCTTTCATTTTCTTTGTTTCGTTCATTTTGGTGTGCGTCTGTCGGCATCAGATGTGAACTTGACGTGCTGATGCACTGATGTGCCGCTTGTGAGTGGAGACATGCTGGAAAATAGATTGTGGCAGAGCCGAGGCCTCACTATTCCGACCGATCGCTTTTCCTTCTGTACCGCTCAACTGACTGAAATACAGCACGGTAACGTTGATTGTTCACAGATTCGGAGTTTGAAGCTGCCATTTGCGGAGTTGAAAACAGTTTTCAGACCTTTAATAAAGACAGAAATGGTAAAAAAAATAAATAAATAAATAAAGATACCTCAGGGATACTAAACAATACAGTATTGCCATCTAGTCACAGTTCAGAGAGAGCGTGAGAGAGCAGGGGTGGATGGATGGATTGATCAATGTTCAGGAAAGAGTGAGATATAAATAAAAGGAGGAGAGAGAGTGAAGGATGGGCGTATGGATGGATGGATAGACGTCCCTGTAGGATTGTTTGATCCGGTGTCACTGCTGCTGCATTATTCAGCACACATCACCAGGGGAAGGGTCGAGCGTAGGTAGCCATCGATATGCCGGCGGTAAACAAACGCCGCGAACGACACATACGACCCACAGTGACCTTTGCTAAGCCTCCAAGCCCTGTCGATGACCAACATCAATATGCTTAAGACAGGCAGGTGCTGCCGGGGCACGACTGTTTGTTGAAGAGATGATGAGAAGACAGCGATCCGGCACAAACAATCTCTTCTGGGCTACGATGCTTCTGTCGTGGCCAGACTGATGCTGAACAGAATCGAGTAACATGCTTCTTACGTAACGCACTTCCCATCGTATTACTATACAGGTTGGTTTCGGGTCGCTTTCTTACCACGAGCAAACCGCTCCAGAGTCCCTGTGCGAATCGGGCCGAGACCACCTCGTTCTCGATTAGTGAACGTTTTTTTTGTTTGTTTGTTTGTTTTTGGTCTGTTTGTTTAAAGGAGGAGAATATTCTCATCGGACCTGTCCAGAGGTGGAAGTGCGGTAACAGTTTCTATTCATCGCAGTGCGATAAAATTCCACCTAAAATCCCGACGTGACTCTCACTCGCGATGACGTAAAACCGACTGGATTTCCAAGAAATGCTTTCCGCTCTTGGACTCAGTAGTGACAGCTGAGAACGTGCTGTCGACATTTCTGCGCTCTAACCTGTTTCCTGCGGATTATAGAGCAGTGAGTGCTCGCTAATTAAGTTTGAACTGGTAACGAGATAAGAATTTAAGACAGCGGGTCCAACCCTTTTTCCGGCCTTAATGCAACGATGCTCGAGTGTCGGAGCTGTGGAAAAACCAAGGGAACGTGACTCACCTTCTACTACTACGGTCTACAGGGGCTGTAACACAAGGAGAAGGGAAAATGTCGACCTGAACGAGGAACGATGTATTTTCTGTCTTTATCTCACGGTCAGATTATAGAAAGAGCTTCATGAGGACCAAATGTTGAGGAGAGAGGTCAAAGGTGAATGCTCAGCCTGGTATCTTTCTTCTGGTGTTTTTCAGAGTCAGTAGAAAGGCCTCTTTAGTGTCCTAACACATTGTAACTGTGACTTTAATCGCCTTCCACCTCCAAACTGTTTGTGTCTTAATGACTGTTCCAGACGTGCAAGTGCAAAAATTGTTTATGGTTCATTGAACAAACATGAAAAACATGGTTTCCGATGTTTTTCATTTGAGATGTGGAAGTGGCGTTACTCCGGAAAGGAAAGAAAACATTTAGTGGCTTTGCTGTGAGGACTTTAATATTATACATTATCTGCTTCACTGGCTGATGTTTATGGAGGAAAGACTACGTTTACGTTAGTGAGAGGGAGACAGAGAGAGAGAGAGAGAGAAGACTCCTCTCCCTCATTGTCATAGGAGACACCTTACAAGGCTTACAAGCTCCAGAACTAATTACCAAAGTACACCAACGACAGGCAAAAAGAGGGACCGAATTAGCACGCCGGCTCTTATCACTACGCTAAGAGTTTTCCTAACGCTCGAGGAGTGTCTGAGTGTGTGTGAGAGAGAGAGAGAGAGAGAGAGAGAGAGAGAGATGTGCAAGTGGCATCGCTCCAAATAATCCACTGTATTATTCACGGCTTTATCACCTGCACACTGACGATCAGGGTGGCCCGAAACTAAAAACAGGTGTCTCTCTCATACACACACACACACACACACACACACACACACACACACACTCCGCTCTTCAGCTCCAGTCACTATAGCAGTTCATCCGACTTTGGACGTTGTGTCAGTTGGGAATTTCTAGGGAAGTTTATGGTTTCTCACTGGTGTAGGTTCTGCTGAGTCTTTAACAGGATTTTAACCTCCGCTATTTCCTCCACTCCTTCACACTCCGAGCTGGGAGGTGCAAAGGCGAAACAGTTCAATTCCAACTGGGGTTTCGGAGGAAGGGGGGGACGGGGGACGAAAAAAGATATTAATAGGAGGTGTGTTCACAGTGCATGAGCAGTCTACGCACTCTTAGGCATCAAATTAACACATTTCTACCTGCAGCTTGCGAAGTTATTACTCCAGCACCATCTGTTTACCATGAATCACAGGATTATTCCTGTGTAGCTCCTCCCACATCAAAACTTCGGTTACTAGCAGTTACAGTCCCTGGCCTACCCAACATGGCATGTAGTGTGTTTTCGCTCACAGCAAAGTGCAGCGTGATGTCACTAAAATCAATAAAGTTTTTACATTCTGACCAATCAGGTTGCAAACGACAACATCAAACATGGAGGCAGTGAAAATTTTCCTCCAGTGGATGTACACTGCTAGTAAAGTTAGCTTTGCTAATCTATCTTGCTATGGAAGTTAGTATGTAACATGACAATCAATCGAGCTGCAAGATTACATTTGTCTTTAAATAGTTAGCTTTAGAAGCTGTACGTTTTTGTTTAAGTTCCCATTTTAAAAAAGATAACCTGCAGTAAACAAAATGCCGGACAGGCCACGCCCACAACAGACAAACTACAAGCAACACAAGCACGCCGCTACTTTGTAGCAGTTAGAAATAGTTTCGAAACCGTCTCATGTAATAATTCGGACCAATTTGCGAGCCACAATGCTGTGTCTCTTTAAATGGCACCGTAGATCCGTAGATATCTTGGAATTCACACACGTTAAGATTGTTAGCATTAAACAGTCTGGTTTTTAATAAACGGAGAATGAACGACTGACTCGTTATTCCACTCTTCATTACAAACCCTGAGTTGTTATATTTCTAAGAATGAGTCAGAGACATTTTCCAGTCGATGCTCCCATTGATCTGTCCCTAGATGTCCTTCACAGTCAGGCAGCGTGACATTAGGGTGTGGTTATTTGTGGTGTGTAAGCGTGTTAGCGAGGTGAAGGCTCTTTGATTTTACACCTCGATCAGTTCGTCACACAGCTCGCCTGCTTTTCGGGAGTCGTGGAGAGGAGGTTTGTTCCACTGTAGACAGTTCATAAGCTGTATTTTAAGACCGGTTTCTCCAGTTAATTAGTCAACTGATTGCGGTTTAATGGAGACGATTAGAGTGATGAGATTTAAAACTAATATAGAGTAGTGTGTAAAAGTGTATTATATATTTATAAATATATATATATTTTTTTTAAAGATAATTTCATCAGGTACTAAAAGAATTTAAAAAATGATATTTATTCAACAAGAACCTTTGTTCACTAACATGAGGCAAATATTCTGTTATGCGCAATTACAGGCTGTAGGAACATACTGAATAAAACACAGTGAAGATAGATAGATAGATAGATAGATAGATAGATAGATAGATAGATAGATAGATAGATAGATAGATAGATAGATAGATAGATAGATAGATAGATAGATAGATAGATAGATAGATAGATAGATAGATAGATAGATAGATAGATAGATAAAGAAATTAAGGGTGTTAATGAATAAACGTATGAACAGACAAATGAATGTAATGGATGCTTCAAAGATCGGATGGATGGATGAATGATGGAAGTGAATGCTCCAATGGGTGAATGAATGAATGAATGCTCCGAAGAGTGGGTGGATGGATAAGTTTGATGCCCCAATGGATGGATGGATGATTGAAATGAATGCTTGAAAAAGAGTGGATGGATGGATGTTTGGATTAATTGATGGAGGAGTTTGATGCTCCAATGGATGGACGGATGGATGGATGGATGGATGATTGAAATGGATGTTCCAATGAGAGAATGGATGGATGGATGGATGGATGGTTTGATTAATTTGATAGATGAGTTTGATGCTCCATTGGATGGATGGATGGATGGATGGATGATTGAAATGGGTGCTCTAAATTCTACTCTACAGTCATTAAACACATTAGTATAAAAACGTTTGCCGTTTTAGAAAAACAATCAATCAACGATGGCGTAGTGTGAAGCAGCACTACCAACCCTAATTTAATAATTTTTCCAATAACAGCACATCCTAAAGGTTTCTATTCCTCTTATACCACAGAAACATGCAAAATTAAAAAAAAGCAAGTCTGTCTTTATTAAAGAACACCACATTACTTTGAATCCATTTATAGTTACACGTTGCGTTGTGGAACACAGAAAACTTCACCGTAATCAACAATTAAACGTTCTTTGCTAAACGCCAACAGTTTTGTGGCGCGTCCTGTGAATGACCTGTTGCCATAGAAACGATAATGTATTAATACAAGCGCGACTGTACAGTAAACCTGTGATCTGCAGCTACGCGAACGTCTGAGCTGCCGTTACAGAAAATGAACCAACACCTTCCGACCAATCAGAATCCAGCATTCAGCAGCGCCGTGCAATTTTTTCAAATTAGTCATAATGTATCGAGTGTGTGTTTGGCTACATCGGCTAGCCGTATTACTTCTATTGTGCGCCACTTATTAACACCAGCCGAGTGTCCTCGAGATCGCTGAGAAACCCTCAGCAGCCACTAAAACCCTCTTGAACTAAGAGTATCATAACTAGAGAGAGAAACAAGAGTCATTTTATCCTCGCGAGCTGAACTCTGTAGTATCGCTTCCGTGCCCTCTTCTGCCTGATCTGACGGCGTTATTAGCGCCCCAAGAATGCTGATGCGAGACCTTCTCAGACAGCCTTTGTGCTCGGCGTCTCTATTAAAGCTCTGCTTCCTGCTCCTCTTCCTTTGTGCGTGTGATTGATCCCGTCATGTCCTGCGCAGCTTCCTATTGTCCTCCTAATGTACATCTGACGCAGCCTTTTGTCGCTAGTGATTCAGCTGATTGCTGTTTGCTAATTTCGCTGCCTCTCAAAGGACCTGTCATGGAGTGCCTCCTCATCGCTAATGGATTTTTTTTTTTATGGGGTGGGGGGAGAAGCGAACGTGAAAACGAACGTTTTTTTTTTTCTAGTTTTGTCAGACAGCTCTCTTTTGTACCAAGTCAAGCAAGAACGGTTGTTTGTGTGTGTGTGTGTGTGTGTGTGTGTGTGTGTGTTGCTTCCAGCTGCTCTCTCAACGGACATCCCGCTGATCTTAAAGCGATAAAAATAGCTTTTTACAATATATATATATAAAAATAGAAATTAAGTCAGGTGACCTTGTGTGAAATTTGCATGCGCAGTTAGAGGTATGAATAAAAGATGAAGGAAATGGAAAAGCAAACCCACCCCCTCCCCCAAACAAATATTTAAATCAATCAATAAATAAAATAATACCTTCCGCAGCACCACAAGCAATCAGAATGTGAAATATTTTGTTATTTTAAAGATTTAAAAAGACTCACGGTCCGGTCCATAAGTATTTGGACAGTGACGCATTCATAATTTTGCCTCCACCACAATGGATTTGGAATGAAGCCATCAAGACGTGAATGAAGTGTAGACTTTCAGGATCAATTCGAGGGGTTTCACAAAGACTTCTGGATTACATGTTTAGGAATTAAACAGCCATTATTATTTTTTTAAACAATTTTTTTTTTTTTACAGGTCCAAAAGTCATTGGACAAACTAACGATCCATCCATCCATCCATTCTTCTACCGCTTACTCCTTCTGGGTCACGGGGAACCTGGAGCCTATCCCAGGGAGCATCGGGCACGAGGCGGGGTACACCCTGGACAGGGTTCCAGTCCATCGCAGGGCACAATCACATACACACTCACACACCCATTCATACACTACGGACAATTTATACACGCCAATCAGCCTACCATGCATGTCTTTGGACTGGGGGAGGAAACCAGAGTACCCGGAGGAAACCACGGGGAGAACATGCAAACTCCACACACGGTGGGACTCGAACCCCCGACCCTGGAGGTGTGAGGCGAACGTGCCCCACAAACTAAAAGATATCTGGATTATTCTTAATACTGCAATAATGCAAATGCTTTGCAGTCAGTGACGGCCTGAAGTCAGGAATTGCGCCGGTGTCCGAATACTTATGAACCTGACTGTATATTCACTTACTTACATCAATACTTTGGACACGATTTAAGAATTAGTAGAAACTATATGCAGCAACATGAAATGACGAATGATAGAAAGCCTTTATCGCCTGTAATGATGTCTTATGGGGAATAAAGACAGTCCACAGCAGCGAGACGTTGTACTTTTAGAAACCGTTTTCTCAAAACAAAAACAAAATGTCAGCCACGCGAAGATCCCTTACGGAAAGCTATTTCCGGAACACGACCGTTACTGTTTCACGAACATTACACGAAATTATTTTTAACGACGTTTTTGCCGTAGGAAAAGGAGTGATTGTTTTCCCACAAGCTCTAGCTGTCAAACGAAGGTGCTCAATCTGAAACATGCAGACGAAGGCACTGTTCCCTGAAGGGACGCTAATAGACTGTCAATAAAGCGAGGTGCATCGGAGACGAGGTCTTATTGCGTTTTATAACGTGAACATTCTCGTCTGGGAAACGCTTCCAGATGAAGGTCAGAGACTCCACGTGTCGATCTTGATGTTCGGCATGGACGATTGACGCCAGAATGTATGAAGGGCGCAAAAAGATATATGCCCTCCCCGACACCCCCACACACGCATACACATTTCCTTTAGACGAAACGTTCATGACTGCGTAGCGAGCACATGTTAGTCACACGCACGTCCCCTGTAACGAGAGATTTCGCACCAGCACGGCGATGAGTAAACTGACATTTTAATGGAATAAAAGCCGAAACTGCTGGCAGGAAATGCACGTCCAAATTTTTCACCCATTCACAGAGGAAACAATGAGAGCAATCATCGTGCAGAGTTGATCACAGGGCGTCTTATTAAATGTCAGCTTTGGAACAAAAAGCCACTTTAACTGAAGAAGCGGTTCGGTGACGTTTGACGGTTAACGACGTGGTCCGTTCCCACAACCCGGACGGAACGTCTCGCTTGCACCGACGACGCATGGAATAAAACAGGACCTTCTGTGTTAATCCATCACGATTGTCACAGTCTGTTTGTTTTTTGTTTTTTTTGTCTTGTGCGGCTGTAATTGCAGCAAAAGGTGGCTCTACAAAGTACGGTGGTGCTTGAAAGTTTGTGAACCCTCTCGAACTTTCTACATTTTCACACAAGCCGTAAAAGGAGATAAAGAGATCTTAATTAAACAAATGAGACAAAAATATTATACTTGGTCATTTACTGATTGAGGAAAATGATCCAATATTACATATCTGTAAGGGGTAAAAGTATGTGCACCTTTGCTTTCAGTATCTGGTGTGACCCCTTTGTGCAGTAATAACTGCAGATAAACGTTTAGGCCGTTCCTCAGTACAGAACAGCTTTAACTCTGGGATGTTGGTGGGTTTCCTCACATGACCTGCTTGCTTCAGGTTCTTCCTAGATCATTTCTATTGGATTAAGGTCAGGACTCTGATTGGCCATTCCAAAACACTAACTCTATTCTTCTTTAGCCGTTCTTTGGTAGAAGGATTTGTGTGTTTAGGGTCGATGTCTTGCTGCATGACCCACTTTCTCTTGAGATTCAGTTCACCGATATCCTGACATTTCCCTTTAGAATTCGTTGATATACTTCCAAATTCATTTTTCCATCAATGATGGCAAGTCATCCTGGACCAGATGCAGCAAAACAACCCCAAACCACGATACTACCACCACCATGTTTCACAGATGGGATAATGTTCTTATGCTGGAATGCAGTGTTTTCCTTTCTCCAAACATAACGCTTCTCATTTAAACCGGAAATTCTATCTTGGTCTCATCTATCCACAAAACATTTTTCCACTAGCCTTCTAACATGTCTATGTGATCTTTAGCAAACTGCAGACAAGCAGAAATGTTCTTTTTGGAGAGCGGTGGCTTTCTCCATGCACATCATTGTTATTCAGTGTTCTCCTGACGGTAGACTCATGAACATTACCATTAGATAAGTCTTAGAGAGGCCTTTAGTTGCTTAGACGTTACCCCGGGTTCCTTTGTGACCTCGCGGACTATTACGCGTCTTGCTCTTGGAGTGATCTTTAACGAAACACCTTCAAGAAACCATCGCTGATAATCCATTCTTATCGTTCCATAGAGGTAGGAAAAGCATCCTTAAAATCCCAAAGACTTGCACTACAGTCGAATCTAAAATGAAATTTCACTTGTCCGAGCCTTCGAGTACACAATAATACACAAATGTATGAGATGTTTTACTTCATTCATAGCAACATATATTCCAGTGCCGCTTTGATGTACGAGCGCACTTCTGTGTAATTATGAGCCTGGCTTTTCTGAAGGGCGCTGTTCAACCAAGATGAAGAGCAGCATTTTTTTTTATTTTTTTGCGAAAGCTCGAGAAGGCCAGCGCCTTTCTAATGATGGATTAATGCGTCACTTTTCATTAGCATCTGTCTTTTTGAATGATGAAATCATTTTCTGTGTGTGTGTGTGTGTGCGTGCGTGTGCGCGCGTGCTTTGTTTGAGTAGCAGTTAGCTAAAACGCGAAGCGCTTCCCTCTGAAAGGCTTCAGTCCCGTCAATCCGAAATGCAGTCTATTTACATATACAGCTCTGAAATACTTGTGGAGGTTTTTGCATGAATAATTGAATCAAAATGTTTGATCATAATGGGCTTTAAATAGTAATAATAATACAAATAATAATAATAATCTGATCCAAAGTTCCTGTACTTGTTTGTGAAGAGCTTTGTGTCCTAGTTGATTTCTAGCTCATCAAAACATCATCCGAGCGTGACGTTCTCTTTTACAAACTGTGAAAGACATGGGACTAGAACGAAAATAATTCGGTCCTGTCCGTCAAAAGGTTCGTTGTTCTTCATCATGACCTTCACACTCGATTCTCCACTCTTGATACGGGACTGGCACTGAACGGCGAGTGCGTGTGATGACCGTACGACCCAAATATTCTCCGATGACGTTTTCATGTTCTTCATGGTGTCCAACTCAAACATTCTCCTAGATCTGACGGCGGAAATATAAATGACTAAAGCTGAAGTAAGGTTTTCGGTTTTATGACCACAACCCATTCAAATTTGAAGACTAGAAAATACATTTTAGAACATTTATACCAGGGGTCAGCCCATGGTATAACTGGGACTTAGGATTTTTTTTATTATTATTATTTTGTGGGGGGTTCATTTATTCAACTAGTTTCTGCATTAATGCAGTTTAGTTTGAGTTCAGACTTTCAGAAGCGTTGGTCCGGGCTGAATCTAGGGCCGTGTACAGTAAAATAACTTTGAGATATCATCAATAAAGCAATTAGAAACTAAACAGAAGCAACTAATTAGATGTTTGTACTGAATCTTTAAAATGTTAACAATTTTATGCTCCCTTTTTTTCTGTGTTAAACATTTGTATAGGACATTAAACAATAGTATTATTTATTCATATCAGTCTTTCCCATTTGTTTTTTATTTTTTATGCAGCACCACTGTTTTGCTGCGTTCTTGCTGTATATTATGGATCACTGAAATGCCTTCGAGTATTGAAATATGATACCTGAATCCTGCTTAGAGAAGCACTGCTCAAATTGACTTCTAGTAGAGATATACAAGCTTCATTCAGGCTTTATACATAAACTATCAGTTCAATCAAAGCTCCAAAAGGTCCACCTAAGGCTAAATACATATATTACCAGCTCAAACACAGCTCTAATCAACTTTCCCAGGCCAGACCTCTGGTTATTGCACACATTATTACCTCAGATTCAGCTCACGTGCATTTGAGAGGATTGATTCTTTTATATATATATATATATATATATTTTTTTTTTTTTTTTTTTATTTTTATATATAAAAATAAAGCAACCCAGTCAATTCAGTCCAAACATATATAGTAGTCTTAAATACAGCTCTAACTGACATACAAAGTCTCAGCATACATGTTACATAACAAGATAAATACAATTATAGGCTCGATTCTGGATAGATACACACTTTACCGAATCATATCTACTCAAACTGTATTCTACAGGCCTGACTAGGGTGTTGTACACATATGGCAGTGCAAATGCAACTCAAATCCAATTCTAGAGGCTCGATTAGGGATGAATACACTCCATAGCAACTCGTATCCAACTCAAATTGAGCTCCAAAGGCCTCAATATGAATTAGCGCACAAATCAGGGACTGAAACATAGCTCTAATAGACAAAGAGTGGCCCGATGTACATATTAAAAGCACAAATGCAGCTCAAATACAATTCTAGAGGCTCGAGTGAGGATGAATACACTCTATTGCAACTCATATTCAACCCAAATCGAGTCCTAAAGGTTTACTCGGGTTTAGCACACATGCTAGCGACTTAAACACAAACGCTCGAATAGAGTTCCACATGCCTGTTTCAGGCATAATCCACATAAAATTGGCATAAACATGTCTCAAATAAAGTTGAAGCTCATTTTAGCGACTCAAAATAAAATTCCACAGGAAGGACTTACTCTAAATTCACACCAGACAGGAGAAAGAGCAACAGCGCACTTCGAATCGAATCTGTTTTTGGTAACTCCAGCATTGATCATTTGTTTAGAGAGAGAACTGATTAATGTTTAATAATTCATGTGAAAAGCCTCGTTCAAGACAACCAGCCTCTCTTCAGCCAAGCCAACTGTCTCTCCCGTTTACTAATTACACGCACCTGTTGCCCATTATCCCCTTAGTTTCCTGCATAAATGTCCCTCCAGTTGTAGCTCAC
This sequence comes from Ameiurus melas, assembly GCA_012411365.1. Lineage (NCBI taxonomy): Eukaryota > Metazoa > Chordata > Actinopteri > Siluriformes > Ictaluridae > Ameiurus > Ameiurus melas. The sequence continues at coordinate 4,245,970 of CM022753.1, forward strand.
ATTGCTACACGGGATGAAATAATAATCTGCCATAATAACGATAATCCACCGTTATAGCTACACAGATACTTAAACAATAACAAACATATTAGCTGCTCACACAACACAGTAGGAAACTAAACGTAGTATGTACAAACTTACAAACCCGATTCCAAAAAAGTTGGGACACTGTGTAGAATGTAAATAAAATCAGAATGCAATGATTTGCAAATCTCATAAGTAATTTGGAATTTGATGGCCACAACACGTCTCTAAAACGTTGGGACGGGGGCAACAAAAGTCTGCAAAAAGAAACAGCTGGAGGTTTAGTTGGGAACAGGTCAGTGAGATGACGTTAGAGGATTTTAGAGAGTCTTTCAGAAGTAAAGACGGGCAGAGGTTCACCAATCTGCGAAAAACTGCGTCTACAGTTTGTTGAATATTGTTGAAAATTTCAGAATAACGTTCCTCAATGTAAAATTTATGAAGACTGTGAATATCTCATCATCTACAGGACGTAATATCATCAAAGGATTCCGAGAATCTCGAGAAATATCTGTGCGCGGGGGACGAGGGTGAAAATCAATATTGCACGCCCGTGATCTTTGGGCCCTCAGGCGGCACTGCGTTAAAAAACAGGCCTGATTCTGTAATGGAAATCACAGCATGGGCTCAGAAACACCCCCAGAACTCACTTTCTGTGAACACAGGTCGCCGTGTCATCCACAAACGCTGGTTAAAGCTCTATCATGCAAAGAAGAAGCCGTACGTGAACATGATCCAGAAACACCGCCGTTTTCTCTGGGACAAAGCTCATTTAAAATGGACCGAGTCGAAGTGCAAAACTGTTCTGTGGTCAGATGAATGGAAATGTGAAATTCTTTTTGGAAACCATGGACGCCGCGTCCTCTGAACTAAAGAGGACTAAAGAGGAGAGGGACCGTCCGGCTTTTTATCAGTGCTCAGTTCAAAAGCCTGCATCTCTGATGGTATGGGGGTGCATTAGTGCCTATGGAATGGGCAGCTGGAAACATCTGGAAAGGCACCATCAATATGCTTCCATCCAGATTCCATCGCATCTTTACTTCCAAGAGACTCCGCCTCTCTAAGATACTATTTTTCTACCCAATCATCTTACTGACCTGTTGCCTAATTCACCTAATTAGTTGCAAATTGTTCCTCCAGATGTTTCTTTTTACTAACACTTCCTTTCCTGCTTCACCCCCAACTTTCTTGAGACGTAACGTGGCCATCGAAGTCAAAATGACCTTATTTTTTCACTAAAACGGTACATTTCCTCGGTTTATATAGTATTCGATTGTGAATAACATATATGTACGGGTTTATGAGATTTGCAAATCATTGCATTCTGATGTTATTTACATTGTACACAGCGTCCCAACTTTTTCTGAATCGGGGTTGTAGTTCTAAACTCAAAGAGTCCCAGTACACTTCAGGCAATAAACCAGCATGAGGTTGCAGGTGGAAGCCTTT